>CM017194.1:32873785-33308785 GCA_004837865.1 Musa balbisiana
GGGGGGGGGGGGGGGGGGGGGGGGGGGGGGGGGGGGGGGGGGGGGGGGGGGGGGGGGGGGGGGGGGGGGGGGGGGGGGGGGGGGGGGGGGGGGGGGGGGGGGGGGGGGGGGGGGGGGGGGGGGGGGGGGGGGGGGGGGGGGGGGGGGGGGGGGGGGGGGGGGGGGGGGGGGGGGGGGGGGGGGGGGGGGGGGGGGGGGGGGGGGGGGGGGGGGGGGGGGGGGGGGGGGGGGGGGGGGGGGGGGGGGGGGGGGGGGGGGGGGGGGGGGGGGGGGGGGGGGGGGGGGGGGGGGGGGGGGGGGGGGGGGGGGGGGGGGGGGGGGGGGGGGGGGGGGGGGGGGGGGGGGGGGGGGGGGGGGGGGGGGGGGGGGGGGGGGGGGGGGGGGGGGGGGGGGGGGGGGGGGGGGGGGGGGGGGGGGGGGGGGGGGGGGGGGGGGGGGGGGGGGGGGGGGGGGGGGGGGGGGGGGGGGGGGGGGGGGGGGGGGGGGGGGGGGGGGGGGGGGGGGGGGGGGGGGGGGGGGGGGGGGGGGGGGGGGGGGGGGGGGGGGGGGGGGGGGGGGGGGGGGGGGACTGCAGCGACTCCACGCAGAAGGTGTAGTTCACGTTGGGGTCGCCGTTGGCGCTGTGCTTGCAGGTCTCGCTGACGATACTGTGGTGGTGGTGGTGGGCGGCGGCCATGCTTTGATGCAGCACAATTAGGAAGACGAGGAGGAGGAAGAGGAAGACGGACGGAACTCGTGTCATTGGCTGCTCTCTTCGGCGGTCTTCTTCACATGACCTAACATGGCGTGAGGGATATATAAGGGGAGTGGTGAGATTTACTTGGACGAATTCGATCGAGCACGTTTGTATCCACCTACCTATTATCTTTCCCCTAACAAGCAGTTCCTTTCTTGCTTGACCACCGAACCTTCTTCATAAGATGTGACTAGGAGCAGCTAATTAATTTGCGTGGAGGAAGAAGAAACTTCTGAGAGAAGTGACAGACGGTGGGCTCTCGTCCTCAAATATTCTCTCAAGAACAGAAGTAAAGCATATATCTAAAGGGCCATCCACGTTTGCATGTACAAGTCTTTCATCAGAAGAAAAGTTCTTGGCTACTGCATACCGAAGATCGAACTTTGTCTTTTTCTGACAGAGATCAGCTTCTGCTACTGAGGACTGTGCAGCTCAACAGGACCCAAACAGCAAGTTGCATCTGTGATACAAACCAGGAGTATGGATGGAGAATCTTAAGGACATACGATTTAAAGAAAGAAGGACATTCTGAACAACAAGTGAAGCTGAAGTTATGTTCAAGTCAATGCATGTCGGTGAAGGACACCTACTTCTGTCAGGTGAATGAAGAAGCACCATCTGACATATTTTTCTGGTGGTGTTTTAATGCAATACAAGTATGCATGTTTTCAATCTATTTTCAAGTGGGACTGATCACAGGAAGATGTGCAATGGTTCATGGTGTTTCACATGCATGATCTAAGAAGCACAAATCTGGGAACCAAACTGTGATGAATTCTAAGATCCACAAGGATTTCCAGTAGATGGTAAACCAGTGACGGCTAGAAAGATAGATCACGAAGCTTTCCATACTTCAAGCATACGTCTCTGTGTTAGACTCAAAACTGTGATGAATTATAAGAGCAATTTTAAACAATGTGTCCTTGCGCAATGATATGTTGATGATCAATTATGAGTATATTTTAGCATCGCCCACATAGACTCCAACAGGCAAACACAATAATGCAGATGTGGAATCTCAAGTACGATGTGACATACAGTATACACGTGGCGGGCAGCCACTTGCCGTTCCCTCCGTATGAACGACATCATCATAGTATAATCGTCTCGGAAAACTCGAGGTGACGCTGCGCAGCGTCGATCCGTGCAGGTCGGTCGACACTCGTACATAAATTAAAGTTGGCCGTCTGAGGAGCCGACCGTAGTTAATTGATCCCATACGACCAGTTTATCCTTGCAAGTATAAAAGCTAACCCTTCTTAATCAAGAAGGGGAGGCACTTCGAATATTCAACTCCCCTTAACTCCACTCAATAATGACTTGAACTTCGGAGGGGTCGAGTCGGGAAATCTCCCTCCCGACCTTGACCTTTGTGCATGAACTAGCAACGAGACAACAGCAACCTGCTAAGGGAGAACCAAACTCGAGAGACAACGCTTGGACCTAACCCGACTCGATGTTGACGTGACCCGATCACCCGCGTGGGTAACCTTGCGCATCAGGGACTAAACCGAACTGTGCTGACACCTCGACTTAAAAATTCACTAACAAGTCACATTGGCATCCAATCAGCATCCACTACAGTGCCCCATCATGATCAAACGATTCAGGTAACTTCTGTCTAATAATACACTGAAGTGTATTATTACATGTCATTTTGAGCGACGCACAACAACAAATCAAATTTCGGATTATTACAAGATTTGAAACTTTTTTACGTCAAGGGATTCATTCATGCATTATCTATAGTTACATGGTCAGCATTTTGGATGAAGACAATCCACATCTACAATGAATGAAAAGGATAGGCACGTTTGCCATTACAGTGAATTGACTGACTGTTCGGTGGAGCATTCTCAAGGAAAGCGAAATCTTAACTATCACAATAGATACTCCAAGGAAGAATGATTGCTAATCAAGTCACCTTTTGATCCAAATTAACCACCCTTCTGTGTTTAGATAAAACCTCTTCTCCTCGAAGATAAATTGCATTTATCTCATAAATCACGAAGGTGTTAGGAAATAATGGCATGTATTGTTGTTCATAATCATATTATTCTTTTCATTTTTCTCTTACTATCCTACACTTTATTTTGCTAACATAAAATTTGTCATGTATTCAAAAGATTAAGATATTAAATTGTAAGTCAAACCCATGTTTCACACCCTCGCCAAAGCCCAAATCATATCATAATTTGACACATTGAAGACTACAAGTTCATGATATGTGATGAGTATTTAATCTCATCCACGAGTAATCCTTTCTCGCTTGATCTTCTAAGAATAATTGACGGTCTAAATCATTGATTAAAATACTTAAATTTATATTAATTATAGAAATATTATTTTCACCTCATAAGCCTATCAGCATTAGATTTAGGTTGCATAAGAGAACATCCTTAATGAGCCTTTCCGCCATGATTGGTGTATGACCTTCGCAATGCAGCAGAGTCCACCAAATCCATATGAATCTTTTAATACTGGTGAAGTTCCAGGGTGCGTGGCATCCCACTGCTTGTTGCAGTTCCAATCATCGAGGCAATCACAGGATTCAAGGTCCCCAGAAGTCACCGCGCATCCTACGTGTTGGGAACGACGTCTTGAAACTGGCAGAGCACGAATAAAACAGTGCCATCTTATTTGATGGCACGTCCTAAACTAAGCGATGCATTCACGCATTCTTTCCTTCCTATATAACATGCGGGCATCGACATGCTTCCTTGCTTCACCACCAACCATCCTTCTCCTCCTCCTCCTCAAAGAAGATGGCCGCAACGTCCGGCTTCGCCGCTGTCGTGTTCGCGATTGCTTCCCTACTGTGCCTCACCATAGCCCCAACCCGCGGCGCGCTGCAGGCCGGGTTCTACAAGGGAAAATGCAACGGCACCGACGTGGAGGCAACCGTCAAAAGCATCGTCGCCGCGCGGTTTGCACGGGACCGATCCATCGTCGCCGCCCTCCTCCGGCTGCACTTCCACGACTGCTTCGTTAGGGTATGCTGCATGTTTCCATACAGACACTATACGATCTTTTAGCTGGATGATTGACTCCTCCTTCCACGTACCAAGGGATGCGACGCGTCGATATTGATAGATGGGAGTGGAACCGAGAAGACGGCCCCCCCCAACTTAAGCGTGAGAGGCTACGATCTAGTTGATCAAGCGAAGGCACAACTAGAAAGTACATGCCCTGGCGTTGTTTCCTGCGCTGATATCATCGCGATCGCAACAAGGGATGCTGTTGTGCTGGTACGTAAGGGTTTCAACGTCGATCTTACGTGCATGGCTTCGGCACTTAGTAGATCTGAACGCTTCAGGGTGGTGGGACGCAATATACGTATGTGGTGCAAACGGGGAGGAGGGATGGCAACATCTCGCTCGCTTCCGATGCGAGCGCAAATCTCCCGGGAGCTTCATTGTCGGCTTCTCAAGCTATTGCGGCGTTCAGGGCGAAAGGGCTTAATGCTTCAGACATGGTTCTGCTGCTAGGTAGCTCGAAGAGACGACGTCCCATGATGACTTGGTATCTGTCTCATAGTAAGTGATAAAAGCTTGACAGCCTCTGTGTGTGTGTGTGTGTGTACATTTGCAGGAGGTCATACAGTTGGGATCACGCACTGCTCGTTCATCCTGAATCGCCTGTACAACTACAATGGAACGGGCAAACCGGACCCGGACATGGATCCCGCTTTTGTCGCCATGCTCAAGTCGAGGTGCCCTCAAACGTCGGCGGTGGACAACAGCGTCTTCCTTGATAACGGAACGCCAAGCACGGTGGACAACAGCTACTACAAGCAGCTCCTGGCGAAGAGAGGCGTTCTCAAGGTGGATCAGAACCTAGCCATGGACGCTGCGACCAACGGCACGGTCAAGTCCTTGGCCAGCGGCAGCTTGAGCTTCCCCTCTCTGTTTGGGAACGCCATGGTGAAGATGGGCAGCATTCAAGTGCTCACGGGAACGCAGGGGCAGATCCGGAAGTCTTGCCGGGTCGTCAACAAATGATGCTGAGTCGTGGACTCGCTGCTCTTCTTCTTCTTCTTCTTCTTCTTCTTCGGCTTTTGGGCATATCTTTGCACTGTTTCCGATTCCTTTCATGCAAATCCAAACACTTCATTTTGTTCCATCATCATTTTCCTCGCGACTGAATAGTACTACTCTGCAACACTTCACGAGTCAGGAGGCATACAGCCCCCAAATGCAATTATACTTGGTTGCAGCATTTTCTATTGAAAGGCAATCAGACTCTAATTATATATCAACAACAGTAGTACTCGTGGCCTTTGTGTATGCAAAACTATGTAGAAATTGTGCTCAAAACCTTTCAAGAATCACCGTCCAAATAAATCCATCATCAGTCATCAGTGTCTTCGGGACTTCAGAAAAATAAAAGACATATATTACTGTTTTTAAAAGTATAATACTTTTTTTTTATCCAGTTCATTCGGAAGTTCCAATATTGTGGGAAAACGGATCTGTTTACCACATCAGATTATCAACTGAGTAGGTTAGTCGAGTAGACTAGACCATTTCAAATGTCTTGACCTGCTCATCAACAATGTCAAAATTTCTACACGTTATCCTCGAGGATAAACAGAATGAGAGTCCCAGGCCTCTGTTGTTTGCAAAACTGATTTCCTTTGATGACTTCTCAAGCAAAACAGGGATTAGCTGAATCCCTTTGGTGGGCTTTGGAGAGAGAATGCTCTTTCGCTTGGATCAGAAAGAGCATTGATTCTAACCTCATTGATTCTAGTGTCACCATCAGTTTTGCTCTCATCTGAGGTTTCTGTCCGTGGATTATCCAGTGAAAGGGAACTTATATTGCCAACATTAAGCTTTTTGTAAATTGCTAGAGCCTGAGCTATCACAGAAGAAGGATTTCCAACAGAACTAGGAAGTAGAAGTGTAGTTCCCTGAACAAAGAAAGGAGAAAGAAATATAAATGAGAAATCCTTGCCGGTAAATGGGCTTTTAACAAAGTTTTACAGTCTCGTTCCTCACCTCCTTTGCTATGCAACCGAATGCTGTAATATATTGCTCAGCGATTCTTAAACTTGCTGCCTGCAGAAAGGAACAAACTTCCATAATTCAGGCATGTAGTAATCCTCAAGATGTCAAGTAGAAAACTGACACAGGATACTTGTCACTTCTAGTAATGTTTTCAACATGATGCTGTTGATGTGTTGAACATTATGCACACAACAGAAGAACAATTGGCACAAAAGAACCACATAGTTAATAACCCAAAATTTGACCAGGTTCTAGCATGGGTAAAATGGGAGAAAAAAGGAAGCACAAGGAGATCTTACTTCAGCACCTCCCTCAGCTTTCATGGCCTCTGACAATATCTTTAAGCCATCAGCAGTTGCCTGTGATCTAGCAAGGATTGCTTCAGCTTCTCCTGATTTAAGAAAAAAATATTTAAACAATCATGGAGAAACATTTTAGAAGCTTAACACATTTTCAGCTTCATATTCTTAAGTTGGAGTGACCATGCTTTTAGCCCTACATATTTTGAAAGATAATATCAATATCTCACGATAGGACACCAAAGGCTATGTGGTGATGGACCAGACCGCTGAAGCAGTCATACAATGTCACCCTTTATTCAGTTGCTTATGTGAATTTTTATGTAACACTCAGACTAAAGTAATAGTCAAACTTACTACAAAATAGGGGCTTCAATTCTAGTGGCTGATCGCATCACCAATAACTAGTTATTCACCACATTTCACCTGTGCATCCATATGTCCCCTTTGAACATGCCCATACCACCCTTAGCTTCTCTACATATGTGCCAATTCGTAAGGTTCTTCAGAGGTTAGGTAATCAAAGTCAGCGGGCAATTTAGAGGCCAGAATTAATGTCAGTGCACATGCTCATATTTATCTCAGTCAAGCATCTGCTACCAGTAGTACATTTGTGGTAGGATTTACTCTAAAACTGCTTCAAAAATGTTGCCAGCAAATAATGAAAACATCACTGCATAATGAATTAAACAATTTCCGGATATAAACAATCATATCATGCATGTTTTTGCTCGTCTCTTCTTTGTTAGATCTTGTATATTTGACATTGATTAAAAATTTAATCTGAAGGCCCCAGACTGCCGTGAATAGCCTTACAAGCACAGCAGTAAGATTAGACAATGCCCTGCCATGTAATTGGTAATCCACCTAGCAAACCTACTACAACTGTCTTTTCACACAAGTGACTCATTCTTATGGAAGTTTCCACAGAAGCCCACCCATTATTTGCAAGACACTGCCACAGAATTCTGACCTGTATCCTTACACCAACTACAAAGTGCCTCTTTCACCTTGTGCTCCATGACTCATAAGAAGATGCAACAGAACAAGTTAATCAATTAATAATTTCAAGAAAATAACTTTGTCAATCTGCATGCAGTGTCATTTTCTCAAGTCCATTATGCATCATCCTCTATCAACCTAGAAACTTGAATAATTTTTGTTCCACATTAGTACCTTATCGAACATTTTTCAATTCTACGGAAAGATTTCATTAATCATCCAACATATTTCAAGCATCATGTGCCAAAAAAAAAGTTCTGTTATTGCAGATGATTAGTTCGCAGAGCTAATATCTTCTTTTCGGACCAGAAACTATGTTTTATTGCAGATGATTAGTTTGCAGAGCTAGAAAAATAAAAGGAATTAGACATGATACCTTTAGCTCTATTAACCTGGTCCATCATTGCAGCTTCTGATGCCAAGATCACAGAATTCTTCTTTCCATCTGCAATGTTGATGTTAGCTTGTCTTTCTCCTGTTCAATTAAGAAGTCATGCTTTAGTATTTTGATTGGAAATTAATGGGAGATAAAAACAGTATGTATCTTCTATCCAAGTACATACTTCTAGCTCCAAACTAGTTTAGAACACAACAAGCTTGCCAATGCTTCATAGACATTTTTAAAATGGCATCTTTAAAATGCTTCATAGACATTTTTTAAAATGACATCCTAAAGAAAACATTTTGCCATGGAAGAGATAACTTGGTGCAGGAGAAAGTAATGATCAGAAAAAGGCTTGAAAGAAGCACCTTCAGACTCGAGAACTTGAGCACGTTTTCTTCTTTCTGCTTCAGCTTGCATCTCCATAGCTGCCTTGACTCCTGGTGGAGGAGATATATCCCCTAGAAAAAAATAACAGTAAAAAATAATTAAGAAGAAAGCAAATAGTAAAGTTTGTTGGTAATATGTCATACTAAATAAATAGGTTCAAGAACTTACGTATTTCATAACGCAGACATTTAAGGCCCCAGTCAGAAGCAGCCTCATTGATTGCTCTCTATGGAGAACAAAAAATAAATGAAACAAACCCAAAAAACTTAAAAAGAACTACTAATAGCAATATATGGTTTCAAAGATTCAATAAACTTCTCCACAGCTTTCCTATGCGTATGTAATTAACTTACATTTACATTTCACCAAATGGTGGGCAGCTGGAAAAGGAAATGCTACGAATTGTATATTAATAAGACGTTTCAGGTAAGAGTGAAAACAATTGGTGAAAAGAAACAGGAAGTCCAACCTAATAGCAAGAAATATGAACTTGAAGGTTAAGCACAGCTAGAACCCCAGGAAATTTTTGCCGATGGATCTCAAGTTTCTTTATTTACACCTCTACTACTATTGTCTTATCTCAAAATGATCTCTTAAATATATATTCTTACGAAAAGTCAGGATTGATTGCTCTAGTCACTGCTACCAATGATTCAAAAGTTGCAATGTCAAGACATCAGGAAGATAACAAAATGACTAAAAAAGAGATCAAGAACCTAGCTGAATAATCAAATGATCTAAATGGTCCATCTAAGGCATCTATAAGATTATATCGAGTGACTCTACACTGGCAAACAAGGAAAAATAACGCTAGTTCAACAGTCTAATAAATTCTGGATCGTTTAGCCTTACATCATTTCCAACCAATAATCCCCTTCCATGATCTTAGAATCTTGTCCTCTTTTGACACTTCTTTCTTGTTTACAATGCCCTTCATAGAAGTTTCTTTACTGTTGCTGACCTCCAAAAATATTGATACCAATTTAAAAAACATCAGCAAACTACTAGCTATCAATAAGAGCTTGAGCCTTCCACATCAGAAAGTAGAGGTCACCTATACACAAATATGAGCAACAGCAGTCTAATATTCATCCTATTTTAATTTTGATGACTAAATGCTACAAAAGTTACTGTACTGCACATTCTAGATGCAGGCTACTATCTTCTTTATGCATTTCAGATGTACAGGGATTGACATTTCTACAGGGATGCACAGTATCCAAATCTGAACTTCAATGAAAATGAAAAATTAAGCAGAAAAATACATAAATAATGTAGATAAAACACAGCAAATAATAGCAAAAACTGATGGCCTAGTGCATGAGACTCCCATCAATGCAAGATTTCTACGGGTCAATGTGACTTTAATCTTGCAAGCATGAGGCCACCTAGGTCACCCTCTATGCATTGTCCAATTAGGTTCAGCCAGAGCAAGGGTGAAATTGCAAAGTAAGTAGAAAGCAACCCTACCACAATGTTTTCGTTGAGCGTGTCCCTCTCCTCAAAAGTCTTGTCAAGAGTAATCTTACCCAGCTCACTCCTCATTGTCGTCTGTGCCAGTTGGATCACTGCAAAGATTGGGTTCTCCACGCCATAGGACGCAAGGATTGGATCAACAATCTGCACCAGTTCACAGTATTAAAAACCCAATGACAAAAGCATATGAAAATCATAAAATCTTGAGAATTAACAGTTCCATGATGCAGAGCAAAACAAACAACGTAGAGCATCAAATTTAGAAGATTCAAAACCACAAAAGAATTCATTGTAAACGATATTACCTTAACATAAAGGACCCCGTCGATCAGGATGCTGACATTGTCCTTGGTGATGGCAGATTGGTCGGGAATGGGGATGGCCTCCTCCTTGAGGGAGTGGACGTAAGCGATCCGGTCAACCAGGGGAACAAGAAGGTGGATTCCAGAACCGAGGGTCCGCAGATACTTTCCGAATCTCTCGACGATGTAAGCCTTCTTCTCCGACACGATGCGGATGCCCCAATTGATGGGCAGCCGCGGCTGCTCGTACCTGAGCGATCCCTCATCCCCAAACGACCTCTCGTCAAGGAACCAAAAACAAAACAACAAGGAATTAATAGCTAGGGTTTTAAGGACAGGATTCACCAACCTGGAGAAGGGGAAATCGTCGCGGGAGCGGCCGCCGCCGCGATAGTGGCGGATGAGAGGGAGGGGAGGGGAGAACAGGAAGACGGGCTCTGCTCGGCCGAAGAAGAGGGCGGAGGAGGCGGCGGTGAGAGAGGAGCGGAGAGGGAGGTGGAGAGATTTCGCTCTCATCATCGCCATTTCTTCTCCGTGTGCGTCGGGAGTCTCGAGGGGAGAAGGAAATTAGGGGAAAGCCAAATGGTGTTCAGGAAGGAGCTAATGAAGTGTCGAGACGCAAAGATAAATCAAAGGGTCCACATGTACTCATCATCCCTTGCGCCCAGTTCTCAAAGCAAAAAAACCCTACCCGCCGGTTCCAGCGGTAAACCCCTTCTCACTGCTGTATACATTAAGGGCAAGTGAGATCACCGTCGGGGCAAAGGGTGATGAAGAGAGAAGAGGAGGGAAGGTCGTGCATTTTGTCGAACAGTTGGAGGATGATCACGTTACTGTCGTCGTAGACCACGGAGAATCCGGAGGGGGGTGACTGTGAAGGTAGACGCCAAGGTGGTGGAGGTGGAGGGGCCGCGCGGCAATCTGGCGCGCTACTTAAAGCGCCCGAATCTGGACTTCCAGCTGCCGGAGGGCAGCCGGGGGTTGTGGTGGACGACTGGTTCGGGTCGCGCGGCAACACTGCCGCCATCCTCATCGGTATCAGCCACGTCGACAACCTGATCATTGGTATCGCCAAGGGCTATCGCTACGACATGCGCTTCCATCACCAACAACAGCTCCTGCATCGAAATCCACAACTTCCTCAGAGAGAAGAAGGTTATCCATCTCCCTCGCTCGGCTGATCTAGTCTTGTCTGGTGGATTTGTCTTCCATATTCTATAAATTAAATGATTAGCTTGTAGTAATTGGGACGGAATAATATTTATCAGATCGTAGTATTTGATATGACAGGAGGATTTGGAAGCCCTTATGGACAGCAATGTCTCAGCATTTAGAAAGTACATTGAAACTGGGTTTGTTAGAGAATGTAATAATTGTCTTCCCATCAACAGAAAATTTCAACATAGTGTAGAACATTGGAGAAAGACCGATATGATCTCCTCTTTGACTCTTGGAGCTAATTGACTGGGTTCCATCACTAAGCAAGAACACCTTGGGAAAAAAATTTATCAGGGAAATGCTTTAATTTCTTGACTTGTTTGATAGCTAGCCAATGATAACCTGTCAATTCCCTTCTCCATATCAACTTTTATAAGGATTTGGGGAATTCTACCTTTAGAATGACACATTGTGTGAACCAACTCTTGTGGTATCATAATTGGGTCATGCAAACTCCTCTTTAGAAAGTTTGATCGTTCCTGTTAGGAAGTTCCTCCCAGCAGGATCTTGACTGCTTTCCAACTTTAAGATATGAATTCCACCTGGGAACTTATTAGTAAGTCAAGTGTGAAATTGCTCTTTGCTTTAATTGATCTCAGTGGGGTCAAAGAAAACTTCATCGCCCAAAGAACTTTTAATATGTCAACGAGATTATGTGAGAGAACACTTTCCTTTGTCATTCCAGGGGTAAGTGACCCCTTTGAAAACTTTAGCCTATGAGATTGCAGAATAGAAATTCTCTCCTCGAGAGAAGGATCAGGAGGCTTTCTTGGTTGCGTCAATTATGGAGATAGAATAGGTCTCTCAAGTTTTCTAGTGGACTGAGCAGTTGCCATTTTTATGTACTGTTGTAAACTCAATGCTATTTCATTAATTTTTTGAACACATTTTTTACTGGCATGAACAAAGTTGGATTGGTATCTTTATATCATGATTTTTTTTTAAACATGAGTTTTTGAAATCCATCCTTTGTTTGATCTTTCCATGTTCCACAACTTCCTAGTGCTGTCTTTCATATTGATATATTCTTTGTGCTTTATTGTTTGTGAGAGTTTGGATGAATCATAATCTTTTGTACATTTGAGCTCTTAAGACCCCATAATGGGGAAGACTCTTGCATTGAGACTTTCTCTATGTCAATTCTTCTGATCCCTTTTTATCTATATGGTTTCATCGGATAAATATCTTTCTCTGTGTACTGTTCTAGTGTCCTCTTAGTGAAGACTTAGCTCACTCAGAAACATCTATGAATGTGCAGTGCAGAGAACATCATATGTTTCTCGAAGGCCCTTCTTCCTCATACTTATCTTATGGTCTAGATCAAGGTTCGCTGTATCGTACCGTATCGGCGTTTCGACCCGGGCTCGGTACGGTACGGTACCGGTGTACCGAGCGGTACTTCAGGGCGTATCGAGCGGTATACCCTGGTGTACCGAACAATTATATATTTTTTTCATACTATAGCAGTGCTACAGTATAGTACTGTAGCACTGTACCAGTGCTACAGTACCATAGCGGTACGAGACGGTCCGTGTACCGGTAACCTGTCGGACCGGTACGTACCGCTCGTACCGGGCGATACACTTCGGTATGGCAGATCTTGGTCTAGATTATCCTACTTGGTTGACCTAACATTAGAGGCCTAGCAGTAATCTAGCATTAAGCTATAGCCAGTCTCACATTCAAAACAAAGTAGCTTATCCATATTTTTGTTCAACTGATAATAATATTTTGTGAAATTTATTACTGTCTAGAGATTTAGCATTTCAGTGTGTTTTACTCATTATATTATTGTCATATACAAACATTTGCAGTATGTGTTGTAGTTTGTAAATAAAATTGACTTGAGAAAACAGATGATACAAGTGCAATACATCATTATCCTTCTCAAAGCAACTAGTAAATCCATGTGCTGCATGTATATATTTGGTATGTTTATGCATAAATATATAATGTTCTTGATATATTGCTACTTTCCAGATTACATTTTTATTTTTAAACCAATTTGCATGATTCAGCAGTCTTAATAGTCATATATAAGCTTGTAAACTGCAATCTCTTTAAATTTTTGGACTATATTATCGATAGTTGTATCTGCTAGTTCTTTATGACTCTGACCCTTGTCTTGGATGTTTGAATGTGTTCTCTCTCCCTGGTGGGTGATGGAGATTTGATCCCATCCTGCACAAGCTGCACATTTTCGCACCTGTTTTGGTGGTTAACTTTCCTTTGTGGGCTTGAATGAGACTTAATGATTTTATACCTTGTGAACTGAGATGACCTTCTTAGGCCTTGTGGCCTATGTTGCACAGCCTAGTTCCCCTTCTGAAAGAAAAGAAGTGTAAATTTCCCATTGGTTTTTCCTATTATTGGTTCACTGAAACTTAACATTTTCTGAATAGTCTTTTCTTCCAGTGGACATACTCTTCTCATTTTTCATTTTTAAGACTTAACAAGCTTTTAATTTAAGTAGCTAGCTAACAATTTTATTTCTTGTTCTCAGATCAGTAGCAGAATTGACATGAAACTAGATTTCTCATTTTGTATCTTTTTTCTTGATAGCATCATTTCTATTGACATTGTTTTTCTTCAGTGCTGATGTTGCCTTCTGATTTTGATTTTTTTTTCCTGTATCAAATTTAACTAACTTCTTATCATGTCTCTATCGTTGCGCTTAACCTTTTTTAAAAAAAAAATTTCTGTTGTCACCCATCTAAAGTAAAATTCTACTCAAAAGTAGAATTTGTAGGTACAGCTTATTGAGTTACTGTTTTTGAAGTAAACTTCCTTTGCTAGTTATTTTCCTTCTAATCTTCCTTGGCCATAATTGTTAGACTGTAGCATATATATTTATAGAAGTTCAGCAGTGTCCTTCTTCATGAATCTGAAGTGTTGTACTAATGCTTGAGTTGTAATGATCCTGCACCACTTTTCTTCCGCATACTGTTATTTGTATGTCATATTAAGATCAACACCATGGCTCTTTTTTGTTTTTGCTCTCAGAAATGTCATGTAAAGAAGAAGGACATCAGGAAGTCCTTGGATGGCATCTATGTTAGTGGGAAGGGAACAATGACTGTTGGAATTTAAGCAA
Organism: Musa balbisiana; assembly: GCA_004837865.1. NCBI lineage: Eukaryota > Viridiplantae > Streptophyta > Magnoliopsida > Zingiberales > Musaceae > Musa > Musa balbisiana. The sequence continues at coordinate 32,887,694 of CM017194.1, forward strand.
TGTAATAGAGTAAGAGATATAGGCACCAATTGTCTAGGCTTTCCCTTCCCTTTTTCATGGAAGGTGTCTTATGGCCAATTGACTCTTTAATCTAGTGTGATTGTTGAAATTATAGTTTCAGCTTAGTTCTTTTTAACTTTTGAACCCTGTCTTGTTGCACTTCATTTTCTGGCGACTTACATGGGTTGTTCTGATGAAAACTGGAACCTTCTATTGTTCCTTGTTCAATAGTTCCTCATTACATTTATTAAAAAGCTCTTCTTTAATCATCAGTACCGTTCTATAATGTTTTGTTTTTTTGGGTTTGCAATATAATCATATTTTTGAACTGACGTTTTTATTGCTGAATACTTTACTTTTGATGGAAAGTTGATTTTGGTTGTGTCTACTGTTTCTGGTTGGCTTTGCGTTTGTTCTATGACATGACAGGATTTAACGGTTGATCTGGTTGGTTAATCACCTTTAGTAATGCAACTTATGTGTGCCAATCAAATGGAAAAACGAATCTTTTATCAGGTGTTTTGCTTGCCAGAAGGTGATTTTTAGGATTTGGTGGTGTATGCCAAACAAATTTCTAGCTTTTACCTGGAGTTATTGTCCTAGGATTTCATGAGGCTTCTCAGGCATAGTTCCTTGACAAGTTCCATGGTCTTTTTTGGGGGATAAATTGCATATAAATTATTTGGTCTTGTCATTTTTCATTACTGAGATTCCAGAAGTGTCATTTTGTCCAACTGAGGTTTCGAGACAGTTTTAGCATGTTTGCTGCAGCAGACTGATTTTAGTAACATTCTTAACTTGATTTGTAATTATGAAAAGATGGTTAACATGGAAGCATTTTTCTACTCAAAGAATTCATGATCCTTCACACAAGAAAAGGTCTGGTGGAAAGTGCATTAGCATTCTATACTCATGAGACTGGATGACTTGTGTGCAGTTGAATCCAGCAAACCTAAATATCATATCGTTACTGGTTTCAGTGGTGAACTATGTTCTCTGCGATTAGACACCAAAAACAGTCTGAGCTTTTCTTTTCCACACTATAGTCTTTTGCAAGTGTCACACAAACTTTATCTTCTCATAGGGTAGCAATCACAGCATCCAGGCCTTTAGGGAAAGAGGTTCTCTGATTTGACACCACTCATTCATCATCTTCCATTGTGGCCAATAGTTTGGCCTCCTTATTCATCCTTAGGATCATGTTCTCTGTTATCTGCTTAGTCTTCTCCATCTGATAGTATGTCAGACAGGTAAAAGAAAGTTGCATTGTCTGTGGAGCATCTGATGCTTTGTCCTACTTGATACATATAGTTATTTGGACTAGCTATTTACAATTTTTTTTAAGAGTTCAAATAAAATACATGTCCTCAAAAAATCTCCTTCTACAAACTCTCAAATCTTACATGGCCTCTCACAAGCTTGACCTATAAAGCCAACATTGGCAGGTCATATTGAACCTACCGTAGGAGGGGTCACATGGCAAGTTTGTGAGAGGCAAGTGATAGAAGTCATGAATATCGTTCTTTTTAAAAGAAATTTGGTAGCTTAGAGTTTGATACCAATAGCATTGCCATGAACAGAACTCAATAAGGTGAGAGGATTCATGTAGCATGTTCATATATTTATTGTTGTTGTTGTCATTGTCATCATTGTTCCAGAGCTTCCTCCTAATATTTTGTATCCTCCTAATTCCTAATAAACTGGTAGGTCCAAGGAGAATGTTTTTGGAAGAGAACTTAAATAAAATCTCAAAGAATCCAAATAAGGATGTGAATCCAATAGGATTTCCTCTTATGATATGTATCATGTTAAATATCAACATGTTTAAGATGATAGATTAGATATGATTTTCATCATTTTATTCTCCAGTAACTAAATTTTGAAGTTAAAAAAAATATTTCGTCAAGTAGAATAAATAACAGATTAGAGCAGGTTGTAGTTTGAGAAAGGATATGCATCCTCACATCTTATGCTAGAATATAGATTGAGTGACAAATCTTACACTAACAAGAATCTTGTAGTCAATAAAGCAAAGAACAGTAACCATAGTGGAAACTTTGGCTTTGCACTTTCTGAAGTGCAGACAAATGGCATTGTTGCTTTATAAGATTGTTGCTAAAGTTGTTCCCCATACTCAAAAGACTATTCATGCATCATTGACATGGATATCATTTTCTTTCTAATGACATTGAATGCTAGTGTTAGGCTTTCTGATGCCATGGCATCAGTAACTCCATAGTCCACTATGTTATGCTGGAGTTCCCTCACCTTTTCTCCCAAAGAAGGTTGTACACTAGTCATTGTATTTTTGCCAGTTAAATAGCAGAAAAATAAAAGCAGCAGAAATGTTGGAGAAGCCAATGTTCCAACTAATACTTGATTCTGTTTCATCACCTTTTATGGCACTGTTCTTGAGACTAAGAAATGCTAGTTTTGATTATTCATGCACTAATCATAACTAAATTTTTTGAAAAGTTGGTCATTTAATGTGGCAATCATATTTGTTCTGGAGTAAATGTTGCTTAAAATCATTCTTATGATCTAGTATTAGCCGCAAATAAGAATCTGGCAAGAAGCTGACCTACAATCATGTTACAATCAGTCGAATCGCATTACATAGCTGTACTGTTTTGTTATCGACTTTAGTTTTTTACTCGTTATCTTGTATTTCTATTTTTTTCTAGTATAACTATCTACTGTTGGTGCTTTTCTCTCATGTTTTTGTATATTCCTTTTTTTCTCATTACTGTATGTTAATTGAGATCATTTTGAATATGATTCTTGTGGACATTTTCCGCCCTTTTATTCTTTCAAAGAAGAAATCAGACAAACTGAAAAAATGTGGTATAGTTTCAGGAATGAAGTTTTTCTTAACTATGGTTAAATAATTGAACATGTTCATTGGTGGAGGCAGGATCATATCTTAATTAATTTGCTTTGCAAGAAGGAAAGAAATATGCATCTACTTTTAAACATTTCTTTCATATTTACCAAGCATTCCAAAGTTTATCATCTGACACTGCACCAGAGAATCTGGACACACTGGTAGTCAACATAATAGTTAGCTTTCTTTCACTCTCAAAAGAAAAAAAAAAGGTGATTCCAGTCTCCAATCCGTATCATTGATGGTAGGAAGCATCATTTGCATTGATCCTCATTTGTGTAAGCTATCATTTTCTCACCTTTATAGTGGATGATTCTCCTTTTATAGTTACTCATTCTATTAATATATTATAATTTATCTTGTATCCTAATTGTGATCGACAATGGTATTGTAAAACTTTATGAACTATGCCTGGGGGTGGGGCCATGTGACTCGCAAATGGCACCTTTATTTTCTTATTTCAGAAGATCTTGCTGAAATCTAACTAATATCTTTGTACTTCTCTTTTCAGAAGCTGTTTTCATCTTTAGCATGCTTCTCAAGGCAAAAGTTGGGCATCTGGTGAATCTAACTACATATTGTTTGGTGAAACTCTACCATGCTGTAACTAACTGCAGGACACTGAAGCTGCTTTATCTGATTAAGTGGGTGGTGCTTTCAGAAGTTTGTGCAAAGTCTCTTCTTCCAACATGAAGAATCAAGTAGATAGTTGACCTGCTGGGGCATTTTTTTCAGGTGTGTTAAACATTAGTATGATATTTTTTGTAGTATGATGTTTGTTGTCTCAAAAGAAAATATATTCTGCATGATGCTCTGCAAGTGCAATTCTACAAATTCCATTCAGAATAATTGCAAAGCAGCTATCATTCAGCTTCATACTGTCACTTCTGCATCATTTTGTTCAACACTTTACAGGTGTCCAGACACTCAAACCACTTCCAAAAATTCTCTTTTTTTCTCTCACAGAAAATGTTTTGTATTTAAGGTTAAGAGCCTTCTTTATATGATATTTATCATTCATATCATATTCTATCCACTTGCCTAGAAGCTTTATTTACTAGATGCATTGCCTCAGATTCTTCTGCATATGTTTTGCGCCTATATGGTTTTTACTAGTTTCATCACTTCTCCATTAATATTACTGCAGCAGTTCCAAATGTTTGTTCACAGAATCATGCCAAAAAATCTTTCTTATAGTCTACTTATACTCCAATAGTTTCAAGCGCATGTAATGTCTCAAAATGTTACTTTCCATTATTGTGAATTAAATAGATTGTATGCATGTAAGAAGAGTTGTCACGACGTTCAAAGCATATGCTTTTCTCGAATCTCTTCAGTACACAATGTTAAGAAGAAATAAGCAGGTAAGACATGGTAGACACAGATTGAGGTCTTCTAGGTGATCAAGTTACAGCAAATCATTGCATTTATTAGCTTATATAGTTTATAAGTTCATGATATTTTGTGCTAAATTATCTACATTATCATCACATCTCTAGTGATCCAAAGTTTGCTATTATAATGTATATTTAACTTGTTTATCTTGCAGTGATGTTCACTTTTAGCCAATGGCTTTATGTTGTGATAACACTTCACAAGACTAAAGAGAAATATTTAATTCATTTATCTCAGATATAATACATCAAGCTCTCATCTAAAGAACAGTTGTTATCGAACAACTGACCTGTTCATTTGTGAAAAGTTGATAGTCAAGCTGATTGTGACAACACATGAAATTAAAGTATTATGTCTGAGATAAATGAATTAAATATTTCTCTTCTGTGAATTCTTCAACCCATCATCATTGAGGTTGGAAATTAAAGTATTTATGCATATTATCTTTCTTGTTTTCTTGTCTTTTTGTACACTGATTATTAGACTTAAAACATATGGCATACATAATAGGAGTGAAAATACATAAGAATTCTCTATAATTTTATTATGACTTATTTTTGTTCTTTGCTTCATGAGAATAAAATAAGTTCTTGATGATTTAGTGAACGCAACATTGGAAAAGCAGGAAAAGAATTGTTTTAACAATGTGAGAAGCAAAAATACCCTTAATTTGAAAATTATAAAAATGTCCCTAAAAAATTGTAATTAAATTTTAATTTATTTTTATTATCGATTTTTAATTATTATAATATTTTTAAGTAGATCATATAATGTTTTTGTTATGGTGACAAAAACTGGTCAAAAACACTATAATAGGTTAAAATATTATAATAAGCGAAAAAAAAAAGAGTGATAATTTGGATATTTTTAAATTATGACTGTCGTTCGGAAAAAGGATATATATATATATATATATATATATATATATATATATATATATATATATATATATATATATATATATATATATATATATATATATATATATATAGAAAAAGAAATGGGGTCGAAATCAGTGATTCAATGTCTGCAGCGTATCCGATGCCTGCCCCACCACAGCCCTCCATGTGGCAATATCTTGCTTATCTCAGCGCTAAATCTTGTAAAGCCATGAGGTGACTCACACAGAATCTTTCCTTACCTGTTGGCTTAAATAGGTACGCTCTGGGATGGCGAAGCAGCAAGCGTCCTCGACGGACATGGACGTGGGAATGGGTTGGTGGGGGAAGTGGAAACCCGTCGTGGTGATGCTGGCCATCGTCGTGGCCTACGCGGTGATGAACATCATGATCAAGAAGGCGATCGACGAGGGCACCAACCGGCTACTGCTCATCACCCTCCGCCAGCTCATCGCGGCTCTGATCCTGGCACCCATCGCCTACTTCCGCGAGAGGTATAAGACGTTCCATTCCAGCGCTCCAATCGTGTGTTTCTGCTGTGTACACCATGATGCATGGCTTCTGACTCCAGGAAGACGAGGCCGCCTCTCACCGCCGATATCTGCGTCCATCTCTTCTTCAGCGCAGCACTCGGGTAACCTTTTCCTGTAATCCATCTATACGCTTGAGAAAGTACGCCTGAAACCAACAGATCTGTTCCTCGCTGCAGCGCGGCGCTGACGCAGTACCTCTTCCTCCTCGGCCTGCAGTATACTTCGGCCACCTTCGCGTGCGCCTTCGCCAACATTCTTCCTGTGCTCACCTTCCTGATGGCGTTACTCTTCCGGTATCTCTTTGTTGTTGCTGCTAATAAGCTTGCAGGCATGTTAACGACGAGATTGCCGCGTCTCCCTCTCTCTCTCTCTCTCTCTCTCTCGCTCCTGCAGGCTAGAGACACTGAATCTGAAGCGGACGGCGGGGATCGCGAAGGCGATCGGGGCGGCCGTGTGCATCGCCGGTGCAATGCTGCTATCGCTATACAAAGGCGTGGCTCTGACCAGCTCACCTCACCGATCGAGGGCGTCGGAGCCTCGGCCGACGCACCTCGCCGTCGACTACACCTCGAGACAGTGCTTGATGGCCACGGTTGCGCTGTTCGCCGCCTGTCTTTGCTACTCCTCGTGGTTCCTCGTCCAATCCAAGGTCGGCAAGAAGTACCCTGCGCTGTATTCAGGCGCCGCCCTCGTCTTCCTCATCAGTTTCCTTCAGGCCGCTGCGCTGAGCTTAGCCATTCAACGAAGCTTCTCCATGTGGATTCTGAAGACGAAGCTGGAGTTGATCACTGTGCTGTACTCGGTAAGCAATCCGATAGCATACAATTCACTCCAAATCCTTGAGATACTTACGACTCCCTTCACCTTCGTCGCAGGGGATAGTGGGATCAGGGATAGGGTTCTTGGCCATGTCATGGTGCGTGGAGAAAAGAGGACCACTGTTCACCGCTGCATTCACTCCTCTCATACAGATCATCGTGGCCGTCATCGACACCTCCGTCCTCCATGAACGGATCTACCTCGGAAGGTACTCCTGCTCTGTGCTCGTCCATTACTCCTTGCAGACACCGCTTCATGCCTAGTTTCTTGCTTTCTGCCAGTGTTCTTGGGTCTGCGCTCGTGATCCTTGGTCTCTACTTCCTCTTGTGGGGCAAAAGCAAAGAAGCCCGTAATAGTGAAGTGAAGCCTGCGGAGGGCAACGAAGAGAACAAAGTGCAGCTGCAAACAGTGTAGTGACCAGGAAAGCAGGAGGATCCTGATGCCATTGCTGTGTCCACTACAAAAGCATCAGTAGCAGAAACTTGAGCTCGAGCGACAGAATCTGTAGAAAGTGGTGTTCAGTACCAATTATGGTCCAAGTAAAGATAATGCAAACTACTATTGGTTTAATGGTTGCCCATGATTAACTACTGTTCTTCCTTGCACATCTAATCTGATTTCGACGCCCATACTATCTTAATTTTGTGATTAATATCATTTCATCTAAAAGCTCAAACTTATATAGATGATATGATCTCATTTATATTCTTAACATCAGCTAAAGGACCTTAGCCCATGTCATATTTGCTGTGGTTTTGTTGGGCCTTGCAATGCTTACGGCCCAATGAATCCATTCCACAAGAGATGTATATAAACAAAATGGCAATGTCAACATCACATGTGTAGATTTGCAACCTTTGATATGGATATATAGCATGATACCTTCTTCTTTAACCTGTGGCACCAGAGAGGCAGTGATGGATATAGAAGGCAACCTTGTTTCTTCTTCTCCATCTTCCTGCAGAAAACAAGGCAACTCATCCATCAATCAATATGCAACATCAGATGATTCAGAAGCTATGACTAGGGATTACCAGCACTACTGATGACACCAAGATCATGTGACTTACATGAATCCCAGGCACCTGTATCATTATCACAGCATGCTCTTGAGATGTTATGATTATCTCATGAAGAAAGGAGAGATTAGGCAGTGGATAACCACAAATTAAGGCTAAGTTTTGGTGATTATGTGACAATCCTGAAATGATATTTTTTTCCCCAAAAAAGATATTTGTCATATGCTATATGGTCTAATTAATGGTTAGCAAAAAAGGTAAACTTCATTTCTTATCTCAAGAAATTCTAATATGTTTGAATCTGATAATTCTTAATATTGTGCAATGTCAAAGTATATAGAAAGCATTTGCAAATCATTAATTTGTTTACTACATATTTTTTAGAAGGGAAAATATACAATTATTACAAAATCACCAAAGACTATATAATATTATTATATAATATTCAATAAATCATTAATCCTATCTAAAAGGATAATTACATAATAAGATGTATACTCCATAACTTAATAGCTTAAGCTTTAAATTTAGATTTTCGATGGTGTCTAAAACTCATTAACCACAATCTTCATCGGTTCGACTCATATCGAATGCTAAAATAAAAAGAAAATAAAAATCCAACTCCTTAATGAGTTCATAATCACAAGGAAAAAAAAGAAACTTCAGACATGCTCTTTATTTTCTGCTTCTCAGAAGCTGGCAACATTAAGAACAATGGTGAACAGTATCAGTTCCATATGCCTTCATTTCTCGTTCTACAATGTGTCTCAGACAGAGAGAGAGAGAGATCCAACATCACAAGCTTCTGATACGTCCTCGGCAATCCAAAGCAAGTGGCAAGTGATCTGTACTGAAGGTAGAATAAAGCTGAAGAACCTACAAAGAACAAGACAACAACAGATAATTGAATTCTATTCTATTGAGAATCGTACTGTAGGAGAAGGCTACGAACAAGATAGAGGAGGAGCATGATAATTACTTGATAGCTGAATCCAAAAAGATAAAAGTAGGCAGATGCATCATGCACGCATGATTGACCAATCAAATAGTTTCAGCTGAATAAAAATGAGTACAGCAGTAGCAACATCTCGTTCTTCCTTCCCCTTCCTTCTCATCACAAGTGCCTTAGCTCAATTGCTATGTGCTACACAATCGACACAATGGTGGAGTCTAAACCACATATATGGAGAGAGGATGCCTTCTTCCTTATTCCTTCCTCACTGCATTGTGATTCCAGGTACATTGGCTGGCTATTCCTGGCTGATGTCAGTGAGTGGACTCAGCACCTCAGGTGCTCCACCGGCGAGGAGGCTGCAATGATGGCGAGGATTGGGAGTTGCTGCTGCCCTCCGCGTCCGGCCACTCTAGGTTTACTCCGAACAGCCTGAGCTGCTTTGGCTTAGCTGAGCCGAAGACCACGGGAACTGAGCCTGAGACCAGCGGCATGCTCATCATGTCACTCCTACCTGCATCTGCTTGCACCCCAACATGTCGCGGAAATGCCGATCGGTAGTAGAAGGACGATGAGATGAATCCGCTCCACTGTCCCACTGGCCGTCCGGGAAGAGAGAACTGCGTGATGGGAAGCGGAGGGCGGTGCTGCAGGTCGATGAAGAGGCGATCCTGCCCAGCCTTGCCGGCGCTGCGGAGGAAGGACACGGTGTCGCCTGCAGCGAGCTGTTTCTCCCTCACGAAGCGGCTCCACCCCTTGGTCATGACGTAGCTCTGGCTGCTGTTCCAGTAGCAGTAGCGGAAGCACCATTGCTTGCCAGCAAGGTCCTCAAAGGACATGATGAGGCCCTTGACGGCAAGAGACGGGTCGAGGGGGAGGAACCTCTCCGCGTACTGCTTTGGGATCACGAGGCGGTTCAGCTTCCCGACATCGCTCGGCGTCACCACCTTGTCGAACATGTGCTCGCGATCTAAAAGAGGAGCCGCCGGCGCTTGTCCATGCTCCGATGGGGGAACAGAGGGAGAAGACGAGGAGGTGTCGTATACCCTAAACGCCTCCATGACTCAACCCTGAACCTTTCAGTTCTTGAAAGAATACAGATCCAGCCTTGATCTCCTACGCTTCAAGGCATTTCTCTTTTCTTCCCTTCTCTTGATAGGCCGAAGCCCGAAAAATAAGGCAGAAGGAAGGAGGCTGCTTGCTGACGAGTCTGTATTGCTAGTGAATCCCACTGGCTCTCCAAGAAGAGAGAGAGAGAGAGAGAGAGAGAGAGAGAGAGAGAGAGAGAGAGAGAGAGAGAGAGAGAGAGATGTTTCTTTGATATGCCTATGGCAGACTGCTGCAACAGCTTCCCTGAACAAGGTAGGTGAATTAAGCATTGAGCTAATCAGATCGGAAGGGTGGAAACAAGATAAGATAGACTGGTCTCACACCAAAGGAAGAGGAGGAAAAGGGCAGGAAAAGAAGGCCAAAGACCTTTGAGATGGTAAGAGAGAACAAGGGTAGAAGGGGGACCATACATAATCTGGTTTGGCCTGTCCTCTCATCATATGCATGTTCTTCCATAGCTGGTAATCTTTAGATACATCATCAACTTGCAGTTGATATATATCAGTGCCCAGACATGATCAACCCTTCATGCAAAACCAGCAACAGTACTGGTGCCATTAGTTTAATCTGCTGGATCTGCCAACATGGTGTTCATAAGCAGAAAGAAGAGTGAATTAGAGAGAGTAATTACGATGGCAGGAAAAGATACTGAACAGAACTAATTGTATTCTCCACTTGCTTTTTGCTGTGGATTTAGGGTTCCTTTGACCCTCTGCACCAGACAAGAAGGTGCAGGCACTTAGCCATTCCTCATAAGAAAAAGAAGCAGTAAGAACAACATGCAAATCTGTAAAGTTCTGATGTAATACAGGCATGTGGGTCACGATTCGGACCTTCACAGTTCTTTTTAGTGTATAGAATCACAAGGGAAAGCCTAAACTATTTAATTAGTAGAGGATTAGGTCACTGTTAGCTGTTTGCTTGCATTATTCTATGTCATTATTGTTGCCACTTGTCACAAAACATGGATGCCTTGTGAAATTAATATCCTCTTGAGGGAGAAAGGAAATGTAAAGAGACAAGCACTTACATCTAATCTGAATGTCTATCTCACTATGTTGTGAGTTAATGATGAGGACTTCACTCTCTTTCTCTCTCATTTAGGTTGAGAGAAAGAAGTAGTCATCAAACATCATAATCCTAAAGCAGCAACTCCCTTGAAGACCAACTCAAGAAGACCACTTGGTTGAAGAAAAGCTATCTCAATCAACAACCAGATTTATTCTCAAGTATCATAGTCATGCATTTGTATAACATGTAGTGGTTGTATGGATTTGTCTCATCAGATGCAGCTTAGATATATGCATACCATTTCACTGTCAGATGGAGATGATCAAGACTTGTGTTAATGGTGTATAGAACCTAAGGACTCGAGAGTTACCAGTGACAAAGAAGGATGTAACTATATCAGGCCTTATACATACAGCTTACCATAAACAACATGGATATTGTCATCAATAGATACTTTCTAATCAACATGAGCATATGATCTAAAACACACACTCCTCAACAAAAAGCAAAGATACACAACATGGATATTGTCTGTGCATGCAGCCAGCTACTTGCTTGGATCCATTTCGATGGTGCATGTCACTGCCCCAGGTTATCTCCTGTTCATAGGTGCAGCAAGTTGGAGGAAACAAGACCTTGCAGCCATAAATGACAATATCCCAGCAAAGAATTCAAAGATTAGTAGGCATGCAGATGAAAAGAGTGTATGAAAGATATCAAACCATTACTCATGGTAGTAGCATAAGAGGAAGAAAAGGTGAAGATTGCATTTAGATGGAGACATTTACTTTCATTTTCTTTAAAGGAAGACAACTTCTCATCAAAAACCTATGTGAAGGATTGAAGAAGAAGAAGAAGAAGAAGAAGCTGATGGTAGTCACAGATGATGAAGTCAGCCTTCCAAAGGAGAATGACGTTAGTTTATGGGTCTTATCAAAGAGTGGAATTAGCTCATTATTGTAAGCCAATAACTTAGCATTTCCTTGTCTTGGGAATTCTGCAAGTGGACATGACCTTAAATGCATGCCCCTCTGCAGCACAAACCCCATAAACCCGCCACAAACCTCTCATTTCTTACTCACCACCACCACCACCACCTCCTCCTCCTCCGGTTGCTGCTGCCCTATTTCTTCCTCCCTTTGCATAGTCTAAAAGAACTATTTCTTATCTCTTATCTCCTTTTCTTTTCCCTCCCATTTGAGTGTGTGAAGATTCATCATTATCGACTATTTCTTCTCTCTTATACTGAACTATCACCACCTCTCATTGACTCCTCCCTACCTCTTCTTCCCTTGCAATGGTCATAAGACCAAAATGCAATCTTGACACTGCTGCTATATGTTCTCATCTCCCTCTTGGATAGACACAGACAAATGAAGCAACAGTGATGATGATAACCTGAAAGAGAACAAAGAAGATTATGGGGAATTATCTCTAACTACAAACCGAATATACAAATAAATGGAACATGAAAACTAGGAAGCAACTTAATCATGCCAAGTATCTAATCATTGCCTGCATGTCAAGAAGATCAAGGAGAATAATATCTCTAACTACAGCCATTCAGAAAAAGATAGATGCATAGGAGTGTCAAGGTTATATATGTTCATGAATCCGTAATTGATTAGGAACTTTTGTCTACCAAGTGCCAATTTTAACTGAGATGAGTAGGTAACCTGCAATTTGTACCATATGGCAACATGCAAATCCCATCAAATGATTCATTAATTTTGGTGTCTCTTCTCTTTGATCCACAACCCTAAATAATCTGATGACATGGGGGACCGCCACCTCCCCTTTGGTTTGCCACACACACACTGATGAACCAAGTCACTGATTTGCATTATCCTTCTACTTAATGCTTTGGCCATCACATCCTCCATGGTTTATAGACATGTCAAAGCCTAATCTTAATTTGTCCTTTGGCATGCCTTTGTGCAAAGATCAAATAACAATACTTGATCAATATTTTTTTCTAATTTTTAAATTTTATTCGATTATATAACGACATCGTACCGACCTAGTAGATTACTAAAATCAGTATCAGATTGGTATTTAAAACCTTGGTTTCAAATCCTCTTACGAGAGATACTTTCAAGTCTGTGTCATTACCTTTCTTCGTCAGAGAGAATTCTATCAAAGTATTTATTGGAATGCATTGGAACAAATCAAAAAGTTAATACAAGATTATGTAGTTTAAAACCTCTTACCTTCGTCAACAAGTGAAGACCAAATTCAAATTCGAAATCTCTTGCATACTCTCTCACATAAACTTTCAAAAAGATTTCTCGGGATATCCATGGAAAAATATACTAAAATATTTCATCTAGATCTCTCTCGTCAACACCCTAAGATACAAAGGATATTTATAATAATAAATTCTAATTCACTAAGGATTATTTCTCATAAAAACTTTTCAAGAATAATAATCTTTGGAAAATTCAATTTTGTGGAGAAAACATATTTTTTTTTCATGGAGTAAAAATAACTTCTTTGGAATATTAAGGTGTAAATGAATACGATAAATTTGACGGATTACAATTTATTTATTTATTTATTTACAAAAGATAAGCGACGCAAGCAGAATTCAACCTTATGATAAGCTATCAAGGTTTTTATGTTGCTAAGATAGCTAACATCGTCAAATAATATTTAATCAAAAAGACTTTGAATTTAAATGGAAGAAATATATTTTGTCTAATCTTTTATTATACTACCAAAGCGATTGGGATTTGAATTAAGTAAATATTTTTTATAGTTATAATATTTCTCGAACTCAAATTTATAGGTGATGGCAGACAACCCAAAATGCCAATTCCACTTCAACCAGTGGTAGCTATCAAATGTACCTTCAAAAATACCGTATTACGTACGACGAGCTATAAACAATCAATCAATCAAGGCCGTATTCCTCCACTTGTGACCGTTCCTCCACTCTCGGAGAAACTCCATGATGTGATGTGGATGCGATGCATGCGATGCGGTTTAACGGAATTCCTTCCGTCCTTAGCCGAACACCAAACACAGAGAGGAGTTCGTGGATATACACGTGGCTTCCTTCCTCTACGGGTGGGGCCCAAAGCCTCTGGGTTTGCACCACGTCGCAGAGACAATTTGATTTCAATTAAAATTCCATCTTAGTTATTTTATGATTTATGATTAGGAATCCGATTAACATTGTTTACGAAGTTAAACACTCTTTTAACATCGCGAGGCAAAAATGGACGGTGGACGACTGAAAGAGTCTCGAGGTTCATGTGGGACCCGCCATTAATTATCCAATGGATGAGCAGGTATCGGAGTGGGCGAAGCAACGAATTGTATGGTTAAAGATTAGAGTCCAAACTAATGAGCATTATTACATGTATGCTTAGCGATTAGAGATTGTTGCCATCACGAGGCAGATATGGACGGTGGATGGCTGGTCGGCGAACGAGCCCTTGGAGATAAGACTGATCCGATTACGTAGTCAGATTCCTCGCTCTTCCACCTCTGTCGTGGTTGGTGAACAGGTCGAGTTTTTATGTGGGGCCCGCTTTTTAAAGCAACTGGAACGAAGGTAAGCATGGGGTATTCGGTCGGTATGTATGACAGTTATTTCTAATACCATTGAGTCGGTTGGGATATCGCAAGTGGCGCTCGTTCGCACTCCACCACAAATCAGCACTTCTTTTTATATACATATGTAGATATATAGATAGATAGATAGAGTGAGGGGGGGAGACAGCGGTAATTGTATCCACTTTTATAGACTGTAGTAGGGAAGACGAGAAGAAGAAAGAAGGGACGCGAAACCGATCGAAGAAGAAGAAGAAGAAGAAGGATCGAAGGATTTCTTCCCCTCTGCTGTCCACTCTCCTACTCGCCCTTTGGTTCCGCATCTCCGGACCTCTGGTTATGGTGCACGATAACGCCGCTGGCATGAAAGAGGCGGCCGTCGTCTCCAACTCGGACCGCCCCCCTGTGATGGCCCTCCCTGGCTGCGCCGCCCCTTCGTCTGAGGACATCGGAAAGAAGACCCGCAAGCCTTACACGATCACCAAGTCGAGGGAGAGCTGGACCGAGCAGGACCACGACAAGTTCCTCGAGGCCCTGCAGCTGTAAGACGACCCCATTTCCCTCCCTCCCCCTTTTTCCTCTCGTGTCGGTGTTCAGTTCCCGCTGATCATTGCCTTGGACTTTATCGTCTTTGATGTCGGGACGTCTCTTGTCGCTCTGATTCTTGCGTTCTATCGGTTTATTAAACATTTAGGTGATCTCGCCAACACATTTAGTGGAGGGTTCTGTGGAACATGGGGCTTCACAAAGGGGCTTCTACTTGTAGGTGCAGTTAATCTCGCCAATCAGGCTATGGCTACATCGGGAAGTTGTTCCGCCTGATTGCTTTTCCTAAGGCGTCATTGAGTGCGGAACTTGCTATTTTGACCCATGAGTTTTCTAGTTGCCATGGAAATTGCTAATTGCATCTCTTGATTCACTCGGTTAGCTTCTGCAGACTTGTTCTTCTCTTGTTTTTGTTTGTCTTAGATGGCTCTAGATTTCCTCGGGGTGAGAATGTGGTTGATTATGAACATACGGTTAGATATGGAATTGGAATTCGTGTTGTCTTCGTCTTTAATTTTAGGCCATCATACTATTATGTTGCTGCTTAAAATTATAGATGAAAATTTTCTTTTACAATTGGTTCAGTAGTCGATTCAATGCTTGCCATGGCTTACTCTGTGTGAGGTCTCGACTGTTTTTCCTGATTTGTATCTTCCAGACTGGATTGAGGACTTGACATGCTGTTTCCGTGCTGTATGTTGTCAGTCACAGTTGTGCTTGCTTGATTGAATCACATTCCATCTTCGTAAAGTAATGGTTAAGTTGGTATCTCCTTTGTTTGTGAGTAGGGATCATAGCTTTTGCATGAGTTCAGTAAGTTAAAATTTGCTGGCTGTTACTCATGCCAGTAGTAGTCTCTTATGTGTTAGAATGTGACGTGGTATGATCACTGTGTAGCCGATTAGATTGTGCCTCTTTGAAAATTATATTTACTTTTAAGACTCTTGGTTGTTGCAGTTTTGATCGAGATTGGAAGAAGATAGAAGCATTTGTTGGATCAAAGACAGTCATCCAGGTTAATTTTTTAAAAAATAATATTTTTGTCAAGTAGCATACAACCACGGTTATAAGACAGAGGGGCATACATTTCCAAGTTTATGTATGTGTGTGTATATATACATATGATTGTGTGGCAAGTAGATTCTAGTCATTTGATATTGGCTTGGTCTTATTATTCATAACTAGCATATCTGTTGCTTATTATTGATGTTTATTTATTCAATAAAGTCCATGTAGTTGGGAAGTTGGTAATACTTTTGCTGGTGGCCCATTAATCCATAAGCTTATGATTTGTTGCAGTTGACTTACATGCAAAGTTATCTTTGCTCTTTTTGTCTTCTTAGTAGATATCCTAATAATCATGTAGAATATGGATACTCTGAATTGCTTGTTTTATTTGTATCATATATAATAGATACTTCACTGCTGTAAAGAAGATCTTTGGTACATGTTAGATACTTCACTGAAGTAAAGAAGCAACCTGTGCTTTAAATAATTATTAAAAAGACAAGATACTTTTAAGGTACTTGTGGGATATTTCATGGAGAACTTTGTTTTCATTAAATGTTGAAATATTTAATTATAGACAAGATGAATGTATGATTTTATTCATATATATAATTTTATGTTGATCAGATTAACATCAAACTAGGTCTGATATAATTAAAATAATTCTCACATATTTTTGTTATTTTCTCTATATTCTATAAATTAAAAAACTAAAATATGTAGTTACATTTTATGATTAATAATAACAAGTAATTAACTAAAACCCCAAATATATTCATCATGGAAAATAGTATTTTCTAACATTGTACCATAAGAATATAGAGAATTTAAATAATTCTCACATATTTTTGTTATTTTCTCTATATTCTATAAATGTAAAAAAATATATTTTTATTGGGAATGCCTCTTTGATACTTTTTTGAAAAATTTTGTTTACTTCAATGTTGAAAATTTTGATTGTAGATGTCAAATGGGATGAATATGTAACATGATATATTTATTTGTGCTGTTGCTATTATACATCAAGCTGTGATGAAAGAAAATAAAGTTATATTTTTTACATTTTTCATTAGTCCTTGTTTTCTTCTCTATATTCTTATGGTACAATGTTAGAAAATACTATTTTCCATGATGAATATATTTGGGATTTTAGTTAATTACTTGTTATTATTAATCACAAAATGTAACTACATATTTCGTTACTATCAATATACATGAAGCTTTGTTGCATATAGTATTATATACTACAAAGCTTCATGTATATTGATAGTAACGAAATATGTAGTTACATTTTATGATTAATAATAACAAGTAATTAACTAAAATCCCAAATATATTCATCATGGAAAATTTCAAAATAGTATAGTATTATATATATATATACTACTTACCAAAAAAAAAGTATTATATACTACTAACTCATTTTTACTGCAATATATATGTTGTATCTATTCTAATGTTTTCAAAATTTGCTGTGTCAGATTATTTATATTATGTCGTATCAGTCTCTTGTATCTGTATCGATGCTTCATAGAAACAATATTTTGTTAGCATCGTTCCATAAGTCCATTTGTCAAAAATGAAAACAACAGAGTAATAGCTTTGTTTGAATTTCCATTCCACCATTAAATGAAGTAGTTCCATCAACACATCTGTTCTGCAAATCACTATATGTAAAAGGCTGATTTGTCATCTAACAATGTCGATTACTATTCCTTACAGATAAGAAGCCATGCTCAGAAGTACTTTCTGAAGGTTCAGAAGAATGGTACAAATGAACATGTGCCACCACCTCGACCCAAGCGAAAAGCAGCTCATCCATATCCCCAGAAAGCTGCAAAAAATGGTTAGCACTATTTAGGATAGTTGTGGATTCTTATTGTCTGATGCAACTAATAATATTTTATCTGTGGAACATGGCAGTTACTCAGATTCCTGAAGTCAAAACTCTACTTCAGACTTCCTGCCTACTTGAACCAGGCTATGCTTCCACAGGAGAAACATCATCCATACTTAGAGATTCCACAACTATAACAGGGTCTTCTTGGGTTCAGAGTTCTGTCCAGCCTGTTGGGACATGCCATCCAATAAAAGGTTTGATAGCTTAATTTCAATGATTTATTGGTTATGTGATCAAATTCCATCTTCCGATTGCTATGCTAACTTTGCAGATGATAAAGTAAATGTTGGAGTTATGATGGCAAACAATTGTTGTTCTAGCAGCAGTGGGAGTCCTACAACTTGGCCAGCTTGTGAAACAACTGATCAGGAAAATCAATTCACATCCCTTCATGGTGAGTATCATCTTCCACAAAATGTAAGACTTGCTGGTTCACTTATCCAAATATTGGAAGAGCCAAATCGAGTTAGTTCATTGTTATATTTTTTTAAGTAGCCAAAGCTACAATTATGCTCAAGATTGTGAAAGGTAAAATCATACACGTCAAAATTAGTTGGTCAACATCAACTACCCTGTTTCGGGGTCCTTCCACATCCTTTCAAAGTGGTGGCCATCTCATTTGCCTCCAAAGGGAGATAGCATTTCTCCTGCATCATGACAGTGGAGAGCAGTCTGGAGGTTTTGGGTCATTCCTAAATATTAAATTAACTTTTAACTTTGTTTCTGCTGTTTCCATCCTTCTACTTCTTTGCCTACCAATATTGCAATTTTCTTTGTTGTTATGCTTCTTCTTTTCTTTTTTTGCTCAATTCTCTTCCTTACGTTTCTTCTATTTTCTTTGTTGTCATGTTTTGTACAGATATGCCGGACTTCGCTCAGGTGTATGGCTTTCTCGGCAGTGTGTTTGATCCTAATACAAGTGGGCATTTGCAAAAATTAAAGGCAATGGATCCAATCAATATTGAAACAGTAAGCTATGAGCAATTTTGATCTTCTGCTTATGGTTTTTGGATGTCTTAAAGAAACTTTTATTCATAATCATATTATATATGTAGTCTACAGCATATAGTGAAAAGGTTTGTCAGTGTAATTTTTGGTTGGTGTACTAATGATTACTACTGATGCTCGTGTTGTTTGCTTTTTCTTTGGGCTAAAATATCATAATAATTTGGATCCAGTACTATTGTTTGTTGTGCTTAGGTTAACATGCTTAAATAGGTATTTAGTTATTAAAAAGCATATTTTTCTTATAGCAATGTGATAACCTTAGTTCTGATCGTCATTAAATTTGCATCTCATATGAATAATTGACAAGGTAAGATTGCCGTCAACAACCTGAAAGCATCATATTTGTTGTGTACAACTGATTCAGAAAATAATAAGTACTTCTGTTCATATTGTTAGTAATTGATCCATTAAAAGTAGGATTTATCCTTCTTTTATTAGAAGGATACGTGATTTGAATTTTGCTTCATTATCATGATAATACATATCTATGGTTTAACATGAAAATAATTAGTGTGTGAAGACACTTGAGAAATTTGACTGGAGAGCAGTTAATTCATCTGTAAGAAATGCAAGATACATGGAGTTACCGAGCATTAGAATTTAGTGGATTGTTGCATTAAATTTTAACTATGTAAGGTTGTAACATGGTCTATAATGTTCACAAACAACATTGTTTCGTGATCTATCATTTTTAAAAAGTAACTTCACTGGATAACAAAGTGTTTTGATGTATCATCATTTATTTTTGTCAAATTTGAAGAGAAGGGCATCGGCACCATTGTTAACAACAATTTATATTTTGACATGTATATTTCAAGGGTCATCTGTTTCATTACTTTGTTGACCATTAAATATCTTTGATTTAAGTTATTATGACCATTAAATCTCTTTGATATGCTTTGTGTTCTCTACATTCACTATTATAATGTTTGCCAAAATTTGTGCTTTGATGGTGTTCATCTCCTTTTAAATTATGTTAATTTTTATCGTAGTAAGCTCTCTTACATTTCATGAATGTCTTATTGGCAGAAATTGTATATGCATCGTACTAATAACTAAATTTGTTCTTACATATTTGTAATTTAACTCAGAAGAACCAATGTTTTCACTTACAAATGTCCAGGTATTGATATTGATGAGGAACCTTCATCTCAATTTGACTAGTCCTGAGTTTGAGGCCCATGTGAGTTTACTCATCTTTTAAGTATCTATTTTAGAATTTCCCTTATTAAATATGTTGGTCTGTTACTTTATCTGAGTATCACAATATGCATCAGTAATCATATTTTCTTGATGAACCTAACATTTAACCGTTTGCAGAAATTAAAATTTTGAACCATTTTTTTGAATGTTTGCACAGTTGATGTTCCATAATTTTATCTCTTGTTTGCAAGTTGACATAGTAGTGCCAATATGCATTATGTCATATGTATTATGTTATTCCAAGGTTCAAGTGTTCAGAATTTATAATTGAATATAGAATCCAAATTCAGCAGACTTGTTGGATCAGATTGTCAGCCAGGATTGGCTGCAACATGTCTTGGGATTGCTGGGATCTGCCAAAAGTGGTTAGGATTAATTAGAAGCAGCTGATTCAATCGGTTTGGTCTCGACATTTTAGATCATGCCCCAGTCCTAAACCAGCTGATTCATTCCAAAAGTGCTGGAATGAAATTTGTGAAACATGTCAAGAGATCTATAGTATGGGTTACTGCCATATGTTGCGCACGTATAAAATCCACCATATGCCTGTATATGGAGAGTAAATATACAGGCATATTTTTTGTGTAGGTGGGTGACAACTGCAAGGAAGATGGAGCCTTGATTATTGCTTGCTACCACATGTTCTGCATGTTGGTCCTACTTTCTATATCCTGTTGTTGCACAAGATATATTGATATTGAAGGTATGGATTGAAACACCAGTTAGGTCAGTGCATACTGACTAGTATTTTATTACTCTGACCATGTTTCAGTAACAGTACATAAGGTTCTCATACCACTTAATATAAGGGCACCATATTGGTCCGATAGTTTATAGAAACTGGTATAGGACCAGTGACTAAATCCATGATTTAATGTTCATGGATAGTCCCCTTTTTTTTTACACTTCCCTTAATTTAATCTGAGATATTATTGGCAATCAGTTTATATGCTTGTCTTCCGTGTATTTTGGGAGTCATCTTCTCCGCATACCAACCTAATTATCATCTAAGAGCTAGCATCAAGCATTTGCATTGCATGTAAAGGATGTGATGTCTGCGATTACATGACATGCTTGACAGGAGAAGCTACTTTCTAACATGTCTGTTGACTTTTAAAAATTGGATTTTCAGCTGGGAATCCACTGGAAAATGATCGACTTTTCAGCTAGGGGGGCCACTCTGATGCCAACTCATCATGTTGCACTATAATGTAATACATATTACGTGTTGATACTTTGTCTGTTAGGAAGTTTAGCCACGAATAAGAAGTCCTTGTGGTGGTGGTTCTGTTTAACCATTGTGAAACATGAACACTTTTAAGGAAGAACTATGCTTACAATTTTTCCAAAAATGTTCATCCTGACTTTGTATACAGTTTTTTGACTTGAAAGTGCCCACGGTATGACACATTTTAAAAGTACTCATGTGAAACCCTAGTAGACTGGTGTGAGCTAGTCTGAGCTTTGACTTGTTCTCGCATAGCCTAGTTCAATGGAGTGGTCCAATCTGAACAAAGGTCCAATGTAAATAGTTAAAGCTAGATTTGCCCAACTACTATTAAAATTTATTATCCATCTAGTGGCTTTTTTAGTCACAGATTCTCGTAGTTTGATCATTTATAACTGGACCTTTTATAATTTGTTTTTTGTATTTCATTATAATTAGAGAAGATTCGAATGATTATGTAGGGAAAACATATGGTGAATAAAAATGGGTGCATTGGGAGCTTTGATTATAGAAAAAAAAAAAATGAAGATGATGATATGATTTTGAATTTTGAAACTTCGTATGATCTTATAATTGTAAATACTCACCTTAAGAAGAGAGATACACATTTAATTACTTATGAGAGTGATCACAATTGTAGTCAAATGGATTTTTTTTCCTCACTGGAGAGGTAGATAAAGTTATTTGTAAAAATTGTAAAGTTATACCTAGCGAAAGTTTGACGAATCAACATAGCTTTATGATTGTTGTTGTAACATAAAACTTTCTGATGTTGCCTTCACGCAGAGAAGATTACTTACAGCATATGGAGGTGGCACCGAAGAAGCTAAATCAGCTAGTACCGGTAACATGTATCATTCAACCACAGCTCTGAATTCTCCACTTGTGTAAGTTTCATGGTGTTGTTCTTGAGAATATCTTGAACACCTACTGCTCTTGAATGGTCTGTAAACAATGGAACATCTAAATTATGCAGGGTTCAAGGTGAATGAATGTTTCATATTCTAGTCTCAAGACGACTGGTGATGCATGTAGAGCTAGCTCCTTTCCAGTCATGGAGAGCGAGACATATGATGTATCTCGATGGAGTTGTCAGAATGGTCCTTGTACAGCTGAAGAGTCAATATCTCTGAGGGCTCTTCTGATTGTATATATCAGTCTCAGGGATGCAGAGACCAGCCCTTCTGAAGTACATGCCATTACCTTCTGTACCTGTTCATGCAGTTCTGTTTGCAGGATGCCTAGTTAGGAAGTTTTCGTCAAGCATGTGTTTAGTCATGAAGGAAGTGTTTTGTCTGTTTGCAGGATGCCTAGTTAGGAAGTTTTCGTCAAGCATGTGTTTAGTCATGAAGGAAGTGTTTTGTCTGTTTGCAGGATGCCTAGTTAGGAAGTTTTCTTCAAGCATGTGTTGTCATGAAGGAAGTGTTTTGTCTATTTGCAGGATTCCTAGTTAGGAAGTTTTCGTCAAGCGTGTGTTGTCATGAAGGAAGAAGTGTTTCTATTTGTTTGTAGGATGCCTAGTTAGGAAGTTGTCGTAAAGCACGTGTTTTCATATAGGAAGTGTTTCTCTGTCTTCTGTTTTTTGCAATTTTGTTTGGAAGTCATTATGCCGCCTCTTAAATCTAATGTGGAAATTAGCATGTGGTATGTATGATACAGCATATAGCCCATAAAGGCCCGTCACGTGACCTACGTCATGACATACAAGCCTGGCCTAAAGAGCAGAGGGGATCGACCCACGCATGACATACAATAGCGTGGCCTAAAGAGCAGAGGGGATCCACCCACACCCCACTTAGAATGCGGCCCGCCCCATCACCACAAAGACCCAGTGCACAGCCCATCAGGCGGCCCGTAAAACTTATAAAGGCCCGGCCTATAGCATACGTGGATCCGGCCCACATTTAATTATGGCTCGGAAAGAATCGACCCAACCACAGACACCTTTCCCTTGGGTTACGTCTTCCTAATAGTACGAGGCACCAAACCATAGAGCGGTCCATGTACCTACTTAACTTGCGAGCAGAGTCACATGCCACGATATGGCGGCTATAAATATTATGGACATAATAAAAGCATGCAGCAGTGATGGCCAATCGGTGCATGCACTCCGGTGGTAGCATTAATTGAAAGCGTCTGAGCTGGGAATTCTGCACCGCGATAGATCGATGGAGACATTGCAGCTACCCTTTCTTATCATCCCACATCACGTAGACTACAAAGCGGTTTGGAGTCGGAGGACGAGGGAGCCATCCGTATCATCATCACCTCTGTGATTATATTCGTGCTGATGATGATCGGATCCCAATCCATCATCTTAAATTCGATTAGACTAAAGCAGGTACGACGAAACGGAGATGACAGGCGAAGCAGGTGCAGCAGCGGCTTTGGCACTTAATGGGCGGAATGAATGCGGCCGTTGGGAGCGTCGTACGGCTCGCCACCGGGGATGACAGCAACTGGTCGACAGCGGGCGGTCCCCTGTGGCTGTCGTCTTCTACAAAACCCTAGCCAGCACCGTCGTCATCATAATATACGTCGCTGCAGGCATTTGGTCGGTCCCACGACGCCTGACCCCGCATGCACGTGACCCAGTGCCGCCATGAGGAGACACCCCAGAGCACGGCCGATCGAGATGCTCTACTCCCTCACAACCGGGATCTCACGTTCTCCGTCATCTTCCACTACTGTCACCGACCTCCATGGCTCCCATCCTCTCGGATGCTAGGGTTTCCATCACAGATCTCACTCGATGGATTTCCCCAGCTGTCGGATCCATCGTTTCTTCCGGCACTATTCGCTGCATGCAAGCAGTGCAGGCGCTGACTTGCACTGTGAGTGGCGTTACAGCACAACTGTAAGCTCCTTCACAGTGCAAGTGAGACTCGAGCCAATAGGAACAGCCACAAGTACGGGAGCAAGAAAAGAGTACCGAGACTCCTTTTGGCTTCCTTCTTCTTGCATGGATCCATAGTAATTCCAACAGCCTCGTCGGCAGAGATGGTTTTAACCCTGACGGAGGACCATGGCAATAGCTGAGGCTGTAGCATAAGGCCTGTGTACTGGAATGCAGAAGAACATTGACACGAGATAAATCATGTGGATGATGACAGGGCGACCGCTGTTAAATCTAAGAAGAGTAGCATCTAAAACCTGTTTATGGTTGACCAGTACGAGGACACGACAACCGGTTCTTCCTCACGGCCAATGTCTTCCTTGGGTTATATTAGCACGCATGCATTGAATGGAAACTGTTAACATCACTGCACTTCAAATTATGTCGTTCTAACTCAGTGCAAATAAAATGTAATGTACATCGATTTGTACTTTACCAAATGGCTCCAAATATAGCCAATAGAAAAATTATTGATGAGATTCGAACTCTACGATCTTATTATAAAATATCAAAATTTTGTATTAATTAGACTAAATAACATATTCGATACTAATAAATTTTACTTTAAAGATGATATATAATCATTTCTTTTACTACATTTAAGGAAGACTTTTTCTGATTGCTCTATCTTTATCATACATATTAAGGAGAAATCCCAAAGAATTTTGCATCATAATCATACATACCAAATTATAAGAATAATGTGAAAGTATTTTAATTTTAATTTTATTTTATTTTTGTTTTTTTTTTTGTTGGGGGAAGAGAAGACTTCAAAACCAAAAGAAAAAATCTAAGATTTTAGCAGTCAAAAAGGCTGATATAAGATTACGTTATTTCGAGTCCAAAACAAAATCGATATAGTGACGAAAAGGAAGTAAGTCATGTGGGGAACGTTCGTGTTCGTCGCCAACAAGAGTCAACATCCAACGTGAAGCTACTCAGATCGGAATACACAAACGCCACCGGTAGTGATGGCGACAAAAGGATGCACTGCGTCCAGCCGCAGGCCCTGACACTCAAAAAGGTGGCTCATGGAGCTGAAGCCGAGTTCACAGTCGATATGAATCGAGATGGAGTCCGTCGGTGGCACATCACTTCCTCAAAAGGATACAGCGAGTGCCACAGCCGACAGCTTGTGATGGCGAGCGATGCGCATCTTATCAAACTCGACCCGATCGGATCGCATCAGATCGGACTGGACGAGACCATCCACACTGCCGTCCTTCTCATGTGCTATAGGAGGCGAGACTGGGGGACCGATGCTGGCCCTCTCTCTCTCTCTCTCTCTCTCTCTGTCTCGCCGGCCCGTGATCTCCACATGGACGGATTACTCCTGCTTTCCCGGGTGGGGCATGTCGTGCATCAGATGCTGGTACATTATCATGTCTGCAATAGTCTTCATCAGCATTTGGATCCAACTTACATTATGCGCGTCTTGAGCACTTCATGTCAAAGGTATTCGTCATTCATGGAAGACGCGAGAAGTAGAAGATGATGGTTTGGTTCATCGCTTGGATTTTGGATTTGAATCGAAATTGGAAGGATCGAATCCTCGACATGAGTTCAGATATCAAAGAAGGTTTGATAGGTCAGCTTTGTCATCACATCATATCGTTTTCTTACCCATCGCCTTCTCCAACGTGCTGGTAGAATATTCCACGACCTACGAGAACTCGTGGGAAGGGACCTCTTCCCCTTTCCCCCAGCTCGCATGCTTTTCTGCCACGTTCGACCTCCGCTCTCCTCCTCATTGTTCCCAGTCCGTCTCGATCGGCCGTGCTCCAATCACACATGCATTTTGCTTCTAAATTTAGATCGACGAAATTGATCTCTGTGTACTACGTTTGTATGAGTTGGACATCAACCAGAAAATTGAATGGGAAGGGTGTAAGGGTGATGGATTCACTGACGGTAGTGAGGTCGATGAAGGAGAGTGCAGCAATCCCACACCTTTAGGGGTTCACGTCGGTGGCTATGATTGACAGAACCCCACGACACCATCGCAAGGGGTCGAGAAGCCAACGGAGGATAAAGTTCTCACGCCTCACGCTTTACGTTATGCTTATCCCAAAGTTCAATTTCACGAACAACAAAATAGATGAAAAGTCCTGAGAATATATATATATATATATATATATATATATATATATATATATATATATATATTATTTGTCTAAGATGGAAGTTGATTCGGAATCCCGTGTCAATCTAAGTTAAAATTGTCTAAGATATTAATATTTTCTGACGATTTCATCGATTTTTATATTTTTTAGATGATTTTAGTAATTCTCAAATATGAAAAAAAAAGAAAAGAAAATTATAAATGAATAAATAAATCAGACGAGCAACGGAAGGGAAGGGTGGGGTGGGGTTCTATGCAGCTTCCTCGTGCAGGAGCCGTCCATCACATCATGATGACACGACTCACGTAGCAAGCAAGCAAGCGGCCCACGTCGCGTCGTAGGCCCGCTCATGCGTCCCCGATGCTTCCTTCCGTGCTTTCGGCCGACACAGCTGGATCCAGCGTTTCCCGCCTTCGTATCCCCACCCGCAATCGAGTACCCCAATCATCGCTCCCCCACCTTCCCGCTCCTCTCCCCTGCCATCCGTTTCCCGTGACCTCCCTCGCCTCCTCGCGGCTCTCTCCAACGCAACACGATCGAACCATATATATCCGTAGCTATCGAAATGGACGGTTCGGCCCTCGTTGTCACGTGCATGACACGTGCGCAATGGCAGGACCGATGTAGTAATGCCGCCTTGAAGCGGACGCTCATCCTTTTCCCCCACCCCCGTGACGTCACCGTCTGTACCATATATTTTTGACCTTTCCTTCTACCAACCACGCCACACCACCGTCTTACTCTACTACGCACCCCCTCCCTCTCTCTCTCTCTCTCTCTCTCTCTCTCTCCATCCTATAGCCTCAGCAGCGGTAGCGAGAAGAGGCGAGAGGGAGAGTGGTGATTTCCTCGTCGATGGCTTGTCGATTGCTCTGGCTACCCTGTCGACGAAGCTCCCTTCCTTTGTGATTCCTTCTTGAGTGAAAAAGATATTGGGAGGCCGGATCTGAGAGTCTTCTCGCTCTTATCATCACAGCAGGAAAGAGAGAAGAGTGGGAGAGAGGAAGAAGAAGGGGAGAGAGAGAGAGAGAGAGAGAGAGAGAGAGAGAGAGAGAGAGAAGATGCAGTCAGGATATGGAAGCGTGTCGGAGATCCAGCAATTCATGGTTGAAAGCTGCGGCCCGTCCCTCTTCTCCATCGCCTCGGCAAACCCCGCCGCGGCTGCGGCGTCCACCGACATCCACCACCCCGCGGTCCCTCACCCTCTCAAGTACCATCCGCTCGGTCACCCGCAGCCACCCGCGCTGCCTCCCCACTTCTCCCATTTCCACACCATCCCCATCACCCAGCAGCTCTTCCAGCAACCAGCCGCCCATCAGTTCCAGCTCTTCCACCCGCCCAGCAGCAGCAGCAGCAGCCAGCAGCAGCAGTACCTGGAACCCATGAGGCTGATTCCGCAGCACCCGCTCGGGCTGGACCAGGAGTCGGGCCCCGAAAACTCCGCCTCGCCAACCCGCATCATCCCCGGCGGCGGCGGTGGAGGGCCGTCGTTTCTGGCGCCGGCGATGGGCTTTAAGCTGGCGATGGATGAGAGCAGCGGTGGCGGTAGCCGGGACGGAATTAATGATGATGATGCCATCTTGCAAGGAGACGATGGATCCGAGAGTCGCCTTCACCACTGGCAACGAGATGACGAGTCGGCCATTAAGGAGCTGTCATGGTAATGAATTATTGGCCATTTTTACTTAGCAAAGCTACATAATTCATCCGAAAAAGAAGAGAGACTAGCTGATGATTCCTTCCTGGGATTTGCTTTTTGATCACTACTGGTGAAAAAGGAGAAAAGGATTTGCTTGTAAGAGCACCTAAAAGGCAATCTCCAAGTCATTGGAATAGTATGTTTTCTTAGGTTCGTTCTTACGCTTATGCTGCTCCTACACTCATATTTGGTCCACTGCAGGAGGCCACTGGATATAGACTACATCAACAGGAACAACAAGAGGTGCACGGATAAGAAGCCTGAGTGCTCCAGCGGGCAGTACTCTAAGAAGAGCAAAGAGGTAGCGGAGTGTGATCATGTGCAGGCCGCCGGCGGCAGCAACTACAAGCTCTTCAGTGAACTCGAGGCCATCTACAAGCCCGGTGGCGGCTGTAATGCCGGTGGCGGAGCCAATCAGACTGGCTCAGGCTCCGCCCTCACTGGCGATGAGACCCCTCTCTTGCACGTCATGGTCCCGCCGGGGCTACCCGCCGCCGATCGTGTCGGTGGGACGTCGGAGACATCAGCGGGGGAGGAGGCACCGGCCAAGAAATTGTCTAAAGACGGCGGGCGGCGGAGGAGGAAGCGGCGACAGCGGCAGCTGAGCTCGGTGGCTGCCTTCTTTGAGAGCCTGGTGAAGCAGCTCATGGACCACCAGGAGGGCCTCCACAGGAAGTTCTTGGAGGTGATGGAGAGGAGGGAACAGGAGAGGACCAGCCGCGAGGAGGCATGGAGGAAGCAGGAGGTCGCTAAGTCCAGCCGCGAGGCGGCTGCGAGAGCCCAAGAGCGCGCCCTCGCCTCCTCACGCGAGGCCGCCATCGTCTCCTTTCTCGAGAAGATCACCGGCGAGAGCCTCGACCTCCCTCCCAAACCCCATTTCCCCGAGGTCGATGCCGACAAGGAGGAGAACCTCCAAATCGAACAGTACTCGGATACCCTCAACAATGGGGATCCAGATAGCAACAAGGTGTCGTTCAACACGAGTAGATGGCCGAAGGCGGAGGTCCAGGCGTTGATCCGCGTCCGGAGCGGGCTGGAATCGAGGTTCCAGGAACCGGGACTGAAGGGGCCGCTGTGGGAGGAGGTGAGCGCGACCATGGCCACGATGGGCTACCACCGCAGCTCCAAACGTTGCAAGGAGAAGTGGGAGAACATCAACAAGTACTTCAGGAAGACGAAAGAGAGCGGCAAGAAGCGGCCACATCACGCCAAGACCTGCCCTTACTTCCAACAGCTGGACCAGCTTTACTCCAAGTCCCTCAACACCAACAAGCCTCATCCTTCCGCCTCCCCCCCTGGTGCAAATGCAGCCGCTTCTAATCCACCAGGAGACATTAAGGATCAGGCGAAAGTGAACTCTGAGCTACTCGATGCTATCGTCGTACCGGCCGACCACCAAAACTTCCGGTTCTCCGACATGGGACCACTAAGCTTTGATTTCAACAGCAAAGGCAACGAGAACAAGCAGAAGCCCGGTGTCAGCGTGGAGAACAATGACGACGAGGACGAGGACGTCGACCAGGGAGGCGGCGAAGAAGAGGAAGAAGGGGAAGGGGAGAGCCAAGGCGAAGAAGAAAGCCTCGGCAGACGACGGCATCAGCTCGATCAAGAGGAGGAGGAGGAGGACCTCCGTGATTCGAGCCTCTTTTTCCGACGCCTCCAAGCCTGAAGGAAAGGCCAACGCAAACTAATTAGGAGGTACAAATCAGCAGCATAACAATAATTAAGGGTGTATAACCATCCTATGAAGCGGAAATTAATTATAGCTGTTCTTCCAAGTAATTATTCTCGTTATCGTAGCCGTTCGAGACATTAGCAATACTCCTATTTCTTTTCACTAGGTTTTGGTTCTCTCTCTCTCTCTCTGTGTGCCTCTGCTGAGCCCACCATGCTGAGCGAGAACAAACATGTTCATTATTTCATGGCAGCGACTTTGTTCTCTTCCTATAAATAATTGAGACCTGTGACTGTGACGATGAGGACGTAAGACTTGTGTGCGGGCGTGTCCAAAGTGGTCCATATAATAATGCGGTGGCTGAACAGAGAGGGACAGCGGCTTATTCGCCGGGCACGCATGGATTTGGGGGAGATCACAGGTTTATATATGACTAATTGCCGTGATGCTTGTTGGAGTTTGGATCAGTTGACAGTGAAAGGCTGTTTGATGTGAAATGCTTACCTGCCATGCGGGTGACGTAGGTGATTGAAAGCCGCACGGCGCGGCTCATGCAGCATGTAAGCAGAGGAGGAAGAGACGTACTGCTTCCTCGGGGACGCCACCCACCGTCGAGGGTGTCGGCGTACTCGTCTCATGAACTTCCCTGGCCAAGAAGATAACCAGCTCCGGTGCAGCTTTTGTGACCGCAGAAGCACAAGAACAGAGCTTCTCTTCTTCTGATCGAACGCCAGAACAATGATGCACGCCGCTGCTGCTGCCACACAAGAAAATAAAAAGAATGAGAGTTAATGGCAATGAATTACTTACAAAAGACTTAAACATCAGAGTTTGAACAATTTGAACGAGTTCTTTTCCTGAGTAGAAATAGCACAATCCAAATTGGCATTCCTCTAAATATCTGCAAGTGTTGATCCATGCTCACTCCACATGTGTGATAGCCTTTAGCAGGCAAATCAATCTCTCTCTATCATGTTCCCCCATCCAGTGGCCTTCACCTACCTGGGTTCCCTCAGATGTTCTCCAAGGTTTTGATGTTGAATCTCTCATTCTGGTAGCCTTACAATCACTTCATGAGGAAAGCTTGCTATGTTGTCAGTGAGTGCAGTTTTGCTAGTTTGAGGATGCATGCATGGTGGCTTCCTTTCTGAGTTGATGAAAGGGGGAGGCATTGAAACTTTGGCATGTTGGGACCAGTAATGCATGAGGACAGGCATATCAATGTTTGGTGGGAGTAAAAAGAAAAGCTGCAATGAACAAGCTAGGTTTCTTTGCAGTTGCTGTAATTTGTACATAAAATGATAAATGTTCAGATCTTTGTCAGGCAAAAAGATAGATCCACTAGGTAAACTTTTCCCTGAAAAACTTCTGACTGATAACATTGAGAGAGAAGCATATGAATACCAGAGAAATGACTCCAAAAGTGCCTGCAGACACAAGTGTGGGCACATTCAGGTGGGAGTGAGGTAATCATATTTAATCATTGTGCAAAGTTGAAGGATCCAGTAGATTCTTCTAACTTCTGCTAGGTAAGGTAATGGTCCTCATGGTTGCCACCATAAACTTGCCATGTTTATCTACTCATCTCAGCACCAACAGTTTTGGGTCATATATTACTTCAATTATCAAAGTTATCTCTAGTGACAATTGTGAAAGATGATAATGGAGTTTAATACATGTAAACAGGAAACACAAATTATCAATACAGAACAAGCAAAACAGAGTAGATAGTGCATGCAGCCAAACCTCAACTTAACAAGATTTGCCTTGCCCTAGGAATGGGAACAAAGAGCATCAACATGGTTAAGACTGGGCCTAAAAGGATGAATATTAGCATGAGTTTGACAAAATGGTGTCATCACTGCAAGAATAATGCTCAGCTATAACCTAAAGCATGAAAAATATGGTGGAGACTTCAAATTCAAAAAGAAATTTTGTACAGCTTTCACATCACAAAGTTTTATTCTATAGTTGTAGAACATTTCTTGTGCCATTAAGTTTGATGTAAACAATCATCCATTTTATATATCGGTGGCACTTATCTCAGATTTCATGAGGAGCTACAAATTGGCTCTTGCAATACAAACAATACCAAACCAATGCAAGCTACTTGTAAGAGGCATCTATTGGAAGAATTAGATTTTCTTTTAAGCATTCAACTCTAAGTCAAGCTAGTCAAAGTAAGATTGGATTGATATTCTCTGTAAATGTAAAGACAAATGGAAGTAGAAAGAGAGATGGGTACAGATTGTTCTCCATTCAATCAACAAACAGACATGCAACTCTATGTTCTCAACAGTAATATCATAATGAGGAACACGAAATACAAATAGAATGAGATAAAAAGCTTACTTTTGAACCAGAAAAGCTTCAGACAGATTGTTCTCCATTCAATCAACAAACAGACATGCAACTCTATGTTCTCAACAGTAATATCATAATGAGGAACACGAAATACAAATAGAATGAGATAAAAAAGCTTACTTTTGAACCAGAAAAGCTTCATACAGATTGTTCTCCATTCCATCAACATACAAACATGCAACTCTATGTTGTCAACAGTAATATCATAATGAGGAACACCAAATACAAATAGAATGAGATAAAAAAACTTACTTTGAACATATGAGGAACACCAAATACAAATAGAATGAGATAAAAAAGCTTACTTTTGAACCAGAAAAGCTTCAGACAGATTGTTCTCCATTCAATCAACAAACAGACATGCAACTCTATGTTCTCAACAGTAATATCATAATGAGGAACACGAAATACAAATAGAATGAGATAAAAAAGCTTACTTTTGAACCAGAAAAGCTTCATACAGATTGTTCTCCATTCCATCAACATACAGACATGCAACTCTATGTTCTCAACAGTAATATCATAATGAGGAACACCAAATACAAATAGAATGAGATAAAAAAACTTACTTTTGAACCGGAAAAACTTCATACAGATTGTTCTCCATTCCATCAACATACAGACATGCAACTCTATGTTCTCAACAGTAATATCATAATGAGGAACACCAAATACAAATAGAATGAGATAAAAAAACTTACTTTTGAACCGGAAAAACTTCATACAGATTGTTCTCCATTCCATCAACATACAGACATGCAACTCTATGTTCTCAACAGCAATATCATGATGAGGAACACCAAATACAAATAGAATGAGACAAAAAACACTTACTTTTGAACCAGAAAAACTTCATGACACATTCATTCCATGCTACGACAAAAGAGTTAGGCCTAAATTAATAGTATACCTATCAGTCTCTAGCAATCAAATGCGCTTATCATCTAAGATAGCTCAGAATCCTGACGTCCCATCCTCGGGACAATCAACTCGATAAACCTAAAATTCAAATTCAACATAGTGGTACTCCAATTCTTATAACCCATTTGAATCCTTGTTTTGCAGAGATTAAATTAGAAATGTCAAACGATTGTCGAGACAGAAATCACACCTTCAATCAACCATGGTCTGGAAAGAAGAGTCTGCGGCGTCGACAAACTTCTGTTGAGGTCCTCGGCAGCGGCGCGGTGACGGCTTGCTTAAGATCCTGAACACCACGGAAGACGTGGCTCCCGACCGGCGCCACCGTCCTCTGTCAGCGCTGATCGCGCTTGTGCGCTCTCGGGGCCACCGCTGGAATGCGCGATCGCCGCCATGGTTTTCGCTCCTCTCTCACGACGAGTGGGGTACAGATCGGAATGCCTCGCTGGCTTATCTATCTTGCGGCCCGGCCCATAAATAGAGCCCCAACTGTGCAACGACACGTGGGACTCTGTGGTAAGCACTTAATCTCCGTAATAAAATATTATTATTATTATTATTATTATTATTATTATTATTATTATTATTACATCAATCAAGGGGATAAAGTTGATTGGATCACACACCTTTATATTTCACTCATGCTTCTAAAAGGGGTTAAAGAGGAGAACTAAGTGTTAGCTTTCTGGATTAATAATGATCACCAGCAATCTCCACTATATATAGTCCTTGAAGCAGCGATTCAATTCTGCGTCACCATTGTTGTGTGGAGCTGAAGCTTGTACTTCTCCTACCACCACAAATCGACACGATTGCCCCCACCTTCATTGAAATGGACTTAAATAAGGAGCTGCTATGACAGATTTTTTTTGTCGGCATTGGTATCATCATCTCTTACCATCTGCAGCAGAACCTTCACAGAAATCTCCTCAATTTGGGTGCCACTGCCTGATGGTTGCAAGAGAGACCTACGGTCTCGAGGACGTTCTCCGTCGTGTTATACGTATAGAACAGAGAGGGGTTGGGACAGTGCTCTGTTCGCTGCTGGTGTCTTTTGCTGTATTGCGTGATCTTAATGACCTTGCTTTTTGGATTAAAGTTGTGGTATCCATCTGCCCTTCCGCCTATTCCCTCCTCGCTGTCATTTGTCGGAACGAGAGAGAGGAATGAGTACTGCGTTCACCGGCGCCCTTTTTTTTCTGTGTTCCTAAGCTCACACAGCAGCTCGCAGAGGAGAAGACGAGAGAGGCAATGGAACAGTGAGGAGAACGAGCTCAAAGAGATCCAAAGATCCGATCTTTGAGGTCATGGATAGACCAAGATGCAGGCTCTGCGGCCGTCGCTTCTCCAATGGCCACGCACTCGGCGGTCACATGCGCTCCCACAGGAACTCTGCCGCTCGTCCCGCGATGGCTCAGCAGGCACTCCCCTCTCCTTCCGCCTCCTCGTCCTCTTTCTCCGTGGCGGCGGAGGTCAGGCCGGCGATGGGCGCGTACGGTTTCCGCAAGAACCCGAAGAGAAGTTTCCGACTTGTCGATCCTGAGTTCTCCTCCGTCGCCGCAGGCGGATCCTCCACCGTCGTTCATGAGGGCGAGAGCGACGCGGAATCGTCCTTCCGACGGCGGCTAAGCCGTCCTCGCCGCCAAGTTGATGCCGTCGCCGACACCAAACCGGTCAGCTCCGTCTCCGACGCCTCGACTGAGGAGGACGTCGCCCGCTGCCTCATGCTGCTCTCCCGCGACGCCTGGTCCAAATCGGAAGCAGAGGGCCAGCGATCCAACGGCTTGGACGAGACCAATGAGGACGAAGAGGAGGAGATCTATTACGATCAAGTGGAGGAGAAGGAACCGCAGCTCGCCGCCAGATCGCGGCGGAAGAGGACCAGGTACCAATGCAGGACGTGCGGGAAGTTCTTCCGGTCGTATCAAGCTCTCGGCGGCCACCGCGCGAGCCACAAGAGGGTCGAGGTGGAACGCATCCCGACCGCCGATGCCAACGCTCCGGACCGCGAGCCCAAGCTCTTCGAGTGCCCTTACTGCTACAGGGTCTTCTCCTCCGGCCAGGCGCTCGGCGGCCACAAAAGATCCCATCTTTCCTCCGCCATCACTGCCCCCGTTCACCGTCCACTACCGCCGCTCTCTCCTTTCGTCCTCGAAGGCAGCTTCATCGACCTCAACCTCCCAGCCACACCCGAAGAAGAGGCAGAGCTCTCGACGCTCTCCGTCGCAACGGAATTCGCGTCAAAGTAATCGCTTTTCTCTCAACCGATTACTCTCGGAGCTCAAAGTCGCCAATTTGCAGGTCATTCAAGGTAAATTCTTCAGATTTCAGAAGAAAAGACAAGTCGAATCCGATACTTATGCATTTCATTGCTTTCAAGCCAGTTCGATCTGGGTCACCAGTTGCAGTGGCCACTGTAACTACAGCACAGCAGAGTAGAATCGTATGAATCAGAAAGAAAAAGGAGAAGGAACAGTGAAATCTTCTTTGTCGAGCATTTTGTACTTGAGTCGCGTCGATCAAAGGCCAGGCTTTCAGAAAAGCTGGTGCTCTGTTACTAACCATGAAGCATTTAGACAGTGCGCTGTTTCCAGCTGTAGTTGGCTAACTATTTTGCTTCGCTCTTCGTCGGTATCGCTGCCACGTGTATGAAAACCATGGCTCCAACGCGGCATCTCTCCTGTTCATATGTAAAGCCTGGCGAAGTTACCCACGCTTACTCGTTCTCTAAGAGGCCACTGATGGGTCCCATACGATCTCTTCGGCCGTTCGCTACTCGGGTATGGGCCCAGCGTGACGGTTCTATGCGATCGCGTGGGCTGGCATCTTCCGTGGTGTTTTCGCGGCGGTGATCTGAGAGGAAGCGGCGATCGGTGACGGGACTCGTCCGAAGTAACCGATCGTTCGCAGGAACCATTCGTACGGTCAATCTCAACATGCCGGGCCCACTGCAGCCTCTCCGGTGTTCCGTGAGAGCGACCAAACACCAGAAGCACTCGTCGCAATGGCGATCGACCATGGGCCCCGTCCACATATGAACTTATCTGGATGGTGGTTGGACAGAGGCATAAGAGCCTCGCGCCGACGTCGACAGTCTGTGATCCTTATGGTTCGGCGTCCTTTTCTGGTTGGTGACAGGAAACGTTCACGCGCCCAACGTACCTGATGAAATGACGTACGTCGAGTCGGTCCCACTCGGGCCTTCTTCGAGCTACTAGTTACGTGTTTCAAAATGCGGGTGCGATTTGAGCGTAATACTCATACACTGACCTCTCCCTCGACCGCTTTGCTAGGAATTGATGGGATTTCCAGGACGATGATGTGTTGCACGGATATTGAAGCAGCCAAACACACGAGAACGGTTGGATGTGCCAAGAAAGTGGTTAACTAAACCCGCTAAGCGTGGAATTTTGTATGAAAATGTTTCATGTATTTTGCAATGAAAATCGATTAATTGATAATTATACTGATAATGTAATGTGAATAAATGTTTCATAATAATTTATCCATTGTTTATAGGACATGATTGTACAATTTTTTGACAATGATATCTACAAAGAACGTCGTCTCCATCATATCACACCATCAAGCTTGGAAGGATAGTCTCTATCATATCACACCATCAAGCTTGGAAGGATAGATAAACAATATGCATATGACGTATCATGTGAATTAGATTTGTAATAATGTAAATTATATGTGGAATAAGATTTCAATGAAATAATACATGTTAGTGTGAGATTCTT
This sequence comes from Musa balbisiana, assembly GCA_004837865.1. NCBI lineage: Eukaryota > Viridiplantae > Streptophyta > Magnoliopsida > Zingiberales > Musaceae > Musa > Musa balbisiana. Next base: position 32,924,191 of record CM017194.1, read on the forward strand.
TGAATTACAATATTATATTAGATAAAATACTATAATATTATATTAGATAAAATACCACGACAACACCAATAATAACATTAGTTGGGATCACTTACATTTTATTATCATTAAACCTTTAAAAATAAATTTAAAATATTTAAATTTTTATTTATATCCGTAAGATCGAGGAATAGGTAAAAATTTTCGATAGAAAAAAACAAAGCACAGATTTTAGTCACAAGAACATCACATGTTAGTTATGTATTTTGGGCCGAAAACACCATTAACAAATCAATTGTTCCGAAAGAACTACAATGACGGTTTGAATGTGTCACATTAAGTTAAAAAATTATCTTGCTTTTACAGTTTATTGAGATCATAAATTTCATTACACCTGCTATAGACCAACAAGATATTACACAGATTGTATCTCACATGATTACCCTCACAAGGGTTGTACACAAAGATTGAGATATGATCTTTGTTAAATGGTTAACGACAAGAAGTTTATCTTTGATGTAGCAAATTAAGCCGAGACGGCAGCTGGTGTGGCCACAGGAACCCTGTTCTCCACAGGGATCTCCACAAACTCGGAAAGAATTGCTCGGAATTCATCGCCGGTCATCGTTTCCTTCTCTATTAGCACCTCCACGATCTTATCAATGGCTTCCCGATTGTTCCTAATATGACTGAGGGCAATCTCGTATGCGCTGTCTGAGATCCGCTTCACAGCAGCATCGATGTCTTCAGCAAGTTTCTCGGACATTGAGTTTCTGGCCATCATTCTCATGATAACATCACCACTTTGTGCTCCTGAATCCATAAGCGACCATGGACCAATCTCAGACATACCAAATGTCACCACCATCTGCAACAGGGAAAAGAAAAAGGAAATAAAAGGAGACAGAGTTATGAATGCTCAAGACGGTACATGCATACCATGAAACATTAGACATAAATAAAACCTATTCATCTGTCTAATTCAGTAGTCGATATATATTTCGTAGAAGACAACCAGATTTATAATCAGTTCCTAGTTCCCTTAATCATCATCCATCATGTCCATAGTATCTTTTTCCAGGTAGCTATTATGTCAGATGCCAGAATATCTGTAGACAAGGTATCCATCTCCATATGCTGCCACAGAATATTTCTTTGGAGGCAATAGAATAAGAAAACTTAAAAATTTTCACGATATCAATATGATCACAGGAGGAAATAGTTGGTGTGATATACAATGACCAGAGTATGTCAATCTGATGATCCATGTTGCATTATGCAAAACATGTAAGTAATCATCCAACAAGCACAGAAACCAAAAAGGTTTTCCTGTGCCACAGGACAGCTCCAAACTTCTATTCATTTTTTATAGAGAGATGCAAGTGTAAGAAATAAATCAGAATTTAAGAAGAGCTCCCATATTTTGGTACAAAAGCTGTATGTGATAACAACAGGGTGACACTTGACACAACGGTTAAGTTGCTGCAATTTGTTCAAGGAGTCCCATGAGTTGCATTTAGTAAAAAAAAAAAAAGGAAATAAAAGGAGACAGAGTTATGAATGCTCAAGACGGTACATGCATACCATGAAACATTAGACATAAATAAAACCTATCATTCCATAGTATCTTTTTCCAGGTAGCTATTATGTCAGATGCCAGAATATCTTAACCAAGGTATCCATCTCCATATGCTGCCACAGAATATTCTTTGGAGGCAATAGAATAAGAAAAACTTAAAAATTTTCACGATATCAATATGATCACAGGAGAAATAGTTGGTGTGATATACAATGACCAGAGTATGTCAATCTGATGATCCATGTTGCATTATGCAAAACATGTAAGTAATCATCCAACAAGCACAGAAACCAAAAAGGTTTTCCTGTGCCACAGGACAGCTCCAACTTCTATTCATTTTTTATAGAGAGATGCAAGTGTAAGAAATAAATCAGAAGTTAGAAGAGCTCCCATATTTTGGTACAAAAGCTGTATGTGATAAACACAGGGTGACACTTGACACAACGGTTAAGTTGCTGCAATTTGTTCAAGGAGTCCCATGAGTTGCATTTAGTAAAAAAAAAAAAAAAGAGAAGTGTGTGGATTATTCAAAGCAGGTTTGTCTTGAGGTGTCAAAATATTTTTGATTTCTGAATTTCTATTTCATCCTATTTTAACTTTCTCAAGGCAGTTTATTATCACTCATCATTTCAACAAAGGAGCAGCAGAACATAGTGAAAAAGTTAATACACGATTTCTTGATGCTGTGCAAATTAAAAAGTTGTGATGTAACACTAACCTGTTTAGCCAAGCCAGTGATCTGCTGTAGGTCACCAGCTGCACCGGTCGTCACCTCAGATTCCCCAAAGATAACCTCCTCAGCCGCTCTTCCTCCAAGACCACCAACAATTCTTGCAAAAAGCTGTTGCTTCGAAATTAAAGTAGGATCATCCATGGGGATGAACCATGTCAGTCCACGTGCCTGACCACGTGGAATGAGGGTGACCTTTTGCACAGGATCATGTCCTGGAGTTAATGTTCTGCAATTTGGAAATGTCAATTAGGTGTTGAGAAGACAATCTAAAACTAATATTGACAAATTAATGGACTTAGAGGAGAAAACAACTAAGGTTTAACTACAAACAATTTAACATGGTAAAAAGCCATATAGGAAAACAGGTTTAGTGATACTATATCTGCAGTTGGAAAAATAATTTTATGCCACTGTCTGATCATGAATCAAGCCTTATCCTTTGCAAAAGAATACAAAAGGTCCAACATAATGGTGTACACCTGGTATGGCACAACTTTGACATTATGATAACTACATAGAAAATTCTCAAAAGTTGTTAGATTAGAATGGAAAATGAAGAGCCAAAAACACCTTTTAGAGTTAGTCAACTGCAGTTACCTATACCAATGATCCTAAGTTGCTGAGATTTGCTTCACTTCCCTATCACGGAAGAACAAGTCATAGACAGGGAAGAATAATGGATTAACACTTTGTAGAAAATCCATACCCGAGTCTAACTTTCCAGAAGCCCACATATGAAAAAGCAACAACAACTAAGTTTAAGAGGCAATATCAGCAATTGGGCAACTGATTAATCATTGCTGGAAGTATCAGAAAGGCAACAAGTTGATTTTAGTTAGTTCATTTAGAGGGAAAAGATAAAGAACTCACCACAAAATTCGGAAGGCCATGCAGCTTGGCTAGAATTTTACAGAAACACAAAGGACAAACTGATTTGTTACATGAGAGGCTATTCTTACCCGCAAATTGCATGTCCGACTTCATGATATGCAACCAGACTTTTGCTTTTACCATCTGTCATTGTGGTTCCTTCCATGCCAGCCACAATCCTGTCAATAGAATCATCTATGTCTTTCGATGATATTGCCGGTTTACCACGGCGGCCAGCCAGGATGGCTGCTTCATTCAAAAGATTTGCAAGATCTGCTCCACTGAAACCAGGAGTTCTCATTGCTATAACATCAAGTGAAACATCAGCCTCAAATTTTTTATTGCTGCCGTGAACCTTCAGGATTTCTGTACGTCCCCGAACATCTGGAACATCTACCGTAACCTGCAAATTGTAACCACAATTCCTCAGAAGTCAGAACATTAGAGAAAATAAATCTCTAAATACTACCATTTTGTAGATGTAATGGCAAATAATAATCTAAATTTAAATTTATGATTCAATTGTTTCTACTCAGCATGTTTTGGAATCTTAGGCCTAGAGATAAAAAGGATGTTACTAGCCTGTCTGTCAAATCGACCAGGCCGAAGTAAAGCAGAATCTAGAATGTCTGCGCGGTTGGTCGCTGCAATGACAATTATACCAGTATTTCCTTCAAAGCCATCCATTTCAGTCAAAAGCTGATTGAGAGTCTGTTCTCTTTCATCATTTCCTCCTCCAATTCCTGTTCCTCTTTGCCTACCAACGGCATCGATCTCATCAACAAACACAATACAAGGAGCATTCTCTTTGGCCTTCTTGAAAAGGTCACGAACTCGTGAAGCACCGACACCAACAAACATTTCTACAAATTCAGATCCTGAAATTGAGAAAAATGGGACACCTGCTTCACCAGCAATTGCCTTGGCAAGCAAAGTCTTTCCAGTTCCTGGAGGACCTATTAGAAGGACACCTTTAGGAATACGGGCTCCCACTGCAGTGAATCTCTCGGGCTTTTTCAGGAACTCAACTACTTCCATAAAGTCCTGTTTTGCTTCATCTACTCCAGCAACATCATCAAAAGTGACCCCCGTATTAGGTTCCATCTGGAACTTGGCTCTTGATTGACCGAAGGCAAGTGGAAAGCCAGGGCCTCCAGGTCCACCAAGCCCACCAGATGACCGTCTCGACAAAAGAAACAAACCACCTATTAGGATAAGGGGGAAAGCCAAGTTTCCAATCAAATTGAACAAAAGAGATCCGGAGTCTTCTTGAGCATTATGTGCAGCAAAATCAATATTCTTCTCTCTCAACTTCTGAAGAAGCTCCTGACTAAGACCAGGAAGTTGCACACGGACTCTCTGGACCCGGTTGCCAAGCTCAGGAGAAACAGCTTCCACTATAGCTATGGTTCCATTCTCAAACAAGTCAACTTTCTTCACCCTATCCTTGTCTAGATACTCTAAGAATCTTGAATATGACATTCTTGAAGATGATACACCTTGATCATCAGCGTAAGCTTTCCTTGCACCCACTACGGTGGGCAAGCTTAATCCAATATTTCCAAGGAGCAATTTAAGAAATCCTCTTCTTCCTTCATGCTGCTTCTGGTCCAAAGAGGCAGAAACAGAGATTGGCCGAGACAAAACAGAGAGTGAAGGAAGGCCTGCTGAATAAGTCAGATGATTTCCAAAAATCTCCTTTGTAAATCTTGGTTTTGTAGTCAGGCATACTGATGAAGCTGCCATTATTCTCCCTGTCCAGCCAGAACAAAGATATGTCAGATCATCAAAGCAGGACTGTAAACTCATACACCTAGCAACAAGACCGAGCAAACAACCTGAGTTTGAACAAACCAGGCCTGAGCTTGGCTCAATCAAACAAAGGGAAGGTTTGAGAAATTGGGCTCAAGCACGAATGCCTGTGTTCAGCTCACCACAGTTCAAGAAGTGCATGTTGCACATAGATATACTTCTTTTGCTTCTAATGAGACGAATTGAGGGTGTTCCGCAAACCAATCGAATGAATTCAAAGTTGGTTAACCTAAGAAGACGAATGTAAAGATCCGACGTAGCAGTGAAAGTAAGCCTAATGGAGCATCATTTCCCTTGGATATGATGCTGTATCATATCTAGTATACTCGAAATCCTTGCATATCTGACTATAGCCCATTTAAATGCCAAACTACTACACCCCTATCATAATGAAGTCTGCCAAAAGATAGCCTCCATGCCGGTACTTCATATTTTGTTTACAAGGCCGCATCTATTTCAAAAGGCCAATCTTTGATACTATGCGGTCAGGGGGGTCATACAATTCATCTTTTTAGTTCAGCATAGGGGAATCCTTTGAAGAACAAACATATTAATACCAACTTATAACGAGAAAGAACTGCAAAAAGGTGAAAATTTTCTTTTGAACTCATTGATCGATAAGAAAAATAATAGCGAAGGGTTTCTAGGATCCAATCTACTCGTCACAAGAAACATCCCCCCGCAGAACGACAAGGGGACCAATTTCAGCTCACAATTTATCGACCGTAAGACCCTTCAGCAACCTTGAGCACCTAAATTGCAGCCTGAATCTAAACGTGATCAAAGAGACGGAAGCCCTTCTTGTTCCTCACAACCTACAAATCTATCCCCAAAAGAAAAGAAAAAAAAGAAGCCTTTTTTCTTCTCTCTCCAAGAGCAAAAAGTACCGTCGTCTACAAGAATGATCAGAAGACGACTCACCAGCTTAGAAGTGGGAGATCTCGTCTCGCTCTCTCTCTCTCTCGGCGGGCAGCGTGGGGCGGCTGCGAAGGTGAAGAGGAAGGAGTCGAGTTGGGAAGAGCTCCGAAGGGGGAGTGGATTTTTATTCTCGCGACAGGAGACGCAACTCCCCCGTCGCTTCCCTTCTATCGTTGGGGATTGGGCTACGTGGCAGCCACCAACGCCACGATAACTTAATTCCCCTTATTTCCTGTTCCGCATGCGGACACGCGATCTTAATTCTCACATCCAGACTTTTCCCCCTTTTTTTGTGTGATTGATTATTTTTACACGGAGATTTTTTTCTTTTATTGCGAGTTTCCCTTGTAGCCGTTGGTTTTCTAGATTTGCATTAAGATTAGAAAAAAAATCAAGGATTGCTTTCCCAGTGTTTTGCTCTGTGATCGTTAAATTAAGATTTAAAGTTGGATATGGGAAACCATCAAAATGATTTATCTTTTCTATATTTTTAGTAACTACTCATAATAGTTTACATTATGCAATATAATATGAAAAATCAAACATCAATTCTGCAATTTTTTATCCAACAAAGTTTCAGAAGAAAGAAGAAATTAAAGCTAAGATAAAAAAGCAACAAATATATATATATATATATATATATATATATATATATATATATATATATATATATATATATATATATATATATATATATATATATATATATATATATATATATATATTCATATGTTTAAAGAAACACCTATCACAACAGCCGTAAGAATGAGAAATGGGAGGCAATAGAAGCTGTGGAGAAAGCTAGAAGTAGAAGAGGAGAGTATATATATAGATAAGGAAACAGAAACGAGGAAACAGACAACGCTTCCGCATGCGGTGGAAGCAGCGGAGGTTGGGCAATCTGGAGGCAATGACATTGCTGAGGATGCAGCATAAAGAATCGGGAATTCTGCTCTTCTGGCGGTGGTGGCGTTCTGCTGCTTGGGCGTTGCATTAGCATTGAACCCCGGCTCGGCAGGAAAGGACGCCAGCATTAGAAGTCAATGTGGCGACCAATGAAGAAGGCTTGGCCCCGAGGCTGGAGGCCCTTGCGTAGCTGGCTGAAGCGCCTGCACCGGAGGGGGTGAAGTAAGCACCGTTTAGTAGCAGGTCACCCTCCGACCTCCAGTTCCAGCTCTTCCACACGCTCGCATCCGTGTCCACCCTCTTCGTCACCTGTTCGATCGAAGTGCAGTGTGAGCGAGCGAGGTGAATCCTGACACGAAACAGAGGATGGAGAACTGTGTACCTCCTTGGCAAACGGATCGGTCGGGGCGAGGTATCGGTTGCCCTGGCTGTTGATGGTTGGATTTGCACTCCCACCGATGGCATACATCTCCCAGTGTGTGTAGTCATTGTTTACGACATGGAAGTAACCATGCCTGCACCTGCAAGTTCCGCAGTGTGTCATCTCATTGTAGGAACATGATTTGAATGTTCAGGAAGATACCTGGGCATTCTCTGAATCAGTCCCTCGCCAAAATGGTTGAATGCAATCGTAACTTGCATGGATTTATCCCTTACGTAAGAATCACTGTGACCCAAAAGCATGACCTGCATCGATTTGGCCAACACTCGATCGGTACCAGTATGATCCTGACGGCATCTAACAAGAGCACGGCGAGAATGGGATACCTCGTTGTGGTGGGTGAAGTAGTTGTTGGAGATCGTAATGGCAGTGGAGCCCACGACGGCATCAACGAGCCCATCGGCGCAGTTGGACAGAGAGCAGTGGTCGACCCAGATGTGGCTGGAGCTGAAGATGGAAACGCCATCGCCGTCGGCCATGGTCCTCCATCCATAGTGGGAAGGGGAGCTGCGGACCATGGCGTTCCCGGTGGGCTTGCAATCGTGGATGTGGAGGCCGTGGATGATGACGTTGGTGATGTCCTGGATGGTGATGCAGGCGCCGTTGGCGATGTGGACGTTGGCGCCGCGCCCGTCGACCGTCTTGAAGCTGTTCATGATGAGCTCCTCCTTGAGCGTGATCACCATGTCGCGCTCGAAGGTGATCCACAGGGGCTCGTCTTGGATGACCGCGTACCGAAGTGTTCCCGGGCGAGGATTCACGGGATCGTCGTCCCCGGCGTCCGTCACGACGTAGTACTGTCCGTCGCGCCCACCGAGGGCGTTGCGGCCGAAGCCAATCCCACAGTCGGCCAGCCTTTTCCGGTTGAGATGCCAGTCCGGGTCGCACCGCCAGCAGTCGTCGATCGGGTTCCCCGTGCCGCATGACAGGTAGCCGAGAGATCGACGAGCTGTGCTGTTGCTTATGATCCTGATGGACCATGTTTCTCTCTCTGTTACTACTAAACCAAAGGTATACCCACAAAAAAATTGCATCTTCTCTATTGAACTTACATTTGGACAGCGGCAGCAACCTCTTCCGGATCATCGACTGCGGCTTCTGCCGTCCCGGCTACAGCCCTAGGAGAAGAAGGAGAAGCATCTCAGGGTGAGTTACACATTAACGAGGCGTAATTCTTAAATCACATGTTTGGATTTTTGTGCTCTTTTTTATCTCGGAAGTCGAGATGCTACAACTTTTGGGGAAACCCACACAGCTCGAGGTGGTCTGCCGCTCTCTGAGCTCCAGATCAGAAAAGGCGAAGGTAAACGCCGAACACTTGGAAGAAGGGGAATCTACGATGCCCGTAGACGGAAACGGTGAGATCCGACGGTCCGGATCCTCCGATTTACCAAATCGAGCTGGGTGTGACAAAACTCACCTCGCTTCCGCAAGAGCAGCGGCGCTCGTCGCGTTCGTCTTGGCCTCCCTCAGGCTCCTCCGTGAAGCTCCCCCGTTCCTACATTAACAACAAGAAAGAAAACTCGTGAGAGCGCGCTCTCTACTGCTTCCCGAACCCCCTTCATCAAAGAAAAGCTACAGCCTTTGCTCTGCTCAGAGGAAAGCCATCATGAGAAACTGGAGCCCCCCTGTTTACAGAGCAATGGCTTCTGCTCCGCACCTAAACCCCGTACTCGGAGAGATCTTTTCTTCAAATCGAGTTCGTACTTCAAGATCTCCTGAACTAAGAATGGATATAAAGGACGATATAAAGGTACCTCGAATCGGAGGAAATTGCAGATACAAGTAGGGGACCGAGAAGCAGCAGTAGCAGCAGCAGAGACGGACTGCACTTCGAACCCCCCGCCATCGTCGCCCTCTTCGCCTCTCTCTCGCTTCCCAGAAGAGGAGTTGGCGAGAAACACCGCGCGGAAGCGCCATTATATAGACGCGAAACGGAAAACTACCAGACTTGCAACCGCCGTTAGTGGAGACGGCGTCTCACCTAACGCCCACCACCGACGTCGTGCTCCGTCGCCTCAGCCGACATTAACGCCGTGCTCGACCCAGGCTTCGCTTCGTCCCGGGAGGCACCTCCTCCACGTCGGATATCGTCGCGGCAGCAGCCGGTTTCCCCGCCGCACCTTTCGCCTCATCACGCGATCCCGCCTGCCGTTACAACGGTTTGTCGTCGTCGATGGCGTCGCGCATCATTACGTGGTCGCCGCAAAGCAACCCCCAATCATCACGCGTGTCCGTGACGACATTGCCATCCTACACGTACTACCGGGAAGCTCCGGTTGTGCATCAAAAAAAGGGTTTGAATGGTGACCATCGGATGCAATTTGGACGGTGGAAAAAAGAGAGAAACGACAGCACTTGACCGCACGGATAAATCATTTAAAATATAAGTTTGAAATTAAAAGGGCGAATTATGGATTAAAAACCTTTTTTTCTCACAATTTTCTTTTAGTACACTTCTGCTTAGGGTCCCAAAAATTGGATAGCTGGGTCCCAAGTGGTAGGCCCAAGATTTGCGGCAAATGAGCCGCATCTTTACTTGTAATGTTCTTCTTCTTTGACCAGCGGCGTGCACTTAATCATAGAGGAAGACCATTGCCGCCCACTGGTCAACGTCCGTCTCTTTCCATCATTCACATCCCATGTGGTTCTCCTTCACACACACACACACACACACACACGCGGTCACTCACGGCGTGCTTCGAGCACGCCCACATGACGGCCACAAATCACGGCCAATTCAGTGTTCTCAGGATCAACGAGCCGACGTAGCATATTTATGTTGCATGCATCCGCTTCCGTGTGCGTTTGGAGCACAGCCTGCGCATGGATGGCGGCGTTGGAGTGGGCGACGTATCCGGCAGGGCAGCTCGGCTGTTCAACTCAGCATCGTGTCCGCCAGGCAAACTCGGTCTAGCAGCCGTCGGATTGACACCTTTGACGGCTCCTTGGCAACCGATCTCATCATTATCGTGATCTATTCGGACGTCATGTTTGAGAAACTGGCTCGACGTCATCATTTCCAGCATAGTTTTCAGTGGGTTTCTTAATTTAGTTTAATTTCTGGTCTAACAATGAGGCCCAAATTATATGAAAGATTCTTTGGAGGTTTGACTTATAAGTCCACAGCATTAAGGACTCGTTAATTAGAGTCAGAAAATAGTGAAGTATAACATGAAATATCCAAGCGATCAACTCAAGCTTTCATCCATATCCGGTGACTACCGAATCCTAAATCATCAACCACACTGTTGGCTTTCCTTGTTGCTTTCAACCTCTCTCTCTCAGCAGTAGGTTTGCACATGCATGCAACATAACCTTGTGCGCCAAATCCTCGAGCCATGTGCTGCGGGTGTGGCTGCATGGACTTTTCTCCCTTTCTCGACCTTCTTCTGCCTGCAATCACAGCACAGTTTGGGTCCTTCCCTCTCTCTCTCTATCTCTCTCTAGGTGCTGAGAACTGAGACGGTAGGTGTTCTTGTCCTCAAGAAGATGTTTTTGGGAAGGATATCAAGAAGCTTAAAAATCTGTGTCACAACTTGAATTGAGGGATACATGGCTGTGGAAGCATATGGGGTGTCGAATCCTAATTGGATTGGGGTAGAATATAGCACGGGGCATGTTAGGTCCATTGGTGTCAACTCTCAAGATGGCATCACGGCCACAAGGATGATCGAAGGAGGTTTAGAGGATGTCTTCAGGCAGGCCTTCAAAAGTAGTAGGGGGGAATACTGCAACTTGTTGATTACCTCAGAGAGACAGAGAGAGAGAGAGAGAGAGAGATGATCTTGCAGCCATATCATCCATCTCATGCCAAAGAATACTCCTAATTTGTTTAATTGAAGAGTCTAAATTAGATGATAAAAAATTCTTGAAATCAAGTTAATGATATTTTATCATTTTCTTTATTCATTACCCATATTATTATCTGTTTTATCTTCCCAAATTATATAAAATATTGAAAGTTGGGTGACTTTGAAATTTGATACCAAATTGGTTTTTAAAAAGTGACTTGAAATTGACAACAAATGCATAAAAAAAATGACTGGAACTATATAAAAAAAAAGTTACACGATACGACATGTATTATCGTCAATACAAATTTCAATATTATTACGTTAAAAGTCAATTATTAGATATACACACATCGAATCACTATGAGGTTCAGAAATATACTCGATGACTCGCTTGAACGAAGAACGAGATATAATAAAATTTTAATATTATTCTTCTGATGTTAAAGTAAAAGTTTGGAGTCAACAATAAATATCCTTAATTATTATGACTTAGTAGATTTTTTTATAATAGACTTAACCCAAGAAAATATTATATAATATTAACAAAATACTCATCTAATAATCTATTTTGGACCGATGTTTTCTCCTTGCTCGATTTCCATATGTCATTTTTCATATATATATATATATATATATATATAATTTCATTGGCAATAAATGAAGGCCTTTTTAGGCCCATTATGAGCCCTGCAAAGCTCGTAATTGATGGCTACGTTGAAACATCGACACGTGATTGGGACCAACAAAGCTCTACTGGTCCTCAATGGACAAGGATTGATGGCAAAGGTTGCTTGTGCGCATGAATCAGTAGACCAAAGACTGTTCTCCAAGCTTATCCTCTTCTCGGCGTGGGCCCTCTCAGAAATCTTTCCCACCCAATCAGAGGCTCCCACCTGTGTCATCTTCCACAAAACGACACCAGAGAACCCAACGTCCGACCCCCACCCCCATGCAGTTTGCGGAGGACATTGTGGTGAAGCCCTGATCCGTGTACTTACTGTCTTCCCCATTCTGTGAGCCCCCCCCCAAGTCTCCACGGTCCAGTGATCGCAAACTCACATACAATGGCTTGCAGCTCCATCCACGGTGGCCCCCTACTGCAGCTCCCCTCGGTCGGTGCCAAGAACATCTTCTTCTCCGGTGGCACCACAAACCCCGGTGTAAGCTTTCCGTCTACTGCCTGCGACAACAGAAGATGCTCAAAGATCAGGCCGTCGGTCTTCTCGGCCGGTGACGGCCGCCCGCAGCTAGACGAGAACCCGGAAGGGATCATCTCAGGCGAGTGGACCGAGAACTTCTCTTTGCTGAGCTACGATGACCTCAGGGCGTATCTCGAGTCACACATCACTGCTCATAAGGTCCGCTGCTTGCTTGCATGCGTGTGCATGTCCTCGGCTCCATGTCGCCGTTCCCTCCTCATTACCGCTGTGAGTTGCACCAGGTCGGGCCTTGTTCGCCGCTGAGGGAGGTCATGTCGACGGCGATCGTGACTGCGACCGCCAGCCAGATGCTGGAAGAGATCGACCATCATTTTGAGGCCGTGTCGGGGCTGCCGGTGGTCGACGGCGAACGCAGATGCATTGGGGTCGTTTGCAGGAGCGACGGGAGTAGAGCCTCTTCACTTGGAGTTGGTGACTGACCTTTCTTTTAGGGTTTTGATTGATGCGGGCATGAAACCTTCTGTTCTCTTGCAGTCCAAGACGAGCGTCGGTGAAGTCATGTCCTCTCCAGCGATCACACTGTCGCCTGAGAAGACAGTCACGGGTATACTTGTGACATGATTCCACTCCTAACTCTCGGGATCAGAATCTAATCTACCTGTTCTTATGCAGATGCTGCAGCCTTGATGCTGAAGATGAAGATCCATAGGATACCTATCTTGAACGAGGAAAGGCGAGTCATAGGTGAGAACGAACGCAAAGCACCGAGCTCATGCCTCGGGCTCTTCAAACCATTTTTAGCTAATGCACGCCGCCTTGGTCATGTTCACAGGCATTGTGACGCGCACTGACATATTGGAAGCTTTGGAAGGATGAACACTCCCACGTACTCTTCTCTTCATGTAAATATACTGAAACAGTATCGACTATGTAAATAATGCTTTTTTTACGTTGTGTAATGGAAACTCCTACCGACTCACTCGTTAATTATATTTTGGCAATTTTGTGTGTTAAGACGCCACCGAAAATGCAGGACAATCGGCAATGACAGCTTAAGGAGAGATGAAAAATGTTTGAATGTCTTCATCATATATCTTTGCTTTGTATAATTGCCATCGATCATAAGTGAAAATAACTGAGCATTAGGAGAAGGATTGTAAGAGGGAACATGGGATAAAAAGTAGAAGATGTATACGTCAACCGACCTTAGCTCAGTTGGCAGAGCGGAGGACTATAGTTGTATACTGTCATCCTTAGGTCGCTGGTTCGAATCCGGCAGGTCGGATTTTTAGTTCTTTTTATCTTATTTTACCAGATAAACAATCTATATTTTTTATTTTAAGTTCATTGCCAGAAATTTTACGTAATTTCTTTATATCATCTGCCAGATTTTTTTGATGTATTCTCATACGATCACATTTTTTTATCGCCTGCTGAAAACACTTGTTGTATTTGTCGATAAATCGAGGTAACTGATTGAGCGTATCTAAAACACTTGGATGTGAGCACACATCAGTTTGTGCTGAAGCATAACAACGCTGCTTTATTTCTTTTAATTTTTAATAGCAAAAAACACCAATTTTGTTACTGTCGATAAATGTTACAAACTATGTTAATATACAAGTCCCTTCGTAGCTCCAATTAACTTCTAACCTCATATAATACTATTCTTTCTCTCTCTCTCTCTCTATGTACAGGAGTGCTGAAGAAAGACCGCGGAGGGGCGTGTCATAGAAGAAAGAATCCGGAGAGGAGATTAGAGGAAAGGATAGACCCAAAAGGAGACCTCGGATGGGGGCACGCGACAAGGATCGACAACTCAGAGACAGAGAAGGCTGTAGAATACAAGCGGAATGAAAGCGTTGTCAAGTTGTGCCGTGTATGCCTCCAGTAAACCACTGACGGTGACCGCCATGATCAAAGATAGCCAGTGCTGCACAGATACAAACACCAGGATCAGCATCAAGTTTGTGACCTTTGAGACCAACAAGAAGACGAATACAGCTACAAAACCATGGTGATTGATTTTTGTGAGCAATGCATGAGAATGAAATAGTTTTTGACGTGAATAAGGGGGGGGAGATCAAACCTGAGACACAACGTAACCGGTGGATGCCAGTAGAGGCAGAAGTATCGAGCAAGCTGCGAGGACGGATGTTATTCCGGCTGCGGTGCCTTCAATAGTTTTCTCTGAGGAATCAGAAATAAGTATGTTAGCCATGTGGTTACTTAGTAGCCAAAGATTAGACAACGTATAACCAAATCTGAGAAACACAAATAGCATCAGCTTACTCCCAGTCTTGCTCCACCGCAGAACACCATACTTGTGGCCAACGACCGATGCCTGAGAAAGAACCAAGCCAGTATTGTGAGTTTTAAGAAGAAAGGTGAAGGCAACAGAAACTTCAAGCAGGTATTAAGAGATGGGAAAAGAAAATCCAGAGATCCAGAGACCACATTATCCTGTTTTCTGCTGGCATTCAACATACATCATGTAAGCAATTATTTAACGAAATGAAGTTAATGAATTATCAGAAATGACTAATACATTAAACATTAAATTCAACAGAAACGAACTCAAATCTCAATAGAGATTTTGAATATGCAAATAATATTAAAAAGAAACTCCATAAGGAAAGTGATATCCAAAATTAAACTCAAATTCATCTTGCTAATCAGCTTTAAACCAAAAGAATTAACTAATCAGTTCCTCTGTCATGGCCGTGCGGAAGTACCTCATCCAAAGTGGAAATGAGTGAGACCTCCTACCATTTCTCGTGGCAGATCAAAGGCAACAGAGATGACAGTACAAAATAATCTGTTTTCAACCTACACTCTTGCTGCAAGGGTTGCTAAAGACTCGCAAGTATCACTTTATGAAAGCATCGAATCATGCTAAACATAAATATATTAGCATGCATGTAACAGTTTAATGTCCATGAATAACTTCAGGAAAACACTTGGAGTCGTCAGTCCCCTGTTGTCAGTTATGATATGCATTAACTTCCATCAAAGATGATGTAAACATGCCAGTAACATATGCATGCTCTTGGACTAACAGTGCCTTTTCTGGTTCTCAAAGTCTCTGTTTCCTAATGACAAGTGTAAGCAAGTTGCTTATATGATTCACTTGCATTAAAAACATAACATATTTCAACTTTCAAATTCAATCTTAACTCACCAATTTTCCATAATATTTTATGTTTCTGAGACTGTTTTACAAAGAAAGGAATGCCACTGTGACCATTAGAACAATCACATTGGTTTCCACTCCCTCCTCGTGTCAACATCAAACTCATGGGCATAGACAACATTAAGAAAAGGGCCGATATGTGAAAATAATTCCTTTACCATAGTGTCACCAATTCCTAAGCTTAAAATTCCAGCAAACGGAGCAAGTGGTCGATCATTCAGCCCAGATGACATCCATTTTGGGAGGGCACATCCGAGGAGGAGCGAGAAGTGACTAGAAACAAATAAAACCCAAAATGTAAGGAACACAATTTGCTTTCAACGAAAAGGCCACAACCTAATCTTTTATGTGAAAAACTCAACCTGACAATGAGAATCTCTGAGTCACGATGATCAGTAAAAGCATTCATGAACTGATGTACAATGTCGCCCAGGGGCCAAATTTTCCAGACCTGCCACACGATTAATATATGCTGAGAAATACCAAAAACTAATAGGCAAGTTAAATTCACAAATCATTTTGCCTTCAGTTGTTAAGCTCAGACAGAAAAGGAAGTTGACCATGAATGAGAGTTTTACTGCTTTACACAATTGAACTCTTAGGGCAGCACCTATCATGTCATCTTACCACCAAATACTAAATATAATTATAAGTCATCGGTCAAAATACTCCTTGGTGATGCAATGATGAAAACATCTTCCTTTTTCAGAAAAAAAGGTCAAGATCACAATTCTAATGCAACAGTTGCACATACAAAGGAATGATAATAATATATGATACATTCGGATAAGACTAGTGTATTTTTTTTCTGTACCCCAAGATTCTTTCTGAAACCAGGGTTCAGAAAGTGTCATTGTCAAGTAAAATTGAGCAGAATCATCATAGTCAGAATTATTTGCAACTAAGCTGGTAAAATGGTGTTTCCTATACAAATTTTTCACAAGGTTCAATTTCATGGAAAGTCATGTGATGACACAAAACTGGATTTGCATCAACCATCAGGAAGCTTACTAATGAGTTTAACATGCACAAGAAAAAGAACAAAGTTCTACTAATCCAGAGGAGTTCACATTTTCATGTATATTATTAAACTGCAAATTTCATTACTTAAGTGAGCAGCAAGTCTCTAGTTTGATGTGATACTCAAAACTAAAATCTCTTTGAACACAAGAAATATATCAAAGATAGCAAACTTACCCGAATCATTTCCAGAATTAGGAAAACTGCGAAAGCTGCACCAAATGCAAGGTCCAAAAAAGTTGGCTGCAATATGTTATGCACTTTATGAGAAACGTTGTCGTAGAAGTTACATCAAATAAATGTAGTCTTTATATGCATATACCTGAAAGAGAAGAGCTGGCAAAAACATTAGAACTGCCACAAGATGGTAGTACTTCCTAAGAAGAATCCTTTCAATCTTGCTGTGCTTTGATATATTGTAGAACCGCAAAACAGAAGCACATATAACACATATCCAGTACAAACATAATGCCAAGTGCTTGAGTGGGTCATTGAACACAAATGTCAACACCCTGCCAGAAATCACATAAACGTCCATCACATCTAATAAAATAAGCATATTTCTCTTCTTGTCATACCTAAACCAGACTGTGAAGCACTTTTCCATTCGTTATGCTTTAAAATTGAATCTACACAAGTTATAAATTGAAACAATATGTGAACCATGATCAAAAAGAGCCCAAAAGAGACCTTGAACATGAATGATTAACATAATGATGTCTAGCCACAGTTACTTTGGTCCCACAGGACGAAAAAAATTTCATATATGTATATATACGGCTACATTTATATTGTTCCTCTATCTATAGTTTTATGTTCCTCCTATTAAGTTGCTTCTACTTGAAAATGAATCCATCCATGCTTCAACCTTCAAGTGAAATGAGTGTAAGACAAGGGGTAAGCCAGTCATTAAGGTAGTATTTGTCTTACATTTATAGCACCAGTTATGACAGGATTGACCAACCTATCATTGATTTCAATTCCTTCCACCTCTAAAGGAGCAAGGTTGGGTCAGTCTTTTTATAGTGGGAGCAACATACAAATTGCCCACTAGGAGCATTGTAACCGCTCTTATATATGAATACAGTTATATATATATATATATGTATATATGTATATATATGTATATATACATATGTATATGTATATGTATATATACATATGTATATGTATATGTATATATACATATATATATATGTATATGTATATATACATATATATACATATATATACATATATATATATATATATATATATATATATATATATATCTGCTTAATCTTATTTGATTGAAATCCAACAGGGAAAATGAGAATAAAAGGAAGAAGATTCAGTCAGCTATTTAACTAGGAAATACATTTTAATCATGCTTACCATTTGATAGGATGCACATAAAAATCCTGAACAACACACATCCAAATTGGAATCAAGATTGTCAACATGACTGAGAGAGAAGCATAAAATATAATCGAACTTTCAACTGCACTGTGTGGTCCTCCATTAGCTATTGAAGCTTCAGGCTTCCTCAAATTTTTTAGGTGAAACCAACCTCGAAGAACAATTTTGTAAAATGCAGGCAAAAGGAACAGGCCAAGCATCACTCCCTGCAAGTAAAGACATTGCCTTATGAAGAATTTTGCAACTCGTCCATATGTTTCAAAGAACCTTACCTGAATAACTGTTGCAATTTCAGAATGGGTTCCATATCCAACAAAATTTAGTGTCCTCAACGTTATGAACATAAAAGTCTGTCAAAATGATCAATCAAATTAAAATTAGTTTCCCAAGCATAATTTCCTGAATGTCTTTCAAGTGTGAAATGATTGATGGACAATTTAGAAGCAAAGCCTTGACCTTGGTGAAGGTATGTGCCAACATATCACTAAAGTAGAGTACCAGACCACTAGACACCAAAAGTGCTTCTCCTGAAATTATACCAATCATTATGAGAGAGCCACCAAGTACTATCAATCATATTTATCAAATAAACATGAGATAGTAAATAACATAAAAAATATCGTAGATGAGAAACATATTTTTATGTTAAACATGAGATACACATGAGTTTAGGGCTCATCAACTTTAAATAGCTTCCAGCAGGAAAGAAGATAAGAAAACAAACAAGACAAAATGAAAGAAATGGGGAAGAGAAAATATATGGGACAAGAAGACAGAATAGGCTGGTTGCTAAAGAAACCAATCTCATGTTAGTTTTTATAGCGACTGCACAAATAAAATTGTCAAGACAGAGTACAACCAGCCACAGTCCTTTTCTTTAAAATCTTGATACGTACCAAAAAGGAGATCAATCCTAACTAAGATATATATACTTGTCCAAAATTCAGCAAATTATTGGTAATTAGGTAGAATTTGAGCTCTCCTCGAACTTTAACCTAATAAACCATTTCATTAACTAAAATGTCCCAAATATGTTGAATCCGGACTCTTTTGTAACAATTGTAAAATATGACAAAGAATTCATAATATTCATAAATTTCAAAGTCCAAGAAAGTTTCTACATAGCTTGGCTACTCTTGATGACTGGAAATATTATCATATGCTCCAAAAATGCTTTGGAGAAGTGTGAGGACACAAGCCATAAGGCTGGTCCCAGTTAGTCAAATAATAGTGTTTACGCAGGTCCATTTTAACTTTACTAGTTCAAAATCATGTCAGATAAATATCAGAATAACTGAAAAACACTTACAATGCAACCATCATCATTCATGTATATGTATAAAGCGGTAGTATGAGTGGGATACCAACCTAATGAAGCACATGATGGAAATGTCAGAAGAATGTGCTGGATGAGAACCACAGTGGCAAGTGCATGACAGATTAACCACAATAATTTTATCAAAATAAGTGACCCTGTAAAAGAGTAAAAGAACATATAACCCTCAGCCATTTTGTATCAGATGAAATCGCTTCCTAAAATTGGACTGCTTTTCCAATAAGACATCAGGTATAGATTAGGGAATATCACAGGGGAACAAACATAAGGATTTATGGAACTAACCACTGACTGATTTTGTTGTGAGAGACAGAGAGCAAACAGCTACATACAATACAGTCTGGAGTAATCCATATTTTAAGGCTTCAGAACTTCTAAGCTGAAAGGAACCAGTATTCTTGGCAGAATAATGGAGTGCTAAACAGAAGAAAATTAGCACGCCAAAGCAGCTCGCGGACGCGATCCAGTACTGCATACTTAAACCTTCAACCTCTGTCCATAGAAGGAGGAAACTAAGAAAAAATAAATATTTCGAGCAGAAAATTAAACAAATCACAAGTGATCAATAGCCAAAAATATTTTTGTTTTCTAATAAAATGTATAGTAGTCCATATTATGGCCGCAGGTATGAAAGCATATAAACAATCCAGGAAAACAGAGAAACGCCAAGGTAAAAGTGAGACTACATGAAGTAAGAGACAGATCACTTACCTTGCCTGAAAAAAATGCTAGAATATTTTTTTTTAATATGATAATGTAAAAACTCAATTTAAAAATACCTGGAAATTTAAAAATTAGAGATACAAGCTCAATTTTAATATGATAATGTAGGATATTGATCCCGTGAATCACCATATCAAAGATGAGAAACTCTACCTTCAGAAGTGACATCATTCTCTGGTAGCACCCTTGAGAGTTGTATTAATCGTGAAAGCATGGCAGCGGGCAATGTCACTGTACCCAGTAGTATCCCAGAAGATGCGCCAGGCCTAAAAAAATTAGGGATCCAAATCAAATGATCCTAAAGCAAGGTTTACTATAGCTGCACCGAGGACTGTATACAGCTGCCACAAAACAAAACAACTGATATCATTCAAGCCATTTAGCATAATCAGATGTTTTATTTTACATGTTAGGTCATGCTCATGCTCATGTTGATGTGATCGTCCGTTTCAAGTTCGAACACATTCATGAATCAGACGTCCGAACATGTGACTAACACCTAATCCATACTGGTTTATCGGAATTTAGTACAAACTGTTCTTGCATGCTGAGAACGAAATGCTGACTGTAACCTAAATATCCAAATAACCTATTAGAACCAATAAAAATTTTAGGAATGAGATCAAAGCTTAAAAGAACTTGAGAAAAGAAATATACACGTATCGAATTTTCTGCATTATATCGCACCATCTAGAACTCGATGAAATGACCAATAATCAAGACAAACCCTAATCGTTGGCCGTCCAAGGGAAAGGGAATACCAGGTCAAACATTGCATAATTTCGTGTGAATTCCGGGAAGAACATTCAGCGATTTAAAATGGCAGGGAAAGAGGGCGGACCTGGTTTTGAATCGGTGGGGGGCGGTGGAGCCCTCGGCAGAGATCTCGACGAGGAGGCCGCCAGCGACGAGGAGGAAAAGCGCGAGGGCCTCGTAGAGCAGAGAATGGGGGACGGAGAAGAGGACGCGCGAGACGAAGAGGAGGACCACGGCCCTCTCTCCATTGAACAGCTCGGCCGCCCCTGCGGCCATGGCGGGCGGCAGCAACAACAGAGGGAGAAGGGAAGAGGGAAAAATTGCAGGCAATTAACGAGAAGGGAGACCAGGAAGTTTGTTAAGGGGCACTACGTTCCACACGGCTTAATTTACGATATGAGTTACGAAACGGTGAAGGGGTGCAAGGAGCGTGACGACTCGGCTGTTGACGAGAATCCCAACCGCGTATGTCGTTGCTCAAATCGTTTCCTGCAAGATTCAATGTCTGTTGATTAGACGCGGGACGGTGACGCGACCTGCTACAGTGGGCGAGTTAATTCGCCGCCCGCGTCGGCTACTCATCGGATCACGTCAACTGGTGTGGCGTGGACGGGAACGGATGTACCTAACACGACTTGCGTCGCCACGACGCTGCATTACCGTCACGTAGTAAAAACAAGCGGCATATTCTGGGGATATAATAAAAATCGGTGGGTGAGCTGCACCAGACCGTGGGAATCACGCGAGACGCCGTCACCAATCCTTACCCACCGTTTTGTAATCACTATAACAGTATAACGGTTTTTATAATGGTGATATGTCATTATTTATTTTGAATATTTTTTATCTAAAATAATCTCCAATGTCAGAGTTTTACTAAATGATATCCCTAAGCGTATCTTATTTTATTAATTTGATAAAAATATTTTTTGTTCTCATCCCTGATCATTCTCATCACCTCCTGCGTATCATGAGTGGCTCGTTTATTCCCTTCATCTTATTCTTTTTTTTCAGATAAATAAAATAAAATTAATATTTATATAATGTTAATTTCAATATAATGCTCAATGATTAGAATGACATGACTAAAATATGGGTCGAGGTGATGACAAAGGGTTTAATTATATTTGAAGGGGCTTCATATCAAATAAATGATATATTATAGCAACGAAAAAATGATGATGCTTATCCATACCTTTGTGAGGATAATCTTATTAAGGGAATGAGATATGACTACAGTTTGATGGTGCAAAGAAGTCACTTTTATCACTGGTGTCTTTATCATCCACATTCACATTACCATATTAATCTCATCATAATTAGGAAGGATAAACGATAAGGTAAAAGAGGAAAGAAAGGAAGCAAAAAATGATATACAGGAGAAAAAAAAATGATGCTTCTAAATAAAAAATTAATTATGAGAGCATCTTTTAATAAAAGTATAATATTAATGATTTTTTGATAAAATATTTATTTATTTTATCCTTACGTTACATACTAACGACCAATGTTTTTCCATAACGTTATGTAATTATTATAACGTTTTTCTATAACGGTGATATGTTATACACCACCTACTGCCAAGTGTGTGTTCCTCCCAAGCGTATCGCAATAGAGTCGCGTAACCCGAATGCAGCAATCGTGGGTCCCAGGCGGTCCCCGCGGCGTGGTCGCAACCAGATGAGCGAGCAATGAAGCGCGGGATGATAGGGGGGTGGCGGTAGGATAAGGTTCGCTCCTTTCGGAAACTGCGAGTTGTCACGACAAACCACCTTGCGCAAAGCTTCGCGTGTATGACGTGGTAATCTTCTATTGCTCTCCGCCTCGGTACTGCCTAACAAAATATCTCCACATCATCATTCAATGGTCCACATGGACTTTCTGGAGTACTAAATAGACTAGGGTATCGCGAGCTCTGTAGAACCAAACCTTCGCTTCATTCCGCTTCCTCGGGAGCTTCTTTGAGTTTATCTGAAAACCCTCCTCTTCGATCCACTCCACCTCGCAGAATTCTGATGGGGAATCATGGCGAGGCCTCCTCCTCCTCGGAGCCGTAAGATTACTGCTTTCTTATTATTCTTAGGGTTCTCGTGGCGTAAGGGTGTTGAAGTTTGTTGCGGATGATTAGTGTTTTTTGGGTTGGAAATTGGTGCAGAAAGGGGGCTAAGAAAGATTTCAGCACCGCGATTCTGGAGAGGAAGAAGGCGGCGAATCGCTTGATCGTGGACGAGGCGATCAACGATGACAACTCGGTGGTCTCGCTGAACCCGGAGACGATGGAAAAGCTGCAGCTTTTCCGCGGCGACACGGTTCTTCTGAAGGTAACCATGCTGTTGCTCGGATTCTGTCTTTTGGTTGTTCTATTGACCTATAGGCATGGTCTCTCCTGGGGCTTAGAGATCTGGAATTCTGGAGTGAAGGCGACTTGCTTTCTGTGGAGGAAAGTTAGCAACAATTATGACTTAGTAATGGACTCTTCGATTAGGAGCCAACTATATCGACTGATGAGTTCCGAACTTCTAGTACACTGGATTTCGTTTTGTCTGCTTTATCAAGCAAAGATTTTCGGTGATTATGTTTGTGATTATTAGGAACTTGTCTGATTACTTCAGATCCAATTTATTATAGGTTTTTTTTTCTCTAATTGGCGTTCCATAACTTTTGGTCTCTGTTAATTCTTATTAATGGTAGGACGACCATAATCACTCAGCAGAGAGAGTGATTGTCCTCTCTTTTCACCTTGCTTGTTATTAAAAATCTTTTCATCCATATTTGTATAGTTGGGAAGCTCAGAATTTTGAATTTATGTTGGTGGGATCATTTCCGTGTCAGACTATCAAAACATTTGAAATATTTCTTGGTCATGATTTCAGGGGAAGAAACGGAGAGATACTATTTGTATTGCACTCGCTGATGATACCTGCGAAGAACCCAAGATCCGGATGAATAAGGTTGTTAGGTCAAACCTCAGAGTGAGGCTGGGTGATGTGGTGTCTGTGCACCAGTGTCAAGATGTGAAATATGGAAAACGCGTGCATATTCTTCCCGTAGATGATACAATTGAAGGCATCACTGGAAACTTGTTTGATGTATATTTGAAGCGTAAGTTATATTGTTGTATCATAAACATCTCTGGTTTAGCTAGATCTGTTTTTATTAATTCTAGTTTACACCAGAAGTTTGTTTTTAATTTGATTTCAATCATAATTTAGTTTTATGAGATTATGTTTGTGGATAATGTCCCATTATCAATGTTGTTGACATGATCCTTTCTTCTTATTTCATGTAGAAAGGATGGGCATTTGGCATGATAAAGCATACTTAGATCATTCCCTTTCAAAAATTATATTAAGTGATGTTTTTGTCTCACGAAAATCCTTCTGATCGTTCCCTTTTCTCTCTGACTAGCATCAAGAGCAAGGTTTAAAATTTTGACTGTGTATACACCGATATCTATTGGTTTGATGATCGACCGGTATGCAGATTGGGCAATATTGCCGTTTTGATCCGAATTAGAGCTTATTCCTTTGTAAGCTCACCTTACTGGCTTATCAGATAGTAGGTTAACCATTACGAAGCATATCAGATGTTTTTTTAAGTTTTTTATAAATATATTTGCAGCTGCTATAGCTGTTTTCTTTCCTGTTTTTTTTCTGTTTCCTTCTCTTTCCCCTTCATTTCCTGTGCCACCACCTGCTCGTCTCCTCCTCCTCTTGTTGTTGTTATCTTTTATCGCTACCATCTCCTCCACCCTCTCCCCCAATATGGTATGCCCAACTGTATTGGTACCATAACAGTCCTATGTCAGTAGAACAGAGGTTAGAATTCTTGATCCAGAGGATGTATCCTTTGTACTATCATCACCATGAGTGGTTATTTATAATGTCATTGGTTTTAAAATTTTTACACTATGGAAATTATATTTGCATTACAATAGTTTATGAGATACTAGTTATTTTGATATGAATTCTGTTCAGCATGCATGTGGGAGAAAGTCTTTTAAGGTCAATTAAACAAGGTATATATTAATGTGCCTTTCACATGTATTTTGGTGTCTCTGAAGGATTATTTGAATCTAACTGCATATTTGAATTGGTATGTATTTGAAGGAACTCAAATATTCAAATAGATTGCTCATATTCTGTCTGGAATCATGCCAAAAAGAGTGCAAGTTTTCACTAAGCTTATTTGTTTTATCAAGGAGTGGATTGAGGAAAACTGTTAAGAATCACCTCTAGTTTAAGATAATTAAATGTTCAACAACTTTGTCCTACATTTGACATGAAGCTTTCGGAATGATTGAGGTTTGATCATTGGTAATGTTAAGTATATATCTTCCATTTCTAACTCTTGTAGTTGTCAGGTTCAAACTTGAATTTTAGAACTATTCTTTCTACATAATGCGTAAGCTCTAAAGCACAGATACAGCTAGGAAGATGCGGTTGTAGTAGGTATTTTATCTTTCTTTACCCCCTTCCATGTCCTCCTTTCAAAAAAATTTTGGCCATTATTTTTCTGTTTCTTATTGTTTACAATTCCTGGTAACTAGGTTGCACATATAGAGAAATGATATGAAGTAAAATGCCTCTTTCCATGTATTTTACCAGTTACTTTTGGACTCTTCTTACTTCCCTAAATATCTTGTTTACCACTCGGTCATAGTTTGAATTCTTACTACCTGTATATGCTCGAAAAACTGCATGATTTTCTCAGGTAATCGTTGGGTAGTATCTTTTTTTTTTTGGTAACTTCTGGAGTGTCTAGAGATACTAATGTCAAAGTTTTTTTTCTATGCCCTTACATATGTTATTTTTCGTTTGGACTAGCAACTAGTATTTGTTATATATCTTAGATTTATTCATGCTTTAAATTTGTATACATAGTAGAACACTGTGTCAGTTTTCCTGTCCTTATTTTTTGGCAATTTGGTGAGCATTGTTCCTAATTTCAAAATGGTTCTGAACATTTCATTTTTCAGTTTTGGAAGCCAATGTTTGCTTGTCATGTGTATTCTTGTATATAATCGGATCTTGTTTTCTGATGTGTTTACAGCCTACTTCCTGGAGGCATATCGCCCTGTAAGGAAGGGAGACCTCTTTCTAGTTAGGGGGTGGCATGCGCAGTGTTGAGTTTAAGGTCATTGAAACTGACCCTCCAGATACTGTGTGGTTGCCCTGATACTGAGGTTTTTTGTGAAGGAGACCCTATTAAAAGAGAGGATGAGGAACGCTTGATGAGGTGGGGTATGATGATGTGGTGGAGTTAGAAAGCAGATGGCACAGATCCGAGAGGTCCTTATTTTTTGGCAATTTGGTGAGCATTGTTCCTAATTTTCAAAATGGTTCTGAACATTTCATTTTTCAGTTTTGGAAGCCAATGTTTGCTTGTCATGTGTATTCTTGTATATAATCGGATCTTGTTTTCTGATGTGTTTACAGCCTACTTCCTGGAGGCATATCGCCCTGTAAGGAAGGGAGACCTCTTTCTAGTTAGGGGTGGCATGCGCAGTGTTGAGTTTAAGGTCATTGAAACTGACCCTCCAGAATACTGTGTGGTTGCCCCTGATACTGAGGTTTTTTGTGAAGGAGACCCTATTAAAAGAGAGGATGAGGAACGGCTTGATGAGGTGGGGTATGATGATGTTGGTGGAGTTAGAAAGCAGATGGCACAGATCCGAGAGTTAGTCGAACTTCCTTTAAGGCATCCACAACTTTTCAAGTCCATTGGTGTAAAACCACCGAAAGGCATTTTGTTGTATGGACCTCCTGGCTCTGGTAAGACACTTATTGCCAGAGCAGTAGCAAATGAGACTGGAGCATTTTTCTTCTGCATCAATGGTCCTGAAATAATGTCAAAGTTAGCCGGAGAGAGTGAAAGCAATCTTAGGAAGGCCTTCGAAGAAGCTGAAAAGAACGCACCATCAATCATATTCATTGATGAGTTAGATTCCATTGCTCCCAAGAGGGAAAAGACCCATGGAGAAGTAGAAAGGCGTATCGTCTCACAACTCTTAACTTTGATGGATGGTCTGAAGGCACGCTCCCACGTGATTGTAATTGGCGCCACAAATCGACCAAACAGCATTGACCCAGCTCTTAGAAGGTTTGGGAGATTTGATAGGGAAATTGACATTGGGGTGCCAGATGAGGTTGGGCGCCTGGAAGTTCTCCGCATACACACAAAGAACATGAAACTAGCTGAAGACGTAAGACAGCTCATGAGAATCCTTTTTCTTCTTTGTTATAATCTTCTGGATAGTCTATGGTTCATGATGGTGGTCAACACTCTACTGATATGCAGGTTGATTTGGAGAGAATTGCCAAGGACACCCATGGATATGTTGGGGCTGATCTGGCTGCGTTGTGCACCGAAGCTGCTCTACAGTGTATACGTGAGAAAATGGACGTCATTGACTTGGAGGATGAATCTATTGATGCTGAGATACTAAACTCTATGGCTGTCACAAATGAACATTTCAAAACTGCTCTCGGAACCAGCAACCCCTCTGCACTCCGCGAAACTGTAAATGACATCCTTTCTTTCTCCCAGCATATGCACTGTAATCAATTCTGTTCGGTTGAAATATAATTTGTTACTCAATTCTTGAATTCTGTATGCAGGTTGTTGAAGTGCCAAACGTCAGCTGGGATGATATTGGTGGACTTGAAAATGTTAAGAGGGAGCTGCAAGAGGTATTTTTATGGAATGGTCCTGACACTTTTTCTTCTGGTACTGTTGGATATATTAACTAATTGCTTGGTTATGGTTATCTTGTTTCGGTAGACTGTTCAATATCCGGTTGAGCATCCTGAGAAGTTTGAAAAGTTTGGTATGTCACCTTCCAAGGGAGTCTTGTTCTATGGACCTCCTGGTTGTGGAAAGACATTGTTGGCAAAGGCAATAGCTAATGAATGCCAAGCAAACTTTATCAGTGTCAAGGGTCCAGAACTGCTCACCATGTGGTTCGGAGAAAGTGAAGCAAATGTTCGAGAAATTTTTGATAAGGCTCGTCAATCTGCACCATGTGTACTGTTTTTCGATGAGCTTGACTCCATCGCAACTCAGGTTTGTCTCAATATATATCTTGTTGCCGATATATTTTTTACCATATTCCTTCTCTGACGATATTTTGATGCGCTGTTGTAGACCATATTCCTTCTCTGACGATATTTTGATGCGCTGTTGTAGAGAGGGAGCAGTGTTGGAGATGCCGGAGGTGCTGCCGATAGGGTTCTCAATCAGCTCTTGACCGAGATGGATGGCATGACTGCTAAGAAAACTGTTTTCATAATTGGGGCAACAAACAGGCCTGACATTATTGATCCAGCGCTGCTGAGGCCCGGCCGTCTTGATCAGTTAATTTACATCCCTCTGCCGGATGAGGCCTCCCGGTGCCAAATTTTCAAGGCTTGTTTGAGGAAGTCCCCAATCGCGAAAGATGTGGATCTGATGGCTCTTGCAAAGTACACTCAAGGCTACAGCGGTGCAGATATTACTGAAATCTGCCAACGGGCGTGTAAATACGCAATCAGAGAAAACATTGAGAAGGTGAGTTTATTCCTTTGGTTCCGTTGGATTTTGACATACACGTCTTTCCTTCTTCATCTTCTGCATTATCTTTCCCTTCAAAGACCAAGACTTTGTCAATCCAAAATAAAAGTCTGGTCCCCCGTTAATTATGCCTTTTGATCCCCTTAGCTTGTTGTGATCCGTAATTATGCAGCCTTATAGCCTGTTATACTTTTTTCTTTTTTCTCTAATTAGCCCCGTGTGGGTTCTTTACAATGCTTTGTTGCTTGGTATTGTGATAAGCATGAAATGTGCTACCGTATCTTCCCGTTGCATATCGAATACAGGACATAGAAAGGGAGAGGAGGAAGAGCGAGAATCCTGAAGCCATGGAAGAAGATGATGCTGATGAAGTCGCAGAGATTAAAGCCGTTCATTTTGAGGAGTCTATGAAGTTTGCTCGGCGCAGTGTCAGCGACGCAGATATTAGGAAATATCAGGCTTTCGCTCAGACCCTGCAGCAGTCCAGGGGATTCGGGACCGAGTTCCGCTTTACCGATCGGGCAGATGCCGGAGCTGGGGCCACTGGTTCCGACCCATTTGCCGCGTCGGGTGCTGCAGCCGATGACGACGATGATCTATATAGTTAGTTTGTGTACTGTGTGATCATAACTGTGCTACTGCGTCTTTTCTACTCGTCTGGATACATACCTACTCTCCGTGGAGACAAGACATTAAATCTGTTTCTGAAAGGATGTATTGATCACAACTTTTGGTGCAGGTGATCGTGCCATCTCGGGGCGGTAATGCCTGAGCCGCAATTAAAAGATCTTTTCCTGAGGTGTTTACACGTCTGTCTAAAATGTCAGAGTCGCAGCTGCAAGTTAGTCGCCGTTGCAATGATGATTCATGTGCACTCTGATGAGCCGGCGGGACACGACGGTGGCACCGCGCCTGCGGTGGGGGGACACACGTGGTCCTCGTTACCTTTTTCACTTCTTTCCTGAAGATCACGGGCTGTGCACGTGAGCGATCGCTCGTGATTGTACCTCCGCCTGCACGGTTGTCTCCCTTAATCGCTTCTCGCAATAATACATCGCATTTGTTTTCCCGCTTTAACGCATCCTCTACAGCGCTCCCAGCGGCTACTGCTACGCCATCATGGCCGTCCTTCCGTCCGACGGATGCGTGGAACCCCAACCGATGCCGCCAGGAGCATCGTACCCCGCCTTCGGATACATCGTTGCACGCATCCGGATGCATAATCCAAGTCGTTGCTGGCGCTTTCCGGGCCGGCTTTGGCATGGCCGAGGGGTGTTCGGTTTAATGCGTCTGAAGGCGGGTCAGGGGGGCGGGGGGGTTGGAAGGCGAACTGGCAGGTGGGAAAGCATTAATGAGGAGAAAGAATGCACAAACTTGTGCGCATCTTTTGCAGGAAATTGTCAGTTCATCTGGGCGGATCCGGCGCAGTGCCCACTGTTCACGAGGACGTTTGTTCTGCCTCCTATGAGTGCGTGAGGTCGTCGTCGCCAGTCTTTTGCCATTAAGCGTTGTCCCTCATCTTTTTGCACCCTCTTTCATACTGCATGTTTCAATGTGATTTTTATGCCTCAGGAGAATTTTTTTTTTTTTTTGTTGGAACTCTTTCTTTATGAACAAAAAGATCACAATCTTCGAAATGTATTGGTAGTGGTGGGAACTCTTCCTGTGAATTGTACGGTAACTTATTTTTCATTTGTCTACGTAAATAAATATAATATTATATATCAATTATTATTTTTTAATTCGAATCTTTGTGCACTGTGTTCGTCCATTATATATATACCAAATATATTGAAGAATTATTAGTTTAACTGATAAAGTCTTAGACAGTATATCGTAAGGTTCTAAACCTACCGTATCATAATATTTAAGTGAATTAGTACTGCAAATGCTCAAGATTGAGCATATATATGGTTTCTTGTGGAAAAAGGATATTCCAACCCTCACTTCAGATAAATTAATCCAATCTTCATCTAAAACAGCAAGAAATGTATGAAATTTTAACAAACATTAATGCCATGTATGCAGTGGTTGACCCCATCATCAAATTAAGCAATGCATTTGATTTACGATCCTTCAAGTTAGTCAACAATGTAAATAGTGGGATGAGTCTGTATGCAACAGTCTCCTAAGGCTTCATGGTTGTGCCAAAGAGAACAGAAAGCAAGGGTGGTTCCTGTGATTGAAGAGAGAGAGAGAGAGAGAGAGAGAGAGAGAGAGAGAGTAGCTTGCATTTTAGAAGGCAATTAATTAATCAATCCTCTGTGCTTCCATCTTCCTCAAATCCTTACTGCTATCAACTTACTTTACTGTTCCATTACCATCACAAGCTTAAATTTCAGTTCTTGGTTATCTCCTGCAGCTTGTTCTTGTGCTAATTCTTCATTCCGAATACTTCAAAGATTGTAGTACTCGTATGTATATGTATGTGTATGTATACGTCGATTTGTTCTTCGACAAATACAAGACTACATCGTCGCCTCTATCGTAAGTGTAAATCTCATTGTCGAACTGGATAAATGTCGGGTCCTTGGTGATGCATCTTGAGTTTAGTCTCTCAACTATTTCACCAAGCTTCTTCTAGGTTTGTCATACTTGTGAGACTTCAAACATCTCATCCGATGTTTTGTAGCAAAACACCTTCCTCCGTTCGGATCAATTATGACCTTTAATAATCTAAGTTCAGAGCTTTACAATACAGAAAATAACAATATCAAAACAAGTTATAGATCCTTCATTTTCTATTGTCAAGCTCTACTAGGAGAAAAATCACTGGTCGAGCTAAAAGATCATCAAATTAGTTAAAGACTCCTTTCTTTCGTATCTGAGAGCTTTCGGATGCACAATTCAAGTTAAAAAACTGTTTTAAGAAAATGAATATAAGAAGAAATATGACAGAGAACATACTAAAGACAGGAAGAAACACAAATGTATGTTAATGCTCAGCATATAATTTTATAATTTGCATGAGAAGTATCAACTCATCACACTCTTGTTAGGTCTTCCTTCAGCTGGCTTTAATGAGAGAACATGTTTATACATTTAGGGGACTTTGTGAATGTCTTGGAAGCTTCAGTTCAATCTGACATGTTGGCACAGTTTTGCATATAGTCTTTTTGGATAAGAACATGAAGTATATGTTTTGTATCTTTCTTGTGGAATTGTGTAGGGAAGTCTGCAAGTGTTTGGCTCCTAAACTTACATGTTGTTGTATGTGCATAGATGGAGAGGAGCTGAAGCATAATTTCCAGACAGTTCTCTGCATTATGTCCTTAAAGATTGGTCCACTTTGCAAGCAACAACTAGCAACATGTACCTTCTGCTTGGTCCATCTGCATGGGTGATTGATGACAGAGTTATGGCTAACATAATTCCTCTCCTTCACTCCTCTCAGATGACAAGCTTTGTGAACCACAATCATCAAAAAAACACAAAAGAGATCTACCTCCCTCTTGAATCTATCTGTTCACTTAGCTTTTCTTACATGTTTCATATACTAAATTTTGAGTTTGGATCCAAGGATTTTCTGATTGCAGCATGTATTCTATCACAGCTTAAAATACTCAATGATTTCTGTGCAGTTTAATCTAAATTCTGAGAAGAAAGATACTGAAATACCATTCATAGGATATCATAGTATTGATTTACCTTCCCAAACCAGAATATCACACTGAGGAACATATTAGTGGTGCCTCTCAGCTATGAAAAAACACACAGAAAAAAAATATAATGAAAGAGAAATGCAATAAAAAGTACAAAGGAAGTCAAAGGAAACCATCTATTTAAGTGATTTTAACCATAAGCATGGCAAGAATTTTGCAATAATCATTTGCTCCTCAAATTGTACCAAAAGACTTCAAGAAAAGAAGTACTACTACTACTACTACTACTACTATTCATCACAAAGCAAGAGAGAGTATAGCACAATACACATGTTTGACAATCTGACTTGTAAGCATTCTTATCAAGAATAGAGAGATGGTTAGAGATTACATTGTTCATCCAGGAGGATAACCAAACTGTAGATCATGGGATCTATCAATTAAACTAGAGCTGAAAACTCATAGTTTTTCGCCTTTTTCCGATACTTCAAGCTACTCCAAAAAAGTAGCTAAGGTGCCAAGTTTTTGTTTGGATCATATCAAGTAGGCAGGATGATGATATCTCCATATCTGAACCCATTTTTGGTGTATTTTGGGGGAAAGAAAAAGCAATCACACTATCATCTTTGAGAATGTTCATAGTGAAACAAAGTTGTTGTT
This sequence comes from Musa balbisiana, assembly GCA_004837865.1. Classification (NCBI taxonomy): domain Eukaryota; kingdom Viridiplantae; phylum Streptophyta; class Magnoliopsida; order Zingiberales; family Musaceae; genus Musa; species Musa balbisiana. The sequence goes on from CM017194.1 coordinate 32,956,626, forward strand.
CATGATGTTATCATATATCCTTCTTCTGTAATTTATTTCATGCATCAATAGTTTCCTCTACATAGGCAGATGAAACACAAAGAGAATGATATCATCATAATAAAGCAGGTGAAAATTCACATAAGCAATATATAAATCCAAGCAATTAATGCATTGCTCATAAGCTTCTTCCATAGAAAGAAAGGAGAAATTACCTGATCAAATCAGCAGTTGCTCGCAATCACACTCTCGGAGAATCTGCTGCTCTCTGCGAATCCTTCGCAAAGGAAAAGGAGTCATTCCCTTCTAAAAAGCACAATAGTTTGATGTCACTTCTTTGAATCTCTACTTCTGCACACATAACCTAAGAGCAGAAGGCATCTCCGAAATCAACTCCTAGGCTTAGGGATCGAACACAACGCGGCAAAAAGATCTTACCGCGACGACGATGAGAGGAGCTAATGGTGGTGGTGGTATGTTTAGTCGCTTGTTTGCCGATGCAGCATCATCAAGATTCTCATGGAGGAGGACGGGGATCGGGTCCTTGTGAATCTTGATGATGCCACAGCCGCAAACACCGGCTGCTGCTGCTGCTGCTGCTGCTGCTACGGAATCCCATGCATGTCCGGCCCGTGGAGGAGAAAGAGGATTTCGTGGAGACGAGAGGAGGAAACGGAGAACAAGAAAGACACTGCAGCAAGTACTGCCGGGATCGATCCACGAGGAGCGGAAACCGATGCCGCCGGTGGCCGGAGCCTCGTAAGGGCGGTGGATTTGAGGACCAACAAGAGGAATCTTGCAGTGTTGGAGGTGTATCGATCGAGGCAAGACCAACAGAATCAAGAGGCAGAAAGCAAGAAGCAAATCCTAGAGTGAGTAGTACTCCCTCGTGTTCTCTCGTGCACCTGATCGTTTCCCTCCCCAAAAGAAGGGCCCAAAACAAGGAACGGGTTACACTGACAAAGATCATCCTATGTTCAGCTCATCAGAAGAAGAGGAAGGAGGAGGAGGAGCACCACTGTGCGACACTGATGCGCGGAGACCTCGTTGACAGCCCAATCGACATTGGACACGTCTCGACCTTTAAGACCATGGCTTAGGATCTCAAAAGATAGAAAGAGAATGGCATCTGCCGAAGTGGTGAAAAGAGAGAGAGAGAGAGAGAGTCAGCAGTGAGAAGGATAGAGAGGGATAGAGGAGAGGAGAGTAATGTGGGACTGAGAGGAGCGGCTGTAGTAAGACTCTTATGTGTGTCTATATATATATATATATATATATATATATATATATATATATATATATATAATTTGTGTTGAGTATTGATCCTCTAACCCTAATTCCTTCCGTGAGTCACATTTGACCCTAAAAAAAATAATATTTTTGAGGTTTTTAATCCATGCCAATTGAAATAGTACTACTTGTATGACCTATAGAATTTTGCCGGCAGCTAAATTGGATGCTTATTAATCAATATTTTGATCGACCGACTAGTAAATTTTAAGTTACTTTACTAGTATTACTTAAAATGTGGTAACATAATACAAGAAATATTATGTTATAATATTTCTTTGATATAGTTGAAAACACTATAATATAATATAAAAAATATTATAATCAAACTAATTGTTCCATAAGAATAACAAGAAAAAAAATTATATATGATCACGGTATTCAAGAAATTATATAGAATTCTAAAATAACAATATTTTCATCATGGCTCGGGTCTGATAGGCTAATTAGCTTATCAACTTCGTTTTGTTTAAATCATTGACTAAAATACTAAAGTTAATGTTAATAATAATATACTCATTAGATCCTTATAAGTCAATCTTAATCTTACCCACTTCCGATGTGGGACTAATCGGAGATTTTACATTTTCTCTTATCTATTATCATTTTTTTTAAACTTAATTACTTCCTTAATTACTCGAATAGAATTGGACTCTTAAAAAATCTTAAATTTTCTCAATATATAGGATAATTTCGATTCTTTTATGATTATATAATTTTTATCACATTTTAGAGTATATAAATCCAATTCATATGTATTATATATATATATATATATATATATATATATATATATATATATATATATATATATACATACATAAAATAACAAACTAGTGGCAACATTCGATCAATTCTTCTTCCATGGATTTTCCACCCAAGTAGAGGTCAATTTCCAAGTGATTGCCACCCTTTGGTGTCATGTCATGTGACATACGGCATAAGAATAATTCTTCACCATAGAGCTATAGCCCATCTGATCTCGCCACCTTTGTCCTTATAATTGTGTTAGCCGTCAATGCCAATGTTTGCTTTGCAACTCGACAACCTACTGATCTTAAGGTCAATTTGATCCTTTTCCAAATTAACCGATTTCTAATATCCTTTCCAAAAAATTATTTCTGGATTGAGTCGTAATACAATATTCAACCTGAAACTAATCTTGAGCGATTTAATTCTGTCTTTAATTCCGATTTGAATCGATAATTTAATATCTCGAAAGAAAAAAATAAAAATAAGTTAAAAACCCCTTTGATAGATTCTTGATTTCTAAGATTTTTAAATATTAAAAACTAAAATCACCACAACTCTCTCTCTCTCTCTCTCTCTATATATATATATATATATATATATATATGTATATATATATATATATGTATATATATATATATGTATATATATATATGTATATATATATAAATATTTGAGCAAAAAATATTATTAGTTTTGTTAATTAAATCTGAGTTAATCTAATTTGAGCTCAAATTAAATATGGTTAGGAGAGAAGACAAGGCATGCCTTTGCATGGGGAAATACCAGCTTCCCGTGATGATCTATGTGTCTACACCATGCAAGTAAAAGCATCGCCCCTGGTTTCGTAAGATTCCATCTCGACCAATCCTAATGCATGTGACACAATAATAACCCACATATTTCGTATGGATACAACCTCCAAAACGACATATAAGACACATTATTCCTGTACTGTACGACTATGCCATTCCAGCTTCAATTTTCTATTAAGATGGCTTATTTTGTTCTCTCTTTTTTTGGATAGTGTTTATATGATGGTGACATGATTTAGATGGTGGAGGTCTGATCTCATTAAAGCTGTGTCGTGTAAGCTTTATTTAATATGGCAAGGCATGGTCATGTGAAGAGTTATCGACATGTGCACATGGAGACAGTTCATGCCCATCGTTGTTCCTCGATTCTAATCCATGATTACCCATTTCTTTATGGGCTAACCACGTGACTTTTCGAGCACATAAACATGCTTTAATAGACTTTATCTTCTATTTGCTGACGAGGCACAGCACTTATGAACCATGATGTCGTCGTTAGTGGGCCTCATTTTGTGTGAGCTTTTCTTGGAGTTTACATTAAAAGGTTAATTTAAATGTACTAATACAATCAGGAGTGACAATATATATATATAGGTTTAAATTTTCGAAGATTCATTAAAATAGCAAAAATGATGCTGCCCAGGATCGAACTGGGGACCTTTAGTGTGTAAGACTAACGTGATAACCACTACACCACAGCATCTTATTTGCCGTAATTTCCTTTCATTATATACAAATACAAACATACAAACATACACATACACATACACATACACATACACATACACATACACATACACATACACATACACATACACATACACATACACATACACATACACATACAAACATACACATACAAATACAAACATACACATACAAATACAAATACACACATACAAATACAAATACACATACAAATACAAATACAAACATACACATACAAATACAATACACACATACAAATACAAATACACACATACACATACAAATACAAATACAAATACACACATACACATACACATATAAATACACATACACATACACATACCAATACGAATATACATACACATACACATACAAATATACATACAAATACAAATATACATATACATACAAATATAAATATACATATACATATACATATACATATATATACATACATATATATTTATGAGATGTAATTATTTTATGATGGATGTGTGAAATTATAGTAAAAATCATAATATGGGTAGAAAATTATGTGATTAATATGAATTTAAACAGTAATGTATTGAAGGAAAACTATATATATCAAATACATCAACTTATTATTCCTAAATGATATTTCTCTAATAATGTTATATTATTATTCATTCGATAGCGAGGGTGAGAATGAAATGAAAACGATAAAACGATGAGACAAGGGTAAATTCATCTTTTAGAAAATAATAAGCGTATTGTAAAAATAAATAAATATTAATTGAGAAAAATAAAATAATTTTTTAAGAATTTATTATTATATATATATTCACAATATTTTCCATCAGGGTACTTTTTAATTTGGGTATGGGATAAATATGAGTAGAAAATTAGGTGATTAATAAGAATTTAAAGAGTTAGTGGTTTGTAAAATGTATGGTGACTACTATTCTTGTAACATTAATTTCATTAATTAATCATAATATACATATAATTAATGATTAATATCATTGTAACATTATAACATTTAATTAATAATATGACGCATCGAATACAATTGTTATCTATAGGGGAGACGGGTATTGTGTGCCCTCTCGAAACGAATCGTTTGGGAACGGCTCGGAGGTCGGCAGTCGTCCCTCTTGTCGATCGTCGCCGAAAAGCCCCTTCCAACCAATGATCGCTACCCGATCCTCCTTCTGCGATCACTAACCGATTCCCTCTGTCGGAGCCGTAGATCGTCGTCGCCCATCCTCCGCCATGAGCTTGGAGCCCTTCAACAGGTACGATCGCCGGGATCCTGCTTCCTGCCCTTAGTTCATGTTCGTTCTGCGATCGATACATCTTACTGGCGGATTAGATCTGTAGGTTGTGCTCCGATGGTGTCGTCTGTGTTGTCTTTCTCGTTTTGTTGCTTCTTTGATGCTGTGGTATTGAATCGGTGGAGTTGTTGGGTAGGTTGGTGAAGCTCGCGGCGCGGGCGTTCTACGATGACGTCACCATAAAGGGCGAAAACCAGCCCAAGACTGGGAGAGGCGACAACAGGGGGATGGCTGTTATTGTTCTTGATGCCCTCTCCAGGTTACGAAATCTTGCTTTGATCTGTTTTTCCCCTGGAAGGTTTAAGTTTGACTGCATACCGAAATGATGCTGTTGCGTACTTAATCGTGGACTTCAGGAATGACAAAACGAAGCAGAATTCGAGGATAATTAATGTACTTTTCAAGAAATGTATTATCTTTTACTTCCTAAAATACTGTTTTTGGTTGAAATTCAATGAATTGAAATTGTAGTACTGGGCAGACACATCTTTAGGGCCATTAATGTTAACCATCCAAGTAGGGCATCGTCTGGATTACGTTTTGTGCTTCGTTTTTACTCTCGGTAGCTCCAAAGTTCAGACTCACTACTCTATAATTGTAAGTGTATGTCAAGGGCTTCCTTTGACAAATTAAACAACTGCCGATCAGGTCTTTAAAATTCTGCTTCAAGCATTATGATTTCCACTAAAAAAAATTTGTTCTTGTATCATCTCTTTTGAATCCCTAGTGTTGATGGTTTACTGCCTCAGGCGCCAGCAATTAATTGATGGCATCCACTCTTATGATGACTATGAAATTGTGTATTTGAAATCTGAGTATTTTCTAAACGCTTGCTAACTTTTTCTCCATCCTAGTGGCAGCAATTAATTGATGGCATCCACTCTTATGATGACTATGAAATTGTGTATTTGAAATCTGAGTATTTTCTAAACGCTTGCTAACTTTTTCTCCATCCTAGTGGCAGCAATTAATTGATGGCATCCACTCTTATGATGACTATGAAATTGTGTATTTGAAATCTGAGTATTTTCTAAACGCTTGCTAACTTTTTCTCCATCCTAGTGGCAGCAATTAATTGATGGCATCCACTCTTATGATGACTATGAAATTGTGTATTTGAAATCTGAGTATTTTCTAAACGCTTGCTAACTTTTTCTCCATCCTAGTGGCAGCAATTAATTGATGGCATCCACTCTTATGATGACTATGAAATTGTGTATTTGAAATCTGAGTATTTTCTAAACGCTTGCTAACTTTTTCTCCATCCTAGTGGCAGCAATTAATTGATGGCATCCACTCTTATGATGACTATGAAATTGTGTATGCTAACTAAGTTCTTTTTAGTTTGCTTGTGGCAACACTTTGTCAGTCACTTCTAAAAGAGTATGAACATATGTGTTATGGGTGAAAACTATCTTTGGTACTTGTTCTGTTGTTCACAAAACCTTTTCCTACTCATAAGAATGCACTTCAGTTGGTAACATAACTGTGTTGTTGTTCGTCACTTTGGGTGCAAGTTTTGGCATCTCATGTTATTTCTTTCTAGCAATGCCTCAAAATTTTTATATCATATTGTTCCTACTTACATAATATTTTCATGATTTCATCTCAAAAATTATAGAAGTACTAAATGTGAATATTCTCTCTCTACATTTTGTCTCTCTTTTTATCCATTTAAACTAACAATATTGCCTTTTCCAAATTGTACCTTGAAGCAGGGTTTGTTGTACCAATGCATATCGCTAGGTACGGGTGATACGTATTGGTCTAATAGGATATCGGTATGCAGACCGCCCTCTACCGGGCGGTACTAGTCACTTGACCCCGTATTAGACTATACGAGGTTTGTATTTAGCAAAAAACGATCGAAATCCAATCGTTACTGACCTGTATCGATCGGTAATGGTTGGATTTCGATTGATATCGATCAAGAGTTGAGATTCGCCTGTCGAAATCCAATCGTTACTGACCTGTACCAATTGATTATGGTTAGATTTCGACCGATATCGATCAAGAGCTGAGATTCACCTATTTCAAATAGTCAATTTGATCGTTTGAGACTTAAAAAAGGGTTTTTAAACCCTTTCCTCCCTCTTCTTTCAACTTATTTCACTCTTTCAATCTCTTAAACTCTCTTCTCTTAAACTCTTTTTCACTCATATCTCTCTCTTATTCTCACTTTTTCACTCTCATAAACTCAATAAAACTATAATTTGAGTAGATGCGACAGAGCTTACACGACGTAGATACAAAGCGAAGCTCATCGTATTCATAGCCGTCGTATTATGGAGAATCTTATGACTAATAACAGTACGGTGATAGTTGTTCATACTTCTCTAAGCAATAGTACGATGATCGATCTTACGATACGGAGCAGTAGATCAGTAGCGAAAGTAGAAGTTCTGACATTCTCTATGCTCTGCACCAATACGTGCCACATTCGTCCTTGCCTCAGGAGCCGCTTCAGACACGTGGTTCACGATGATCAAACTACGACCATCACCACATTGATGCACCAATGATATACAGTATATTAGTACACTGTCGTGAGATCAATTTCAGGATTGAGTCCAACAAACATATCATATTGATATAGATACATAGGATTGAGAATCCCGATCCATTACTCGTGGAGTCCCGTCATTCTTTTTGGCGGTAGAACCCACCAATCCGGTATATCCATCGATTGATTACTTAATTCATTTAAATTTTAAAGTTTAAATTATAGAAAAAATAATCTAACAAATCAAATAATTTCTTGTAGATAATTCAATATTAACGGAATGACGATTCAGAATGTACCACAAAGCTACTCCTCAAAGCCCGAAAAAAATATGTGATACTATTTTTTCATAATTTACATTATTTTTGCTAAAATTATACTAAGGTTATATTTATCTCTAACTTAAAAATCCTAATCTAACTTTTTTTTCTTCTAATTTTCAGATATTTTTAGAGGTCTTTTTATGATTTTGGGTGTACTATTAGTATGCCTCGGTACATACCGTACCAAGCAGGGCTCGGTACACCAGTACGGACCAAAATTGCAGTCCTTGCCTTAAAGTTTAATTTGATATGTTCAAGTTGGAGTCAATATATTGCTACCCCTTTTGTGGCTTGTGGAAATGTGGGTTCTCTTTATGAATTGTATGCCTCATCTATGGGCTCTGTGGACTTCAATAGGCATTAATTGATTTCATACCCAAATTCAAGGGTCTTGTATACAATATTAAAAAAAAAAGGTTTGACTGGACCCACTTTCTATGGCTTTGATAGATAAGGGTAATTTTGGTCATCATCAAATTCAAAGCAAACTCAGTTTGGTTTTAAACGTTATGATTATTGAGTATGTCAGGTGTTTAGTTTTTGCACAGACCTTCTCCTTTTCTGTTGGAGGTAGTTAATATTTTTTTGTTAAGCAGAAAAACACAGGTAGTAGTTGAGGTGGTGAGAATTGTAACACATGGTAATATAATTAAGTAATTACAAAAATAATTATTATCATCTTCTGGTGACATATTTACGGAAACATGTCTTACTGTGCCACAAGTTAAACTATCTTTTGGAATTTATTTATGTGTATGTCGTATATGTAACTGATGACCCATGTCTAGACGGGATTCTACAAGATTGATGAGCTTCTTGTGGATTTGGGAAATTGCTGTTTGAAACATCCGTATATCATCAGCAAGTAGCAATCAATTCTTCATTTGACAAGTAGTAATATTTATGTAGATATTGATGAGAGGCCTAAATGCAGTATTTTAAGAATACAATGTCATCTGCTTGAAGCTTCACAGTTATGCCTCCAACTAGCACATGTTTCCTTGTTGGTGAAGTAATATCAGAAGGCCTAGATACCTACGAAGTTCATACTGTCAGATTATTTTGTCCCTCGCCTTCCATTGTCAATGATTTGCATCCAAGGTTATGTCTTGCAGTATTCTCATATAATTTCCAGTTTCCAGCCCAAGATCTATTGTATATATTGTTTTAGACTTTGGAGCTTTGACAATTATTTAATAAATGTTCCATACATGACCGATGAAGATCATAGCATGATGCTTCCGCACATACAGGATTTAAAGCAGTAGATAGTAGATTTTGAATGGTCAAAAGCTGTTGAAGAGCTCATTGGCAGTAAATGAATGACTTGCTTTACATTGGATGAGGCAAATCATGTTAGTTTTTTAGTAAGGTGTAAATAGGTCAACCAAGGTTTCTTACTTTGTCATCATGAGACTTGGGCTGTTTGGCAAATGATATGCATTCTAAAATTTCAGCTTATCATGGTTATGCTTTTGTGTTCTTTATATTTCAGCTAATTATGTGATATTTGAGTGTGCAAAAGGAATACATTTCTACCACTTCTCTCAGATGAAAATTTTGAAGCTCTAAATATTGTCGCCTTTCTTGATTTTCTTCTTTTTAATTATCCTAACATATATTTGTATTTATTCAGAGTGCCAAAGGTGCAAAAATATTCAATGCTGCAATTGCTGCAACTGGTGATGGTCAACAAGGTACTAAAGAGGGTGATGAGAAGATGAAGATGCATATGCATTCATACTGCTGTTTAGATTATGCACAGGTCACTACTGACGATCTTGATGTTTCTTCTTCTACTTTTTGTCTCAGTAAGTCGTGCACAACCTGGTTATGCATGTCTATTAAGATAGTTTCCTTTTGTTGTTTGGCTTCTTTACTTTCTTCCCCCATGCCCCGCTTCTAGTAGGACTTTACCTTTCCTTTTCACAGTTACCTCATAATCTTTTTATATTTTTGTTTACTATGGCTTGTTTGTTTGTGCTGTAGTGCTAGAATATGTAGTCGCTTAATGCGAGAAAGAAAGTTAAGCAACTAACCAACATCCTAAATCTGTTCATCATGAAAGAAATTATTATAACAGTGCTTCAAGAATACAAAGTTGATAACAAAACTGCAAGAATTTATGATGCATGTGATAATGGAATCATTTTATTTTTACAATTTGATGTTATATCAAATGACAAAGTAATATGTCTAATCATATATCTATCTCATATGCCATCAAAAGATCAACATCCAAAAGGTAAAAAGATACAAGTTTCCCAGGAAGTATCCATGAATCATCCCTTAAGTATCCAAACATCAACATTTAGCCTTTAAGTGTTCTACAAGTATCACATCTCACATATTCATAGCCTTGTTTAATAGTTGTCAGATAAGATCATAGGGATTTAAGTTCTTCACTTAATCGGGTCAAGGTTTACCCTTGATAAATCATGGTGGAGCCTATATAAGGCATTGTCTGAATTATATGTCAAAAGAACTTTGCCTATTGTGTTATTAGGTTAAGAGTAATGTGAGCACCTTAATTATACAACAGGTAGGATGGAGAGACTAAAAGGTTATATGGTCTTTGTTTCTGAAACTATTTAAAACTTTTTGAAACATTACTTAAGGTTAGACTAAAGTAATGTGAGAAACTATTTAAAACTTATTGTAGTTGAAAACGGATTTACATGAGTATTTAACTGGATCTTTTTTTACCGATTCCTTGAAGGCAATGTTAAGATACTTGCATATAGGGAAACCTGTCGATGCTTGAGTTTACCTGCCCAATTGTTCATTTATAAGTGTCTTCTTAATTTGGTAATACAGAATAAAAAGTGTGAGACCTAGTTGGGCTTGCTTATTGATATTGATTCTGACTTGACATGGACCCCATTACTTACCACTTATTTTGTACATATTATGTGACTGAAGTGTTGCACCTTTAGTTTTTTTACTTTCTGATGAACTTTTATGAATACTCTATTGCAGATTTATGATGTTGTTAGATACCGAATGCATCGGATGAAGAAGAAAATAAAGGATGAGTTGGACAGCAGAAATACCATTCAGGAGTACATATGCCCTAATTGTGGGAGAAGGTAACTTTCAATCTTCCTTAGCCAGTACTTCAATTGATATTTTTGAGCTTGCTATGTTGGTGATTCCTAAATCTTTTCTAGATATTCTGCTTTTGATGCATTACAACTTGTGAGCATGGATGATGAATATTTTCACTGTGAAAATTGCAACGGTGAACTTGTTGCTGAGAGTGACAAGCTTGCTGCTGAAGAAATGGGAGACGGGGATGATAATGCTAGGAGGCGGAGGCGTGAAAAGTTGAAGGACATGCTTCAGAAGATGGAGGTAGCTCTGAAACTTTGTTTACAGTTGAAATTCTATATCAAATAGTATCTTCAGGAGGAAAGCAATTGTGTGTATTAGTATCCGAATAATAAATGAAAAGCTAATGATAGCATTGAGTTGTCATATAAAAGTAGTTTTTTTTTTATTAGGCTTGGTAATTAGCCAATATCAGCATAAAGTTTTTGAGTAAAGCCCATGGCAATGCTGCCTTCCGAGATTACATGGGCTTTCGGACAAATATTTAAGTGTTCGAAGTTCTTTTTTCTTCTTTTGATATTATTTTACCGGCTCGCTTTATGTGCCTTCGCTTTTATAGATATTTGGTAATTTTACTTCAGGTCACCTATGTGTTTCTCTAATATAATGCTTTCAGTTTAGCCTTTTTCCATTTAACCGTCACCTTTTTAGAGAACTGGTTCTAGCACAGGGAAGTAACACCACAAAGTGTTTGTATGTTGTTGCTTTTAAACATACTTCCTTCTAAATAAATTATAATCCTTGTTTGTTATTCTTTTCTAAGTATCTTTGTGTCAACAGCTTTTAGCGTTTCTATAAATGCACTTGATTGCTCGTCTTTCAATCATATCTGCAAGCTTTCTCCGAGTAACAGTTGCGGACAATGTTTTGACAATAATCAAATATGTAACTAACATATCTGGACAAACTTAAAGGTATCCAGACATTTGGAGAGCACAGGTCATGCATAAAGGAATTTTAGCGATATGCTCTCTTTTTAAAGAACATTATAATTCTGCTCTGCTTGATTTTACTTGTACTTTAATATTATTGTCCAGGACTCCATAGGAAAAATATTTTGCAAATTATGAAGTCTGCATCTTGATGTGGTCTATATGATAGCACTTGTTATGTGTGCTTTGATATGAATAGTAGTCAGCATAGCAAAATCTTTCCACACACACTTGACTGTTTCCATGTTTGCTCCATAGTCACATTGGTTTAAAGTGGTTGTCATCAGATTTTGAGAGGTCCCTCTTGTCCAAATTATACTTAACTAGAAATTTGTCACTAGCTTCATAGTTTTCAACATCAATGAAAAAAGGTTCACATGATGTTGACCTTGCAAGTTTTTGATCAAGATTACTTTCTTCTTTTACAAAACCTTAACCAGCTTGATTTCACATTAGATGTCCTTCATACTAGATTCCATACATATCTTTGTGAATCTCTTTGATGGATTTACTATGTCCCATTTAGTTGGGATGATATGTCAAAATTTTGTAATGTCTCCTTTTCGTGAGGTTGATTCTAAATAATGTTGTCCACATGTTGTGGAATTTCAACAAATGTAGGAGCAGCTGAAACCACTAGCATTACAGCTTGCTAGGGTGAAAGATTTGCCTGCTCCTGAATTTGGAAACCTACAAGCATGGGAAGCTAGGGCACATGCTGCAGCTCAAGCTAGTGGTGATTCTAATGCTAATGATTCTTCTAAAAATCCCCAAGCACAAGGTTACAGTGGCACGCCAATGCCGTTTCTTGGTGAAACAAGGGTATGCAATTTTTGCACTATCAAATTCACCAGAGTTAAACTGTAATTGAAAATTTGAAATCATATTTACAGCTGCTGATCACCTTTATGTATTATCTGTTTACTGTGTTATACTTGGCAGGTCGAAGTTGCTTTATCTGGTGTTGAGGCAAAAGAGGAGATTGAACTTGATACAAAACCTACGTCAATGAAGGTTTTACCTCCATGGATGATCAAACAGGGAATGAATCTTACAAAAGAGCAGCGTGGAGAGGTTAAGCCTGATGTCAAAGTGGAGCAAAGTTCCATTTCTGTTGATGAGAAGAAATCAAATATGGATAAAGAAGATGAAAAGAGTTTACAGGCTAGTACATTGTCTGAGATTTTATAAACTTAGTTTGTGTTGGAATATTTCTTATTAATATCATTGTGATAAAAATCATTTTTGCTGCCTCTTAACTTTTGTAGGATGAATATCTCAAGGCTTATTATGCTGCCCTTGTGAAAAGGCAAGAAGAACAAGAGGCCTCTAAAAAAGTTCAACAAGAAGCAGAACTGCCAAGCAATGTTTCTGAAGCACCCTTTGAGCGACGTGTTGGCATGAAATCAAAACGTGAGGATGACAATGACGACGTTGAATGGGAGGAGGAGGCCCCAAGTACAGGTATATTGCCTTTGGCTGATGTTTGTATTTCTGGGTTCTATGAGAAACTAGGGTGCTGGATGTATATTGGATATCTTGTTTTTCTGTGAGTTCATTATTATAGATATTAAAGAACATAAGTAACAATGATTTGAAGCCACTCTGGATCTTTAATCAAATGATCAGATCAGATTCATCCAGGATTCAAGTCCAATTTTGATCAGGGTGTAGAAGTCTCAAACCGAATCCAAGTCAAATAGGAGGGTAGATTAATGCCCCTGAATCTGTACATTACAGTTATGGGATATTTGATTCTTGTACCTCATATCTGTTCTCTTCTGGTTGACCTATTAAGCTAAAGTATGGTCTATATCACCAGAGTTAAACATGAGGGTTCCAAGTAAGCTAGGAAATTTTCTTTACAGATAGTAGAGATGTATGAGAAGCTACATTAGATTGAAGAAATTGAATTTACGATTGGCATATTTCAATGCATGCCATCAGAGTTCTAATCTAGCATGATCTATGTTCTGATGTTTTACATTTCTATTTTTAGCTTGTCATCTTCTGTTAAAAGTTAAATGTTCCCTCATGATCTATTTTGCTATTTTGACTATCTTTATACATTTCTATGGTGACTGGATGTCAAACCATAACGAGTACTCTTAACGATCGCATCAAAACCATTTTGCAGGTAATTCTGGTCAATCATATAGGCTAGCTGATTTGAATGTGGAAGCTGATGCATCCGATCACGACAATGATGAGGATGATATAGACTGGGAGGAAGGCTGACATCCATCAGAATAATATCTACACAGTAAATGAGCTCTTCCCACGTTGACTAATGATGCTTGGTCTCCATCATGGTCTGGTTTTGTTTAAAACAAGCACACCCCCAAGTATATATATATATATATATATATATATATATATATATATATATATATATATATCATTTTTCAGGGAGTTATATACAGTATAAGTAAAGCGCTATAAGAATGCAATTCTGAACAGAAGAAATAGACGATTCTATTTTTAACACCTGAGTGGAATAAAGGTCAGCTGGTCAAACTTTCACTTCGGTCTGATGGTGTATATTTGCCTCCTTGTTTTTGGTCAATTACTTGTGAATCTATCAACTCCTTTTTCATGTTTCTGTAGCAAAGAGATGTCAGGCGATGCATCGTCGAAGAGCTTTTGATATCTAAGATGCAAAGGGGGGAGGTTCACTCTGCAGCAATCGTATGGTGGGTCGGTCGATCCTCTCGAGCGCTTCCCATCTTTTCCCGTGTCTCTTTATTTTGTAGTAGTTACAAGTTTAAATAAGATTCAAAGCAAAATATGGACTGAACATTTAATTTTACTAATTGGGGTTTTATAGTTGTTTTTTTTTTTTAATTTCTATTGCATCAAATGACGTCGTACAAAACACTCAAACCTGAGATCTCGTTGGATATTGGGTTTAATCGAGGCGAGCATCGATAGGAAGGTAACTTTATGCTACTATGTTTCGTTCTCCAAATAAGATTATCCTTATATGACTTGGGTGATCTATGTTCCAATCACAAAAGAAAATTTCTATTTATACGAATAATTAAGCCAACTTCCTCAATTTCTTTCATGAGGTTTCAATGTGACCGGCCTCATGCAAGTTGCTCTTTCGATACTAAGGTGTGGTATAAGGCTAAGGTGTGGTATAAGGCTAATTACATTTTATTCTCGGTAGTCAGTCACCTTTAGCATCGGTTTTTATATTTTAAAAAATTATATATATTTGCATTCGTATAGTTATAAAAGTGTAACATTTAGGTTTGTTTATTCTAACGTCGTCGGATTTAATAACAAAAATAAGAAAATAAATAATAGAAAGATAGTTTTAACATTCAAAATGATGATGGTCGGTGGCATTAGTGGTGGCGGATGCAGAGCGACGATAAAATGCTTCGTGACCTAATGTTTGCAACGTAGAGTCATCGATGCCAATCTCGGAAATATTTAGACCCTACAACTAGCTCCTCCACTCGCTCTCCAAAACTCTCAATAGTGTCTCCGCCTTACTCTTCCCCCTGCGCTCACCCTATTGTCGTCGTCAGCCAAAGCCTTCACGACTACCTTCGCCTCGTCCACCTCTCTAACATCCCTCACCGCTTTGTCGCTCTTTATCAGGTTCGACAGTATAGTCGTAGCGTTTTGCCTCGCCCTCCCGCTTCTCCCAACCACCAAATCCTTCAGGACGTTAATGCCATCCATCCTTCGGAATGCCTTCATACTCTCATCACATCCTGCCACTTGAGTGATCATAGCTATCGTGTCTCTCACCAGCCCCCTTCGCCCATCCTTCACCACCAGTGCAAAAAGTGGTGACACAATGCCTAGCTCAATGAGGGTGGTATTATTAAGTGAGTAAAGGACCAGGCCAAAGAGGAACTTGAGCATGTCCTTGATGGACGTAATCGACGTGTCGAGGGCATCGAGGAGGTCCACGAGGGTGGTGATGAGGGGCTTTTTTGACATGATGATGACGCTTCGATGGAGAGGAGGCTGTAAATGGTTAGACTACGTGCTGGACATCAACAAGGGAGAGAATACGAAAGGTGGTGGCGAAGGCATCAAGGATGCTTAGGGTGCATGTGAGCACCTTACGGGCGGAGATGGAAAGGTCGAGGAGGGCAGTAGCAGCATTCCTATGCCTCAACTATGGATGAATGATGATGGTGGTGGTTAAAAGGCGGGCGGCAAGGAGAGGCATAACACCGACGTCAACGAGAGAGGTGCGCATCTCCGGATCTTGCTTCGACAAGTGACGGATCTCCATGATGGCTTCAACAACGAACTTTGATTCCATGTGACGAAACGTTAACGCAGATATAGAGCCATAAAAGAATCACTTAGTAACTACATCGACGTTGATGCTAGTGACACCACCTTCCATCACCAAAAATTAAAATATTAAATTTATTTATTTTTACTTTTTATTTTCGTGTTTATAAAACTGATATCATTAGGATATATGAACTTAGAAATACTAATATAATTATTTAAAATATAAAAGTCGAGATACTAAAAAGTAGCTAACCACTGATGATGAGATGATAATATGTAATTAATCCTCTGGTATAATACTGAGAGACAGGTTTGCGCAACCACCGTCGCCACATCTTTCCTCATCGCATTGGATCGTGGACTCCACTCGCCTGCGGCCATGTTATCCTTCGCGTGGAGACTACCCACATCGCTGGACCCACACGACAAGAGCACCAACCTGAGCCACACAGCCGGATGACTGCGTGCACACACTCTCAGCAATCGAGCCACAACATTTAGCAGCATCTCCCTCTGCATTCCATGGTTTAAAGCCACAATAATTGACTCCTCACCTCCTTCTAACAGAATTCACATATTAATTCCAGAAAGATCAAGGCTGGTTCTCCTCATCCACAAGATTGTGTTTTCAAGGTTAATCTTAAGCAGAGAACTGATCCCCTTCACAGTGCTCTCAACTCCGTCACAGCCGGGATGCTCTGTGCCCGGTCTCGGAATCGCATTGGATCGCTCAAGGAACGTCTCCTCGCTCCCATGTCGGTGCTCGTCTTGCTTTGCCCACGAAGCAGGGCATAAGAAAAAGGTGGTTCCATGATACCCTCGCTCATCTTCAAGAACAGCTCGAGATTGTGTTGGTATTTATCTGCTGTGCTCACGTCTCCTTCGTCGGTTGGTCCTTTATCGTCTGCTGCTTTCTTTGTGTTTGCTGACTCATCATCATCGGACCAATAAACATTTTCGAGGTCGTCTCGCATCGCCAAGTCCTCGTACTCCTCATCTGACTTGGAGTCTTCATCAACGGAACCTTCAATCTGGATAACACACATTAAGCAGAGGTATTCACTGTCCTACTTTAGCTTAGAAAAGCGATCATAAATAATGAAGAATATGCTCTGTAGCAAGAAATCTTCAGTCCCAGTGATACTAAGGTCATAAAAGAACCATTTTTAAATAAAGAAAGTCAACCAAAGTTTTATGCTTGACATATATATGCAAAGACAACCGTAAGAGTTCATAAAGTTTCTGGTGAAGCAATGACAGGATACTCTGGTGCATGAAATGCACTTCTCTGTGATGACACAATTATTTGACATTTTAGATTAAAGGAACGTTCCATTGGGAAAATGAATATGACAAAATACAAATAAGGCCCGCTGCCTACCTCATCATGGATCTCCTTATCGTCTATGTCACTAAGATCTTCATCACTGTCTTTATCAGATGGGTAGTAAGCTTCTTCTTCGCTACCAGATACAAAAAATTCTTCCTTGAGCTGGAAAAAGAAAAAAAAGGTTGTCACGTAGCACAATGCATGGCAAGGAGTGCATTGAGTGGATTTCTATACCCAAGAAAATGTCAAACCGCTTAGAGATTAAAATAATGTTATATATGGATGCTAAGGGCAATTGGTGCATGGCCAACTGTAGGATAAAGATTATTTCAAACAAAGTATTATGGTGTTAGCACAAGCCGTACCTCTTTGGCAGGTCCATCCAATGCCTTTGGGGAGCTGCAACAGGAAGAGAAGTATCTACTGCCGGTGTCAGTGCCCTCAGCCCTTGAGTCATCGATGCTCCCTGTTTGACTTGTACCACATGTATCATTTGGCCATGCACTGATCCCAAAATTTCCAAACTGAAGATTAACTGGCTCGGCCTTCCCTATCTGCAAGGGGCCATACATGGGGTTTCCCACGCATTTTTCGTTCCCGTTTCGATCAAGTTTCCCATCATAATCAACCATCTCAAAAGGCCAAGCCTTGGCAACAGATCCATCTGTGTTGAGAAGTGCCATTAGATGCCTTGAGGAACCCTTACTCTGGATCAACTGCAACATTCTCTTGGAACCAAGAGAATTTGCAGCACACTGGTTTCTGTATTCTTCATGTATTACAGACACTGTATTTGTAGTCGGGTCAAAGAGCTGCTCTCCTGCCTCTCGCCTACGTAGACAGCCAAAAACTGTGGCATGGATAGCTGCCACACTCTGATCAACATTTGTGTTTTTTATTTTTGGAACCAAATGCTTATCTGCCCTGTTACAGAGATACTCCTGAATGGCTCTGATATTCTGGATATATTTTACATATTTATTCTTTGCTGGGTCCAGTGTCATGTATTTGGCACGCACTGCAAATCTTTCCATATGTTTGTCTTCATTTGTTATATAAATCATGAACGGTATTATTGAAGGATGCTTCTTCATGAGTCCCATCTAACCAAAAGGAAAAAAGCAGTAGAAGACATCGGTTAGAAATTAAATGTACAGAAAAAATCCAATTTATAAGTCAGCGTGATAATATAAATGGCTATTGGGAATTATGATTCTGAACAAACTTTCAACAGATCCAAATCAAGATATAATTAAATTGCAAGAAACATTTGTTTCAGAAAGAATGAAAGGATAATGTTGGAGAACATGTGATGCCATTGTCAACTACTCACCACAAAATTGAGGCTCAAGTGGACACCCTCAACGACTACAGATTCTTTTCGCTCTTCCCAAGCAGTGATGAGACGATCAAGACTGTCTATTACCATTTCACTTTGTGCTTTAAAGCCTTCAATAGCCATTTGCTTTTTGCCAATTAACTCAGTTCCAAGGACCACATCATGAGATCGGCCATCAGGTTTTACATTTAGAGTTCCATCAGATGCTTCTCCCTTAACCACTGTGTGTGAAACAATAGCAAGTTTTTTTGCTTTTCGTTTAGCTTTTGCTTCTGCAACTGCTACCGGATCTAGACATTCCCCAGCATGATAAGTTGAAGCCCAAAGGAGCGGATTTTGTTCTTCATCCACATAGCTCCTCATCATATGGCGTATTGAATCAGTAGAAATGACAGTAGTCACACCCAGTCTGCTTCCCTGTTAGAAGAACATGTAGAGAGCATATTCATAAAATTGAATTGTTTTTGCCTGACATACTTCTTGTAAGATGGTCAAAATTAAGATAAGACCAAGGAGAACTATTTGCAAGAGATGCCTAGCAAGTACGAATTTAATTTTTATTGTTCAACATGTCAAAGTTGGTTTTCAATTTTGAAAATATTGCTCAAAATAGGTTTAGCACTTTTAAGGCAGAGCACAAAGGTGACAAAAATAAGTGAATTTAATCGAATCCATGCATGTATGGAAAAATGCACTAAGTAGCCAGTGCTTTAATATTAAACTAGCTAAAAAGATTAGTGGGAATCCAGTTAAAGTGCCTAAATAAAGTAGGGGTTAAGTTTAAAAGTTCAAATTGTTTATTGAAAAAGCATACCTACAAGAAAACTCTTCTGTTCACAGATAGCATCAAACATTTTCCAGATAGGCATTTCAAATGTTGGAAATTAGACAATACAACACAAACAAGTTCTGCTGCGTAAGATCTTTCACACAAAATAGAAACTCTTCTGGGATTTCATAAGTTTGCATGATTGCCCAGGGAGGAAGTGGTCAGGAGCCAAGAAGAGTTCCTACAAGAAGTCATTACAATAATTGCCTTGTGGCACCTTTTTGACTCTTTTGTTGTCTGTCTGTGTAGACTGTGGTGCTATATTTACATTACTCTTTCTTTAGTTCTTTGTTGTTATGATAAAGAAACATAAAAAGGATATTTTTCCTAGACTCATTAGTAATGGCATTTGACAACTGAATGCATATGCCAGCTCATCTGAATGTAAATTAAATATGAGTTATGGAATCTCAAAATGCATAAATGACTAAAACAGCGGGTGCAAGTAGTTAAAATGTCTACTAGAGAATTCCCAAAAAGTACCAGCAAGGCCGACAGAGTAGACTTGCCACAGCCACTTGCGCCGCACAAAAGAACTGTCACAGACTCCTTTCTTTCTCGAATCCTAAAAGAAATTAAAGAACCATTTAGGAGTCACAAAGCATATAGATAAAAGCAGCAAAGCAAAACAAAGGACACTTCAGTTCTTCAAAGTAAATCAACAGGTGTCCTTCACAATGATAAGTAGAAAACAAAAACCTAAGAAACTACAGCATAATGAGGTTGCTGATGAAACTGAAGAAATAATTCTGAATATCCAACCATTAGAAAAAGGCATAAAATTCTATCAATATATAGGTTCGCAATAACTCAAAAAAAAAAGAAAAAAAGAGCAAATCATGCAGTCAATATTAATCAAATTGCTGCAAGATCAGTGAAACCAAAGGGAAAGCAGCACAACTATTTTGTTCTATGCTATACATAAATCAAACTAAACTCTTAGTTGATTTAATTCAATATAAGTTCTTCGCATTTTAGCCAAATGGAACTTATTTAGAACATCTCAAGAGGAAAAATGAGGATGATACACCTGCAAGCTAGAAGCAAGTCAGTTCTTTGATGTGGACTGACATATTTGTATAGGGTGAGGGCATCACAGACGATGTCTAAGAAGCGTTCCCTTGAAACAACAACAGTTGTTAGTCTTTTGTACAATTCAAAAGGCATTCCACTACTCATATCTACATCCTCTGGAGTCAGCCGATTAGTCATGTTTGCCTGGCCCAAGCCATCAATATCATGTCTGTTCTTTTCGCTGGATGGAATTTTCCAGCAATCTGAGCTCCTGCCATCAGGAGGCAAACGACCACCTGAGTCCTCATCTCGCATCACTTCAAATACTCTTCGGCTAATCTGGGGGGAAAACAAAACCAAACTTCACGTTTAGACATCAAGATTTCAATGATGTAATCAATACCAAAACAACAAGATTCTCCTGAATATTATGAGTTTGGAAATCAGGGCTAACGAAACATACAAAAATGAATAGAAGTTAGAAGCGCAAAATCCAAACTTTGGATTCAAAATAATCACAAATTCTTGTCCGAGATGTCGTAAGAGCTTAGAATTGGCACCTCTAAAACTACGGTCATGTCCGATGATCTTGTCGAAGCATATACACGACAAAAAGCGCAAGGAAACAGGATTATGGCATGCATGAACCGAGAACAAGAAGACAACAGAGCAGAGATTCTTCCTAACTCACATCCAGAAGCACGGAGGTAGTGGTTGGTCCATGCAATAACAAAAAAAAAAAACGAGCCGACCGCCACCAGGCAGATCGCATCGAACGACCAACCTTGAAAGCATGACGAGCCTTGCAGCCCATGAGCTGCAGCGTGCTCTGCAGCACCGGCCGAGTGTAGCGAAACGACAAGCTCCTCTTCCCGCCCTCGCCATCGCCTCCTCCCCTCTCTACTTCGTCCACCACAACAATGTACAGCAACTTCAGCGGCTCCGCCATCTCTAAGGACCTCAAAGAGAGACCGCGAAACAAAGATTGCAAGGTGAGGCAGAAGACAAAAGCGAAAAACCAAAGAAAAGGCAATGTGGGGGGTCTTCGACCCCGGATCGTGGGCGGCGACCAACCTGGGCCTGATGGGGGAGCGCGAGCCGCTCTCGCGGCGGTGGGGTCACGATCGGAGGCCCCGCTCTAGGGTTTCGATGGGAGCGTGGGAAGGAAAGATGATGGGACTGGGTCCTCCGCCATCCCCGGAGTTTCCACCGCGCCGGTGCCGTCGGCCTCCCCCTTGTCGTCTCCTCATCTGACACCACCTCCACGCATCGTTTCCCTCGAACTTACACATGCCGCTGACTCATTCCATTGCTCCTCCTCCGGCCCCTCCGCTGCAGGAGTCCATGTAAGGAACGGCTTGTGATGGGGTCGGAGTGTTTGACAACTGTCGCGTATGGTGTAGGGCCCTCTGGCGTTTCTCTCTTTTTAGGGCACACGAGAGCGGCGTTATCAACCAGTGTTGTTATTACTTAAAACGTTATTAACAGTCGATTTAATTAACCTTAATTATGATGAAAAGGGATATTTTCGTCATTTCAAAGGACGCGCTTCCACCTGTTTGAGGAGGAGCGGTCCGATGTTCCTGCGGATTGCCCGCCACGACTCCCCTTTCTTGGCTCCACGTGGTCAGAGAAGATCGCCTGGACGATGTTCAACAGGATCCGCGGAATCTCTCCGATGTGGTACAAGTCTACTTCCCGATTCGACGAGATGGGTGAGCGTCGAAGGCTGAACCCTGGCCCAAACAATCCAGCTGACCAAAGTTTCCTGCTCCCGATTTCGGACCCCACCGGCCCGACCAATGAGCCAGTTTCGGGAAGACAGATGTTTGGGCAGATCGAGGCCCGCGTTTTCTGGATGACTCGCTTGCAGCACCAACGTGGGCCCGTCGTCGTCCCTCTCTCTCTCTCTCTCCGCGTCCCTTTACGAGAGTAAAGCCCGTAACAGAAGTCGAAGAATATATTTTTACGCATGTGAGCTGGGTCCCACACGCACGAACCCACCCATGCCGCCTCCACTCCTGTGATCTGTACGCGGAACGTCGTTCTCATTACGATACGACCATCGTACGAGAGGGACCTTTTCCCTTTTTCCGGTGAAGCGATGCCGCCTCCCGCGCATCTCAAAGACCACGTCATCCCAAAGAAGTTTATGCCGCAATTTAATTCAACTAAATGGAGCCTCGCACGAATTATTATTATTAAACCACACTAACATCGTCAGCCTCTCAAAGATCACATCGTCTCCATCCTCTTAGTTGTTCTTAGTCATTACTTAATTATTTTTGTTGTTCCTTCTGCAATCAGCAGTGTCGTTCGAGAACTCCAATCATTAATTTCTATTTTAGTCATCGAAATGCATTGCAGATTTCGATCACTGTGATCGCTGTACCATTCGTGCGTCATAAATGTCCCATTAATTCGAAATTAAATCGTATGGCCTGCCACGTGGGCTCTGAGTTGTCAAAGGAGGAAGCAGACGAATCGGGGGCCCAATAACTAACAGTGGCATCACTTGAGCCCATGGAAATCGTCACAGCTGCTACTAATCGAAATGGGTCGGTTCACTTGTCACCGAACCAAGAGACGGTCGAAGCATTATAAAAATGTAATTTCATATGTTTGAAGATGTAGACTCGCGATATCCATAATACACGTCGAGACGGATATAGGTCTGTCTGTCCATTTGTAGATTCGAGCAAGTTAGGTGGCACGGGCTACGTGGGTGCGTGTGGTTCGCACGCTTTACCAACCTAACGGCCGCATCAAAGAGACAGGACGGTAGGAAGCTCGTGCATTGAGAGGTATGAAGAAAAGGGCGGATTTGGGCCTCTCGCCACACCAAACCCCCATAAAGCTGCACCCATGCAATTGACATGACTTCTCCTCATTGGCCCGCAAGAAGTCATTTTTTATACACACCATTATGATTAAACGTTGAAATTGGAACTTCAAATCACGGCCAAATCGGCCGATCAATACAAGCAATAATAGTTTGCATTATTTATGCATTGGCAGATAAATAGGTTGGTACGTGGCACGTCAGTGATGAGACCGAAGAGTCCGATTGAACGACCGACCTCCAAATAGATGTGGAGAGATCATCTGTTGAACCAACACTTAGGTTACAGAAAGAAGGCTTCGGTGACTTAAAGACTTTTAGGTAGCTGTAAGTGTCAGGCTTCGAGTATCTGTCGGGAGGGACGAGCTGGATAAAATTCTGCTGCCCGTCTATTTTGATGGACCCAATCACTGTTAATGCAGCAGTTGAAGACGATTGTGTGAAGGCAGTGTGAGCCACGAACTTCTTCTGGAAGGATGCTCCTCGATCGACACTAAGACTTGGCCACAGATGCTTGTATTGGTCGAGCGACGAAACGCAGGAGAAGCCCCTTCTATTCGTCATCCCGTCATCAGTCGCGGGACCCGCATTCGATGAGCAATTGGAGGAGCTCTTCCTGTGTTTTGGGTGCGTCCCTGATCCACGCGCCACCCGTCGAGATGGGTCCCGCAGAGTGCAACGAGTGGGTTAGAAGGAGAATCGTGGCCGTCGATTCCGTCATTATCATCTGGTGAATCCAAGCGAAGGAACATGGCCACTGCGCCGTGGTAAGTCGCAGGGTTATTCACGTGGCCTTTGATTAGTCGCGTCCTGTGAGCTATATAAACGCCCTTCTCTGCTGCTCCCTCTTCTCTCCACGCGACCCACCCGACTCCACCGTTTGCTCTATCCGTCTTTATGATGCATAGGGATTTCTAGGTAGAGAGAGAGAGAGAGAGAGAGAGAGAGAGAGAGAGAGAGAGAGAGAGAGAATGGGAACGGAGACCATGGAGCAGCCACTGCTGCAACAGGCGGACGAGGAGAAGGGGCCGCGGAGGAGCGACGGAGGGGAGGCGGAGAGGGTTTCGGAGAAGAAGGTGGAGGATTACCCTCCGGTGAGGGAGGCTCGGGAGGCGTGGGAGGTGCTGGTGGCGGAGTCCAAGAAGCTGTGGTCGATCGGGGCGCCCATCACGTTCAACGTATTATGCCTCTACGGCTTCTGCTCCGTCACCCAGATGTTCGTCGGCCACATAGGCAACCTCGAGCTGTCCGCCGTCGCCATCGCCCTCAACGTCGTCTACCTCTTCAACTTCGGCTTCCTCGTAACACCTCTCCTGATCTTATCCCTTCTCTCATTTGCTGCTTAACGCATAGTGAAATATGTCTTCCACATGTGTCTAATGTCATAATACAACAACAGAGAAGAGGAATTCGCCAGCCTCGATAACTAGGTTGGATCATATAACTTGAACTTGGAGGTAATCGACACGGCCAATTTGACCACCGACAGACAATATTCGGAGAGATTTGCCTTCTTGTACTGGAGAGGTTCCGAGCCGTGTTATAAGGTTTGGACAACGTCCATAAATGTGACACTGTGCAATATATATTGGGGGACCAGATGTCGAAATCCTTTATAAACTTGGATTAAGATATCAAACTATAGTTAACATATCAAAGTATAAAATATTTAAAATATCCTTAACATTTATATAAGGTTTTTGTTCTATAAAATAATTAATAGAACTCGACAAGATCTGCAAGTTTTAATGGATATATATATATATATATATATATATATATATATATATATATATATATATATATATATATATATAATCATAGTTCCAACTGCAATTCTAACCGTGTTAGATGGTTCCATGTAAACTTAGGGCTCATTCTATGATGTTACTTACGGTGCTACTGTTGATAGCTCGGCATGGGGAGTGCACTGGAGACGCTCTGTGGGCAAGCCTTCGGTGCAGGTCGCGTCGAGATGCTCGGCGTGTACATGCAGCGCTCCTGGATAATTCTCGTGGCTTCTTCGATGGTCTTGTGTCTGCTCTACATCTTTGCTACGCCAGCACTGAAGCTGATCGGCCAGGCGGACGACATCGCCGACCTCGCCGGCAAATTCACCATCAGCATCATCCCTCAGTTGTTCGCCATTGCCTTCATCTTCCCCGCCCAGAAGTTCCTCCAGGCTCAGAGCAAGGTACTCGTCATGGCTTGGATCGGCCTCCTGGCCCTCCTACTTCACGTCGGAATGCTGGCGCTCTTCATCTTCGTCTTCGACTGGGGCTTGGCCGGTGCTGCTGCCGCATTCAACATCTCGGGGTGGGTGGTCTCCCTGGCTCAGATCGCGTACATCGTAGGGTGGTGCAAGGACGGGTGGACCGGCCTTTCGTGGTCCGCTTTCAGAGATTTATGGGCGTTCGTCAGGTTGTCGTTTGCCTCCGCGGTGATGCTTTGCCTCGAGATCTGGTACATGATGATCCTCACCGTGCTCAGCGGCCACCTCACCAACGCCGAGGTTGCAATCGGCTCCATTTCTATCTGGTAACCTCATGCAGCAATCATCCCGTGTTGTCGTCGATCGAGAACCGTGCTTGACACATGGTCTTCGCTTTGCAGCATGAACATCAATGGTTGGGAGGGCATGATATTTATCGGACTCAATGCCGCGATAAGGTAGAACCCACTAACGATCAGTTAAATCGGACAAGTTTCTCCTCTCACCACCGCTGATGCTATCTCGCCGCAACACAGTGTTCGGGTGTCCAACGAGCTGGGAGCAGGTCGCCCCCGGGCCACCAAGTACGCTGTCATCGTGATCCTCCTCGAGTCCCTTGCCATCGGCCTCATCTGCATGGTCCTCGTCCTCGCAACACGGAATTACTTCAGCATCATTTTCACGAGCGATAAAGAGATGCAACGGGCCGTCGCCAAAATCGCCTACCTTCTGGGCATTACCATGGTGCTCAATAGCATCCAACCAATTATCTCAGGCAAGCATGAATTCTTCTTGTTTGATTTCCCACCGTGAATGCTAGAGTTGAATCTGGCAACTATGCTTTACGGAAGCTGGATGTTTCCTTTGAGGCAGGAATCGCTGTGGGAGGTGGCTGGCAGGGGCTGGTGGCTTACATTAACTTGGGTTGCTACTACGGTTTTGGCCTTCCTATGGGTTTCGTTTTGGGTTTTGTCCTCCACTTGGGGGTGAAGGTAAACTTCCCACCTAAAACGAATGGAAAGTAAAGCCAGAGAAACCTTCGATGACATGCTTCAGCATACAATTAGATGCACAAACACGTCTTACTGATAGCTATTATTCTGTAGTTCTTTTCTGATATAACATTAACTGGTCTCAGGGAATCTGGGTCGGCATGCTCAGTGGAACTCTTCTGCAGACTCTGGTACTGTTCTTCGTGATCTGGAAGACAGATTGGAGTGCAGAGGTAAAGAAAGACCTACAAATCATAAGGTTTCATCACCAAATGTACTGCTTGTATTGCTTGGTTTCTCTGGGTGGAGAAGTAGACATCGAGAGGAAGCTAAACATGAACAAAAGGCTGATGTTTCATGGTTTGCTGACATTGCAGGCATCCCAAGCGGCAGCACGAGTGCAGTTGTGGGGAGGACAAGAAGCTGAAAAAGCTCAAACCTGATCTCCATTTACTTTTTGCTTTTGTAACCTTTAGATGTCACTCACAAATAAATCTATTTTTCTATTGGATTTATCTGCAAATAGGCCTATCAGCTTGCTTGCTGTATTATGGAGATCAATCGAACGTCTATCCTCCATTTTTTCTCCTCTTTTTTTTCCATAATTAATCATTAGAAGCAGAAATTAAAATTAATCAATAATTTTTGTAAGGATAAAATAATTGTAGTATATTGATGTTTACATT
Organism: Musa balbisiana; assembly: GCA_004837865.1. Taxonomy (NCBI): domain Eukaryota; kingdom Viridiplantae; phylum Streptophyta; class Magnoliopsida; order Zingiberales; family Musaceae; genus Musa; species Musa balbisiana. The sequence goes on from CM017194.1 coordinate 32,983,845, forward strand.
TAACAGATTACCCACAAAAGCGGAAATATTTCTAAAAAATATTATTATTAATGTCAGAAATCACTTTTTCCTTTTATTAAGATAAGAGAATTATATTAAATTTATGTTTACAGCCCATAAAAAAATTAGTATAGAAAATAAACATTAGAAAAGGAAATTTCAATTAATCAATTTAATTTTTTAAGGATGTTCACAAAGCAAAATCATTACTAAAATACATTAACATGCATAATGTCAGAAGTGGGATTTGAACCCACGCCCTCTCACGAGGACCAGAACTTGAGTCTGGCGCCTTAGACCACTCGGCCATCCTGACGTGTTGCTATGTGTCGTGCCTACATATATTATATATAATATAATCGATGTAACGTCAAATTACATCAGACTAATATTGATTTGAGTTAAAGTCGAGTACAAATGAGTTGACTCGATCTCAGCTAATTACAGTCGGAATTTATTTGGATGCCGCCGTCATGGCCGCGGCGCCATCTGCTGGCGATCAGCGCAAGAGAAGGCGGAGCCTTAATGGACGGTCAGGATGAAGCGGCTTTCGATTTATACCGAAATGTGCGGGTCATTTCCGTCACTGTAAGATCGGCAAACCCTAAACCCTAGCTTTATTTCTCTATAAGTAAACCCAGCGTTCGACTCCTTGAGGTGTCTGCCGCCCCTCTTGCCCCACCAGAAACCCTAGGCGCCGACATGAGACCTCCACGAGGTTAGCTCTCATCCGGCTCTTGACCTCGATTCCGTTTCCATCTGCATTTCTTCTTCTCTGTTTTAGTTTCTTCTGATTGTTACTCGACTTCTGAGCGAGGGAATAAAGGCCTTTTTGGATTGTATTTTTGAACGGTTTTATCTGTTGAATGATATTGTTGTCTGTGCGGTTCTGATTGTTTTTGTGTTCGATTTGTGAACTTTAATCAGGCGGTGGCTTCAGGGGACGGAGCGATGGAGGTGGGGGGAGAGGCAGGGGAAGAGGAGGCGGAGGTAGAGGCGGTGGTTTTGAAGGCCGGGGTGGCGGCAGGGGCCGCGGGGGAGGCGCGGGAGGCCGTGGAGGTCGGGGAGGGAGGGGCCGCGGCGGAGGCCGAGGTGGGGGCATGAAGGGCGGGAGCAGGGTTGTCGTCCAGCCACACAGGCACGACGGGGTTTTCGTGGCCAAGGGCAAGGAAGATGCTCTCTGCACGAAGAACATGGTCCCCGGTGAAGCCGTATATGGCGAGAAGCGCGTTTCTGTTCAGGTGATTCATCTGTGTCTTTCTCCCTTGTTGATATCAGTGTCTGGACCTAATGTTGATATCACCGTGTGTCTTTCTCCTGACTGCTTTGCTTTTATCCTGCAGAATGAGGATGGATCCAAAGTCGAATACCGGGTGTGGAATCCTTTCCGCTCAAAGCTGGCAGCAGCCATTCTTGGCGGTGTCGACAATATATGGATTGTGGGTGTTCCTTCCTTCCTTCCTTGATTTAAGTGGATTGATAGGACCATTTTACTTATTATTCAAACTAATAAGCTGTGAAAATTCTTACCACCATTTTCTAATATCATATTTGTCAAATTATTAGCAAATGGACAAAGGAATCTTAGTTTTGGTTTAATTTGGTTTGTCTAAGTACGGGATCATTTTACTTAATGGTGATTTCCAGAAGTATCACTTGATGAGCTGTTCTTTGGTGGCTTTTCAAGTTGCGCTTTGATTTCGTCAATTATGGTTCCTGTTATAATCGAACCTTCCCACCTCAAAATATGTTGGTGCACTTTGCAAATATTTTCCAAAAAGATTCTGCATTCATTTTTTTTTATTTTTGAATATGTTTGAGTTATTCATTTTATAAAGAAATTTACACCTGTCAAATGGGTATGCAAATTAGTATCCATTGCTAACGCAACATTTTTGTTTAGGCTCCTGGGACTCGTGTGTTGTACCTTGGTGCTGCATCAGGAACCACAGTGTCTCATGTGTCTGATATTGTTGGACCGGTAAGTCAATGCTGTTATTGCGGTAAATCCTTTATTCTGGTTTTGTTAAGTTGGAGAAATAAACAAAATCATTGTTGTCATGTATACATTACTCACTTGTAAGTTACTTGACAGACAGGAGTGGTCTATGCTGTTGAATTTTCACATAGGAGTGGTAGAGATCTTGTGAATATGGCTAAAAAGCGAACCAATGTAATTCCCATAATAGAAGATGCTAGGCATCCTGCTAGATACAGGATGTTGGTTGGAATGGTTGATGTCATCTTTTCGGATGTTGCACAGCCTGACCAGGTAAGAGTCACAGTTTTTAGCTATGAGTTTTCAGTTTATGATTGTTTCTGTTGTATTTTTTTCATTGTGATCTAATATGTAACTTCTTGGGAGTAACAAATCCAGAAACTCTGGAACTTCCGATGGTATAATTCATGCCAATTTTAAATATTTTTTGGTTCTTTGATAATTGATGGATATTTTTGTTTCTGTAGAAGAATATGTTCTTTGTCCAACAATTCTTTGATTATTTAATATTTTAGCACCAATCATTTTTTTGTAGTGTTGCATTTGGTTCTTATTTTTGTTAAGTATGATGCAATTTGGATTGGGAGTCATTGCTTATGGTGAATATTTCTTAAGAAATCGTTATTAGTTCTGTTGGATTTTGAAGATCATTTGAATTTTCTCTGCTCGTCTGTTTTTAATGTTTACTCCAAACCTTTTGGTTTATCATCTTGGTCCAAGCATATGATGAATTACTCGGATTCCCCTTCAGGACATCATGGATGATGCAAATTCGAGTTTCTGATGCACATGAACTGTTCTTGGAAGTGACTACGTTTATAATAACATTATACTTGTGCTTTCGACTTTTTGGTTTTAATTTCCTATTGAATATCATGAGTAATTCTTCTTCACTGTGCCAATGCATCTCTTTCCTTGGTTAGTGTTAGTTTTTGAGCATTCTACTTGGAGATTTGCATGTTTATTTTCTGAAGAGATTTGCATGTTTATTTTCTGAAGAGATAATTATGATGCCATGTGACGGTGAACGTGCTCTTGGGAGTATTCTTTTACTTTATGGTTTTTTATACGTCGAACCTTCAATTTTTTACACTACATCTCAAGGATGTTGCTGTTCTCGCCTGTAGCATATTGTAGACTAGCCATCGGTCAAATCTCTTATGTATTTTTGTGCATTCCTCTATGCTAACAGTAAGACTTGATAAGTTGGTAGACGTATTAAATTATTATTCAACCCATTTGAACCACTTCGTGATGATAGATGAGGAGTAACAAGCAGGTAGTGGAAAGTATTGTGGAGTTTTGATAGCTAAACATGCTCGACTTCAGGAGCGTACAACTTAGTGCTTGTGATATTACATTCTAATAATTCTCCCTTGAAATTCATCATCTGTTTTTTGTTTCTGCAGGCAAGAATCTTGGCTTTGAATGCTTCATATTTCTTGAAGAATGGTGGCCACTTTGTAATCTCAATTAAGGTACTCTTGGTGTTCTTGTTTTTTTACTTTCAGATTGTAACTTTGAGGTCCTGATTTTGTTCTTACCACTCATAATTTAAGTTTTGACTTTTGTCTACAATTGCCTACAAAGTTTATGGAAGACTCATTGACTGTTTGGAAACATAATTCTTTTACAGGCAAATTGCATTGACTCCACGGTACCTGCTGAGGCTGTTTTTGCTCAAGAAGTGAAGAAGCTGCAGGCCGATCAGTTCAAACCTTCAGAGCAAGTCACACTAGAACCCTTCGAGCGGGACCATGCCTGTGTCGTTGGTGGCTATCGGATGCCAAAGAAACAGAAAGTAGCGACCGAAAGCTGATGACTGCAAGTTCATCGACTTGAATTCGCAGCTTGTTACTTAGGCTAGCTTGTGTTCTTTCTGATGATACAAGCTGTCGACCCCTGGATGGTAGGCACTTGGTTACTTTTGGGAAGACATTTATCGATCTTTGCTTTTACTGCATTAGACTTATATTTCTGTAAGATTGAGTGGGTGGTAGTGTTGGACGATTGCAAGCTTGGTAAAACTGCGTTTAATGTGCCAGATGTATTTGAACCCGAACCTAGCCTGAGATTTATGTTCGCCCATTTTCTGTTTTGATGGGTTTGTCGGCTGTATCATCCGACAGTTTAAGCAGGTATACAACATTTGATGCTTATTTTATGGTCTCGTCGCCATTTTCTTTTTAATTTTATTCGTTTTATCCACTCTGAAAATTTACTTAAAATCTGGAAATAAAATAGCAGCCTTAGTTCTTCGTTTTGTTGATTTAACTATTATCTATATAATTGTGTAAATTAGGTCTTTTTAGTGGGAGATCGGTTGTTGTAAAAGGAGATATTATCGTCTGTGGAGACGGTATCATCATTCCTCGGAATCAAAGAGATAATAAGCCTGCTGCGGTTGTTGTAAAAGGGCTGGACCGCGGTGGTATAGCCTGTTTTCTTGAATGGGCTGTTCTCTTGGGGTAGTTGGCCGGATCAGGTTCTTTGGCCCATGACACTCGTCTCGCGTTCTTCCCTTGGACGGTTTGTGGGCCGAAGGAGAGAACGAACAAAAAGAATCGTTACGGCAAACGGAAAAACGCGGCGATGAAGTTGCCGTGAGATCGCGTAGCCACCTCGCCCGTGACCTCTCCCCCCGTTTGCGAATGGTCTGAGAGAAGAAAGAAAGCGTTCTCCCTCACCGCCTCCTTCCCCTCTCCCACTCAGTTTCTCCGTCGCCCTAAATCTTTCGCCATGGAGTCCCCCGAGCTGCCCGGCGATTCCTCCTCTCCGGAGGCTGCCCCCCGGCTAAGCTCGCGCCCCAGATCCCCAACCCGAGGTATCGCCCTCCATCCGCATACCCGAACCCCTTGCTTTCTTGAATTTCTTGATTGCTTCTCTCGATCTCATGTCACGTTAGCGGGTAACTCGTGATTGTTATCTGTCTGCAAGAATGTGATAGATGCGGCGGTAGAGGTCAATAGAGGCCTTCGTGGTCTTTTTTGGGGGTCCGTTTTATGTATGCATTATTGTACTGGGAATGTGCTGGTGTTTATGCCAGAGATTTGTGTTCTTGATGCCCAGGTCCATGAGATTGTTTTGGTTGTTCCAGTTTCTTGAAGGAATCTGGTCACGTATCTTTCTTTTTATTTTAATCATACGAAAGAACCCTAACAAAACTCTGAAACTGCTGCTTTCATTCGTTTGTATAATCTGTTGGGAGCAGTCTCTCTCGCTTTCTTGACGCACAGGATTATGATACAATTGACGTGGGAGGGTAAAACCTTAGGGCCTTGTGGACGGTCACTTGATAAGCTGATGAAAACATTAACTTGCTTGAGATACATTCTCATGTGAATTATGGTTGTCCATAGATTACTTTATTATCTTGCACTTTTTCTTCGTCCGAAATTGAAGCTCATCTGAGGGTTAGTGTGTCGTCTTATTTGTCATTTTTCTGGCTCTTCTACAGCATAATAGCTTATTCTTTCTATTGAAGTCCAGCTTAGAGACACACTCCAGATTTTGAGCGTTCACCCTGTTCTCCATTTATTTATTCCCCACCTGAATTTGTTAGCTCATGTCACATCATTTGGCACCTCCCAGTGAGTGTAGCTGTCACCGGCGCCATCAGATATTCACTTGTTGGCTTAATGCACATTCGCAAAGGCTGTTGTTGAATGAATGGTTTAAGTTTTGATTTAGTTCCTTTGAAAATACTTAGATGGTCCTTGTTCTTCGAGATAGCTTGTTAATGTCAGTTAGTTACCTGTTTACAGTTGAACATGAGTTCGCCACATAGGAAAAAATATTTAATTTGCTAGAGATGACTTAGTTGTTTATCTTCTTGGTAATGTTAATCTATACTGTTTTTAATCAACTTGATAGTGACCTATTTTACTGTTTATGTATCAAGTCTTTATTGTGAGATTAGACCGTGCAGTGGGAGTTTTTGTTTCTAGAGAAGTCCAAAATCTTTTAGATTAATATTGCTATGTAACTTAGGTAAGTAATTATCCTATATGATTTTCTTGGGCTTGACATAGAAAGTGAGGATGGATGTTGCTTTGTGAGAATAGACAAAGACAGGATACAAGGAAATAAATGTCTACTATTAGTTGATGCCTTTCTATCAGAATGATATTTGGACATCAACCATATTTAAGTGTCTTCATGTAATTATTTCCTACTACTACAAACAGGACTTGATTTTACTGGCCATATGAATGTTTGGTGAAAGGGAATTGCTAATTTTCTGTGTTATACAATATATTAGACATTATTGGAGTCTGAGAAAATAGTTTTCTAGCCCCTTTTGTGCTGTTATTTATTCTTTTCATGCATGAAAACATGAGTTTGACTGTGCTGAATAATGTTGACATATTCTGTCATTTGCAATTGTGTTGCATATAAAGTACCATTTTACTTTTCTTTGTTTAGATTTAAGAACCTGATTTAGTTAATACTTCAATATTTTTTTCTTAGGCGAAAAAGAAAAGCATACACACATGAGATTTCTTGTATCAAACGTAGCAGCTGGGTGTATCATTGGGAAGGGTGGCTTGACAATAACTGAATTCCAGTCACAATCTGGAGCTCGTATTCAACTGTCACGGAATCATGAAGTTTTTCCAGGAACATCAGACAGAATAATATTGATTTCTGGGACACTTAGTGAAGTAATGAAGGCTATGGAACTGATCCTGGAAAAACTGCTAAGTCAGGTATGAATTGTATGTGATTTCTATTCATTAAAAAATCATACTTTATCTGAAGTTCTCTTTTCCAACAAACAGGTGGAAGAGAGCAATGATGTTGAAGGTAGATCAAAAATCAGGCTTATTGTTCCTAATAGCTCTTGTGGTGCTATAATTGGAAAAGGAGGGTCAACTATAAAGTATAGTCTTATTCTAATGCTTTCTTTATTAGTTTAGTGAAGTTGTACATTCTGACACTTGAAATTGGAAAATGAATGACTCATAAGTCTTAAACAATATTTGCACCTTTATGTTGTATAAAGTATGCTACTAGATGATCCGAATTGAGGAAGGTTCAGAATCATAAAGCTATTCCGAATGTATAAGACTGGCTTCTTTTTCCTTTTCAAATTTTCTGACTGATTGATCTGAACTCAGTATATTTATCATTGCACCTTTTATTCTCATTCCTGCTTTTTGCACCGACCGGTTTGCTAAAGAGTAGTTGGGTGCACCATTAATTTTGCAGGTCATTCGTAGAAGACTCCCATGCTGGGATTAAGATATCTCCCCAGGATAATAATGCTGGCCTAAATGATAGGCTGGTCACGTTGACAGGGTCTTTTGAGGAACAAATGCGTGCTATCTTTTTGATATTGTCAAAATTAATAGAAGATGCTCACTATCCACAGACATTAAACTCACCTTTTCCCTATTCAGGTATGCATCCATTATTTGTCCATCCCTTCCATTGTGTAGTGCTTTTTGATATTGTGAAAATTAACAGGAGATGCTATATGGTTGCCATTTGTTGTCCATTGTCAATCCGAGATCTATATTTTCTGTGATTCTACTCAAGTGCTGTTTCTTGTACCTTAGAATTCTTTGTTTTGAACCTGTGTTACATGTTTTCAATTATCTTTACCAATTGAATAAATTGTGATTCTGTGAAAGGACAGTGCATAATTGTTGCTCCAATGAAAAATGGTGTTGTAACTGGATTACTTTGTATTGTCTTAGCAAGGAGCTAAAAAATCTCTTGCGTGAAGATTGCAAAATTTGTATAGTCTTTTATTATGAATAATGTTTCTATTCTGTTCTGTCATCAGGTTATCTTATTTAAAACCTTCAGTTCTTATGATGGTTTAATGAATGACTTGGTTTTCTACTGGTATTAGTTTAGTATTCATAGATAAATGTGTGTGTTTGTATGTGAATATGAATATATGGAATGCACCCCTTAGTTCCTTCCATGTTGAGAGATTTGACATGTAAGGATAAGGAATGAAACAGTAATTGGGTCATGAAACCAAACAGGAACTTTTTTGAATTAAACTCTGCCTTGTAACCTTCTATCATGATTTCTTTTGAATTGAGTGATTTATCTTGATCAATGTATATTTTGCGGGGGAAAGAAATCAATTGACATTGTAACGATCAAAAACATGCCTCTATCACATATAGATGAGAATTTCTGAGAACCATATGGACCTCTCGTACCTGTTGAGTTAGGCCTTAGGTATCGTAGTGTTAGTCTAGTTAGTTTTCTGTTGTGAGGTCCTCTTAGCAAACCTCACTGCATGAGTTCTCTTTGTTCATGAGTTGAATTGCTCAGGGTGAGGAGCGATGATAATAAGAAACCATGTGCATGCAAGTGGCTTGATGAGCAATGATAATAATCAACATGCTTTGTCAATTGTAGCACAAAATGTATCTTCTTAGAAACATTGCAAAAGGAAGTTAATGATATTGGGTTCTGAATATTTTATTGGACTTGGTTCATAATTTGTGAGTGTTTATAGGAGCAGAAACTAAATAAAAAAGAAATTGAATGGAAAATTTGGATCTCCAATATATGATTGGAAACAATGGAACATGCAGATCTGATTGGAAACCCAAAAACAAAATTGTTTGAGTTCAGGATTTTCAGCTTCGATCATTGTTCAACGGGATATGATTAAATGCACCCACTTAAAGTATTAGATCAGACAGCTTGGTTCCTTTAGGCATAACACATATCTTTCTGTTATTCTATTCAGTATTATACCATATGCGGTATATCACTTGTGTCTTGATACCAGACCAGTTCGATAGGTTATCCTTGAGCATGCTATCCTCTGATTTCTCTTCTTTTCAATCGCAACTTCTGTTCCTATATTTTGACTTCCAATTTATGAAACCCATTCTAATTTAGCATGGATTACTTCTATAGATAGTTGCATGGCTGAAACTTGTTTCACTACTAGAATGGCCCTCCATCTAAGCACAAGCAAATGAACCCCAACTCTATGAGTAGGCTTCATCAACCCACATGGACAGGTCAGGTTTTTAATGTGGAGCATGGAAATGGGACCTGGTGATTCAACGTACGAAGGAAATGAATAAAATTGGATAGATTTAGATTTGCATATTACAGATTTGTGCTTGTTCAATTTGAGGAGAAATTGAACATCAAAAAGCTGTGATGCCCTGAATTCTTGCTGCCAGCTATGTGGATTTCTTTCCACCATTGAGCTTCGTGTAGGGAAATATTCTTAATAATTGAGGTTTTCTCAGGTCTTCTCTCTCATCTTACTAATATTCTTCGTGTAGGGAAATATTTTTAATGTAGAGAAATATTCTTACTAATCATAATCAACTGTCTTTGTCTAATTATGATGCCTATAGATTTCTCATGAATATTCTTGGACCATCTTAAACAATTTTATTTCCTTTTTATCCTCAACCAGTGTATACCTAATTGTTTGCAAATGAAAAATATTTGTTATTTTATTATATTTAGTTGTTTTCACATACACCTGAACATTCTAGTCTGAGGTATACTAACTTTTTATACATGCTTCTTGACAACCGAACTCTATGATCCATATAGCATTGTTGGTCTAACAACTATCTGCCATATTTTTTTCTTTTAATCTAAGGAATTCTTTATTACTTTAACTTTAGAGTGAATCACAGTGCCACAATAAGGTTGTTCCTTTGTGACTTAAGTGAACAGTGTTTGAGACAGAAACAGCATCTTTCACTTTGCTTCCAAGGGTTCTTGGTGCTGCACTTCACTGCATGCTTGTTAGATAGGTTGAACAAAGAAACATCCTCTTTCACTTTGCTTACAAGGGTTCCACTGTACCTCACCTCATGCTTGTTAGATAGGTTGAGTATTACATGTATACTACAGACCCTTCCATGCTCTGCTACTCTACTCTTATGCTGTATGGGCTATTTGTAATTTTTAGGAAGTTTTGAGGATGTTTTACTTAGTTTAATTCTTGTTAGACTTTTGTATGTGTTAGCAAGCTAAGGAAAATCTATTGCTGTTAGTAGCACAAATAGAGCAACAAAGCAACTGGAGAAATAAAATATTTGGAATGATTATGCCATAACTAACCAGAGGAATATTGTTGCCGAGAATTCTTATTATGTGAACAAATAACACACACACACACACACAAAATAAGAGAATAGAAAAGAAAATTGAGGCAAAAGCCTGATACCTCCTTACTTGGAGATGATATTTCAAACCATACTCTCATATAGAGTTCAAAATCCAACACTTGTTTTGTATAATGAAAATTATTCATCATCCCCTGCTGTGAGTGTAGAAGAAGTGGGTATCAGCTTAGATGTTCAACGCTACTAACTTCTCAGTGCAAGGTATAATGCTACAAGTGTAGAAGACTAATAGAGGTATAAGTGGACTTTAGAATAAAATATTCACGGTCCGGGATCATGTGACATGAACTCTGTTTTTCAATGAGTCAGTTGCATAAATACCTTTGTCTTTCTTCTTTTGCCTGAAGCATGTGATATTTCTTCATTATTTTAAATGTTTTGGTGTGCTTGACCTTGACGGGAAATATTTTTAATGTAGAGAAATATTCTTACTAATATTCTTCGTGTAGGGAAATATTTTTAATGTAGAGAAATATTCTTACTAATATTCTTCGTGTAGGGAAATATTTTTAATGTAGAGAAATATTCTTACTAATATTCTTCGTGTAGGGAAATATTTTTAATGTAGAGAAATATTCTTACTAATATTCTTCGTGTAGGGAAATATTTTTAATGTAGAGAAATATTCTTACTAATATTCTTCGTGTAGGGAAATATTTTTAATGTAGAGAAATATTCTTACTAATATTCTTCGTGTAGGGAAATATTTTTAATGTAGAGAAATATTCTTACTAATCATAATCAACTGTCTTTGTCTAATTATGATGCCTATAGATTTCTCATGAATATTCTTGGACCATCTTAAACAATTTTATTTCCTTTTTATCCTCAACCAGTGTATACCTAATTGTTTGCAAATGAAAAATATTTGTTATTTTATTATATTTAGTTGTTTTCATATGGCCCTGTGAGTTACAGACCAAATGGATCTGGAGGAAAATATCCAAGTAACAAGGTTAGATATTACTATCCTTGCATCTAAAGTTTTCGATAGAAAGCATTCCATTTTATAGTTACTACCTTTTCATTAAGATATATATGTGAAGAGGGGTCAGTTTGTGTTTTACCTCAATAAACCATTTTATTGTCAAGCGTCGAGTATAGTATATAGTTTGAGGGATTATGGCTGTGTGTGCCATCCTGTGATAGCTATGCTGACATGGATTTCTAGCAAAGGTATTGGCTGCATGGCTGTTGTTCTGGATCACTCATGCATGTTGGCGACAAGGCTATTCATTAATTTTTTAGACTTTGCATTGAGAGATGCAATATGTTCACTTGGATGCACTGAACATATGTGTTGTGTTTCTGGATCTTCGGTTATGCCACATAAGTGCACTGTTTTAATAAACTGACAGTTGACCCACCAAATGTAGTTGGCAAAATCCAGCTTCTGAACCAGCAAACTGGGCAAAGCTATTGTCAAGTTTGCATTCCTATGTTCGAGTCAAGCATGCAAACTATGTTCCTTTCCCTAGTAAAGCGTACTCTGGAGTCTGGAATGTGAACTATAGTTTGTATCGCCTAAAATCCAGTGGAACTGCAAAAACTAGTTAGATCTAAACAAGTGACTTGAAATAACGGGAGATCAGGGTTCATAACTTGGAAGCAACCTATTTATATTTATAGTATATTGGCAGAACAGAGGTAAAGATGGGTATATTTGTGGACCGGACTGTTTATAGTCCAGGATGTTAATTGATATCTTGGAATGCACCATTGGCTAAGACTATCAAGTTAATTGTGTTTGGCAGGGTGTGGCATCATCACCTATGGGCCGACATCCATCACGGTTACCTGGTGGGCATCTTGAAGATCATAGCAATTCAGTGACGATCGGAATTGCGGACGAGCATATTGGCGCTATTGTTGGTCGTGGGGGAAGGAACATAACGGAGATAAGTCAGGTTTGAAAAAAAAAAAAAATTATCCATGTAACAGTAGGATGGATGCAAATAATAATAATAATAATGATGATGATGATGGAAATTTTTTAACGATGTAAAATTTTTATTCAGGTTAGTGGAGCTAGGATCAAGATATCAGATAGAGGTGATTTCGTTTCAGGCACATCAGATAGGTAAGGGATTTCATTTCTTCCACGCAGTGTGTACCAATGGATTTTCTGATATGTTGTGCATTCGACATGTACAGAGAGGTAACGATAACTGGATCACCAGAAGCAATACATGCTGCCGAGGCTCTGATCATGCAAAAAGTTTCATCCAATTCTGAGAGATGATGATCAATCAATTTTGCTCTGTAGTAATATATATATATATATATATATATATATATATATATATATATATATATATATATATATATATATATATATATATATATATATATATATATATATATCTTCTTCTCTCTTTGGTTTCCCAGTGTAGGCAAAAGCTACTATTTAGTGATGAGTATCCCAACCAACCAACCAACCATCATCCATTGGTCATCGGAGAACCATCCATTTGTAGCTACAAATCCTAAAACAGAGAAACTCACTGTGCATTCCCGGGAAAGACAGCTTGGATAACTCGAGGAAGCGGCGGGAGTAGAAGTGGGGATCCACCGCGGAGATGGAAAGAGAATCGAACTGGAGCGACTTGTAGGCGGTTCCATCTTCTTTCCCATGTTGTACTCCTGCAGGATGTCGATGATCCCAAGATATAGAACCACATCATACACCTCGGTGGTGGTTCCGTCCTCATCCTGTCTCCTCCACTTTCGCTCCGCCCTCGCTGGCATGTTGACTCCCAGCTGGATTTGCAGCCTGGTCACCAGATTCCAAGGACTGTGTCAGATTTCCCCTTATATATACGAGATTGGGTGAATGTACCTCTCACCTTGCTGTCCCTGGAAGAAGCAGATCCACTTCCTCGAAACCCACCGAGGCCACGCAAGCGGCTTCCTCTTATATGAGGACCCACCACCACCCTCTCCTCACTTGCTCGTGGACTAAAACAAGCCTTGTGGGTACTTGGCGATCTCATCCTCTTGTGCATCTGAAGCCAATACAACGCCAAACGAATCACCACACAAAATAGACCTCCTCCCGCTTTGTACAATTAAGCAAAAGTAGCCATCAACCATAAACCATCCAAGCTAGATACCCTTTTTTGGGTTTTCAAGATCATCTAGCTAGATATATCTTCTTACTGGATTTGTGTGAACAGCAGTAACATGTATAGATGTATATATATATGTATATGTATATATATGTATGTATATGTATATGTATATATATGTAGTTATATTGTATATGTATATATATGTATGTATATGTATATGTATACACATACACATACACATACATATACATACATATACACATACACATACATACATATACATATACACATACATATACATACATATACACATATATACATACATACATATATATATATATACATACATATACACATATATATATACATACATATACACATATATATATACATACATACATATATATATACATACATACATATATATATATATATACATACATACATATATATATATACATACATACATATATATATACATACATACATATATATATATACATACATACATACATATATATATATATATTAGGAGGTGTTCAAACAGATATAGATAGGTTCCTAAAACCAAGTATTATTATTATTATTATTATTATTATTATTTTAGAGTGTGATTTACCATTATAAAAAAAAAAGAAATCACTCACCTTCCTCGGATTGAACAGTCAATCTGTCTGGTGTCATACTTCGATGATAAGATACGTAGGATAGCAGGTGTCGTGGGGCTCTATAATGCACACCTAGTAACAGGCTGTAATCCATTATGTGCTGGGTCTCCAAAAACCTACTGTCGGTTTCAATTTGTCTGCAGCAAACGTTAATAAAGTTAGTTCAGAAAACATTTTACATAACCCAGAAAAAGTAAATTGCTTTCAGAAACATTACACACACACTGGAATAGATAGATATGTGACTACACCCAATAATAGAAAAATGTAAATCTCATCATCTGATATATATAATCATAAACAATCAGATCATAGTCATGTCCTAAAGCTGAATTTCTAGAATCATGATGTAAAAATTATGCATGGTGGCATCTTACTGTATTGCTATCATAACTATTTCTTCTGCCGACTTGGTAGACCCAATATTCTTACTCAAAAACATGTGCATAAGAAGATATTACCCAATATTCTGCCGACTTGTTAATGTTGCAGATTCACAGCATTTAGCTTTTCTTTCCTTCCTATTCCCTCCATGCTTATACCTTTAGTCTATCAGTTACATCAGATATTACCCCCCCCCACATGGTCTATCATAGAACAAGTTTTTCTCGAGGAAAAAGAAATAACTACACAAGTAGAGATCCTGTTTTTTTCCCTTGCAAAACTGAGTCACTTATTATACTTTGTGGAAAAGCAAAATGATAAAAGATCTTCGAAGCAGCATAATGAACATACTTGAGTAAAGCATCTCTCCAAGAAGGTTCCAAGTAAAAGGAGTAATCCAGATCCAAGTCTTTAAGGGTTGTGTTCTCATCTATTTCAACATTGTCTGTTGACCGCCCTAACGACGATCCTTTTAAGTCAAATCTCCGATGAATTCTCAATTCTGTGCAAAACATGTTTCCCATTACAACGAACCGGAACTGCAAATAGAAAGGACAAAAATGAAATTCACTTTGCACCATACTAAGAGTAAGAATTCAACTTCAATGCTTATTAAAAAAAAATAAAAAGACAAAGAGAATAAATTACAAGCAACAGTTAAGTGTTAAAACAACAATTATGTGGTAAGGATCATGACGCTCATTACCGTTTGCCCACCAGAAGGCTTAACCCTATGAAGACCAAAAAATTTTGTGATAAGTGTGTTCTCATAAGTACGCACGTGATGGTAGTAGTCGGGAAGCATTCGCAACAAGACCTATGCAAAATACAAACTTGTCAAACTATATTGTACATGATTTTGTCTAAATTAACAAAGAAAGAAAATCTCATTGATGTCCTCAGGCATATGTTAGAAAATTGGCAACAGATAGTAGCTAAACCAAACAAATACAATTTTCCTGTAGTAATAGAATCTGGAGAACAAGAAGTTTGTTATCCATAGAATCAAGAAAATAAAATTTCCTATCAAGAGAATATTAGGCGTGGTAAATAAAAACTATGTTATAAGAACTTAGATGAACTCGTCAACAACCATAGAATTTCAAAAGAATATTGATTTCCCATATTTGGGATGCTAAAAATTAGTCGTAAGGAGTTCAAGTACTTGATTCACCATAAGTTGTTGCCCATCTTCCAAGTGAAGTATCACAGTTTAATGATAATTTCCAACAAGTTTGAACAAAAAGAGCAAATTTTTTACCAATTTAGTTTCAATGATCTTAATCCTTTAACAGCTCACAGAAAATGGTTGAATATTTCATGCTTTACCTAGTCAAGAAAATCATATTCTAAAACATGCCCAGCAGGGTTTTCAATTTATTATTGCAGCATTTAACAACAAAAAAAAAAAACTAAATGTGGAATTAAGTTAACAGTTTCTGTCTTCTTACAAATTAATTTTTGTTCAAAATACGTTCCTCATTCATCTTTGTCATCCCTGAATCATCAATCTATATGGAATTAGAACAGGAATTAGAACAGAGAACACCTTAACGTCAGATTTACGGAGGGTCTTAATCATGAACCGTCATCCTGAGAAAGAAAAAAGATGCTGGCCACTCTTCCCTGGGAGAGAGCTCCCTAAGTGCAGCACATCCACAAATTGACATCATATAGTCATGCAGTATCAATCTTGAACTCTCACGTAAATTTCTGCAATCAAAAAGATGTAATGATCATGTACAAAGAACAGCACTGAGAATAAAATGAACATATTAATATATTTTTTATCAGGTATAGTTTTAAGGAAAGAACACTGAAAAAGATATTCAGCATTTTTTAATTCATTCAAAACATTGTGAAGACATACAAATAATTAATCATCATAACCAGCCACTGCAATATAGAAGTGCAAAAAGAGTTGAAGTCACTATAAATTAAAAACTATTGTATGTATGTATGTATGTATGTATGTATGTATGTATGTATGTATGTATGTATGTATGTATGTATGTATGTATGTATGTATGTATGTATGTATGTATGTATGTATGTATGTATGTATGTATGTATGTATGTATGTATGTATGTATGTATGTATGTATGTATGTATGTATGTATGTATGTATGTATGTATGTATGTATGTATGTATGTATGTATGTATGTATGTATGTATGTATGTATGTATGTATGTATGTATGTATGTATGTATGTATGTATGTATGTATGTATGTATGTATGTATGTATGTATGTATGTATGTATGTATGTATGTATGTATGTATGTATGTATGTATGTATGTATGTATGTATGTATGTATGTATGTATGTATGTATGTATGTATGTATGTATGTATGTATGTATGTATGTATGTATGTATGTATGTATGTATGTATGTATGTATGTATGTATGTATGTATGTATGTATGTATGTATGTATGTATGTATGCACCATAGTGTTGCCCATTTTCCAAGTGAAGTATCACAGTTTAATGATAATTTCCAACAATTTTTGAACAAAAGAGCAAATTTTTTACCAATTTAGTTTTCAATGATCTAAATCCTTTAACAGCTCACAGAAAATGGTTGAATATTTCATGCTTACCTAGTCAAGAAAATCATATCTAAAACATGCCCCAGCAGGGTTTTCAATTTATTATCTGCAGCATTTAACAACAAAAAAAAAAACTAATGTGGAATTAAGTTAACATTTTCTGTCTCTCTACAAATTAATTTTTGTTCAAAATACGTTTCCTCATTCATCTTTTGTCATCCCCTGAATCACACTCTATATGGAATTAGAACAGAGAAACACCTTAACTTCAGATTTACGGAGGGTCTAATCATGAACCGGATCCTGAGAAAGAAAAAGATGCTGCCACTCTTCCCTGGGGAAGAGAGCTCCCTAAGTGCAGCACATCCACAAATTGACATCATATAGTCTGCAGTATCAATCTTGAACATCTCACGTAAATTTCTGCAATCAAAAGATGTAATGATCATGTACAAAGAACAGCACTGAATATAAATGAACATATTAATATATTTTTTTATCAGGTATAGTTTTAAGGAAAGAACACTGAAAAGATATTCAGCATTTTTAATTCATTCAAAACATTGTGAAGACATACAAATAATTAATCATCATAACCAGCCAACTTCAATATAGAAGTTCAAAAAGAAGTTGAAGTCACTATAAATTAAAAAACTATTGATCCAGATTACAGTGTGACCAGGATATTCGATTACCTAATTATGTATGTATGTCAGATCTGTCTTCCACCAGAAAACAATCTGGTGCATTGTCAACTCAGCAATTAAGACTTTCATATTCTAATCCTTATAAAGGTAAATCTCAAGTTGCCTAGGAGAACTATTTATTAAAGCATGGTCAATGATATGGTGCAATACGAACACTTTGACAAGTGTTAAAAACTTAGGGCTCAAGATGGCATGGGCATAACATATGTTGGATCTATTCTTATATAGAGGTTTCTTTACATATTTATCCTTTCAAAAGATTGGAAATAGCATATTTTCCCCATACAGTATGTATATATTCCTCGAAAAATTTAGACCCTCCATGTGTGTCACACCTGTTAGCATCCATTTAATACTCTGGTTAACTACTACTAGCTGTGGTTAGCAGTGGATAATTTCAATTAAAAATTAAAAATTACAAGTATCCAAACAACCCCTATTATTCTCAATGATTTTTTATTCTTCGTTGTCTTTTCTCTATCCAGAAAACTACAATGGCATTATATGCAAGCTTTTCTATCTTGACATTTAAAAAAAGAGTTGGAGACGATGGAGTTGATATATCGTAAAAGAGTTGGAGATATGGAGTCTCAAAATGTACACTTGAAGCTAGCATGATTGATCAGCCATATATATGAATATATATGTATATGTATATATATATACATATATATGTATATGATAGGTTCTGAAATAAGAATTGAGGGAATATAATAGAGATAAATAGATAATGATGCTATATCCTATAATAGTATAAACCTATCAAATTAAGCTTCCTTAAACAGACCAATTAGCCAGCCTTTAGATGTAAAATAAAAATTTAAGAAAGTATAACCAAATAGCTTCTAAAAGCCTTGAACATTTAACTGAAACTAGAAGATCTTCCATAATTCTAAGACAGGAAAATTTGTCACTATTGCACACCTGAACACCATCGGACAATAGTCTTTCCATTTAAAATCTTCTGCACGATGAGGAGGCGTGAGCTGTGAACCTTCTTTTGGAAAGTTCATCCAAAAGCTTGCTCTAGGCCCAAAGTCCGAGGCACGAACTTCACGCCTTTGTATTGGTGTAATTTTTCCTACAGTATACCTGGGAAATAAAAATATCTGCATTGAGAATCAAATCCTTCTGAAATTTAGTTCAACAAAACAAATGCCTCAGAACACAATGTTACAATACAATGGTCACGAATAAATGCATGAAGAATAATCCTTTTGGAACTAAAAAATTATGACATACGATTAAAACTAGCCAAGCATACGTCAGTTATCAGAGATGTGATCACTCTATCAAATTATAGAAAAAGGAAGTACAAAATTTTGATCACAGTCACCATTTTAACTAAAAAAATGCAAGTGCTATAGAAAATTCTACTACATTTGAAACTTCGTCAACTCTACATAAACATGAATGCAAGATGTATCTCAGGAGTGCAGTGTCACTCCAATGACATTTATCTTGGTGATTATGGAACAATTACGATTTCAAAGTTTGGATTCCACATATTACAAGAATATCATCAGATGTAATTTAGCCCACTAACTTATCATCAGATGTAATTTTCGTGTTGAGACCTATCTTACTGCACATGGTGATTGATGCTACTTAATTATTGTGTAACAGGTGAAGCCTTAATTGAAAGTGATGCATGTTTTAATTGATATGTACTACTGCAAGTTCCAAAACACGTATTAACACAGTGCATTGGCTCTCCACTAAGCTTGACGATAGCTACAGCTAAACGTTTGCAAGGTATCTTATAAATATATCGTATCTCCCAATTGGCATGGATCACATAGTTTTTTTACTTGGTATTATGTGTATGCTAACGAAGTCCAACTAGATGTCTAGATCAATGCTGTTGATCAAAGGTCCCAAAAATTTGTCTATAATATATAGGAACCACAGAAGATGTTGCCTCATTAATTTCATCCTCCACATAAGTTAACATGCTGGAATGAAAAGTATGCTAGTTAGGAAAAGAACCTCAACGAGATCAGTGTTGTCAGACAAAGTGATGACATTGTCTGTCCAGTCATCAGGGAACACACATGTACCTGGTGCTTTGTCGAGGCATCCTAATCTAAATAGAAATGTAAAAGATTGAATCAAGTCACCCATTTTATCTCAACCAGAAATACTAATTGAAATATGCCCTACATTCAAAATTAAGTTGGTTATTGCAGTAAATGCCGTTCAAGTACTCATACTGATTATGCAGTAGCAAACCTTTTCCAATAGGAATCCCGTTCCAGTGTCGAGCATTGTTCAACAAACATTTTTGTCTAAATCAAGCATATGTATCTGACTGGCCCGACTTTTTAGCTAGATGTGCTTTTTTGAACTTTTTCCAACAACATCAAAAAGCTTCAACAATTGAAGAAACTTCAAGAGGATAGCAAATGAAACATGCCAACAATAGGCAAGCAGAAAGCAAGTGCGACATGTACTTGCTAGAGGACACTAAAATCCATTATGACCTTAAAAGAGGAACAAAATGAGAAGTTAGACCAGCAACAAAATAATTTTAAATTAAAAGAAAAAATCCATATATCTGAATAGCAAATCTTAGCTTTACCTAATTCCAAGCTGCAGGCTGAGCATTAGATCATAACTCCTATGACCTTTTATTATTGTCTCTCCTGGCTTTTTTATGTCCTTCATCAGTCTCTTCTGACGCTTTTTTCCTTTTCTAGGTGACATTAAAAAGCTGTTGTTGACTACTATCTCACTAATTAAAACTCCTTGCATGTACTCCCTCTCAAGGATTGGAATGTTCATATCGATCACTTTTTCATCACTTTCTGCAACAGATTCTAGTGTGATACCATGTCCAATAACTTTTTCTATGGCAACCTCAAGGCTCCACCGTCGTTCCAATACATGTTTGGCCCGAGACCGGTCGAAATTTATTGATCGCCCTTTAGGTATACTTATAGTCAAGCTACTGTCTGATTCTTGAGCTTCAATAACCTTCATCTTTCCCATATCAACAGATGAAGCATGAAGGATACGTGCACCATGGTGTTGTCTCTTGAAATCAGGCAACAATCCTCGCGTTCTTAAAGCATTAAGGTACAGTTCTTGTTCAGTTGGAATTTTGCTTCCTTTTGGATAAAAGAACCCTTTTCCATCCTTCAAACCTCTGGTCCATGTTCCAACATAGCAACCACCATCAATCCAAGTATAGACTCCAAAACCATGCATCATTCCGTCCAGCCAGTTACCTTCGTATGTATCACCATTTTTCCAGGTAAGAATGCCCCTACCAGACATTTTTCGTCCTTTCATATCGCCAACATACATGTTTCCATTAGCCCAAGTATACTTACCATGGCCTTCTATCACTCCCTGGATCCAAGATCCTTCAAAGACGTCTCCACTAGGATATGTTTGATATCCCAGTCCATGTCTGAGATTCAGTTTCCACCGCCCTTTGTAAGTCAAGTTGTCTGGCCCAGTATAGGTTCCATTTCCATGCAAGTATCCACCAGAAAATTCTCCATCATAAACAGCTCCTAAAGGCCATGTGATTTTCCCACGCCCATGCCTTATCCCTCTCCTCCACTCACCCTCGTAAATACAACCATCACTCCAAATGTACTTCCCGGATCCCTCTGGCACATTACCCAGCAGAGTTCCACAATATTTATCCCCATTGGGAAGTATAACCTCGGCAACTTTGAAGCTAACATGTGGACTACAAGCAAGAGTATCCTGTCTATTGACCAGATTGACTAAGAACTTTTTGTCATTGATGCTACTAGTGTCATATGATGATATAGGTCCTCTGCAACAAGAAAGTGCATCCAGATCATCAACATGTGCCCCAGGGAGTGACATGCATAACTTATAGAAGGATTCACTCCCTCGGCAAAAGAAAACCTTCAGCTGCAAAAGTTTAGCCAGAAAACAAAAATTAAGATGCTATTAAAGAGTCCCTAGTAAAAGCTTCCTAGAATGTTCTCGTGTTAAATTCATACGAAGAGACAAAAACAAGGTGCAGGAAAATTTTCAAAGGGTCCAAGCAATATCCTAATTAAGTGTCATAACCTTATACCACAAAAATTTAGAAAAAATAATAATAATAATAAGAGGCTGCATCCAAGGCTTACTCCACACGGTTGGTAGACATTATGCATTCTAATTAGAATGTACAAGACAGTTTCAAAACGCAAGTAGTTTTTCTTTTTATTTCCAGAGACCAGTTTCAAACATTTTCAGCAAAGCAGACTTTTATATTTATGTATCAAAAATAATAATAGACATGAACTTCAAATAATGTTGTATGTGCGATATATTCCAGTTCCTGTGCAACAGCTCTAGAATAAAAAAAATTAGAAACAAGTTGCAACAAGCAAAGTGCAATGTGCTTTAATACGAATCAAACTTTGAGTTTACACCAAACAATCTCTTCAGTAATTTGAACATACAAAAGTCATGGAAGAATCTTCCAAAATTAAGGATCAATAATAATTGTTAAAGAGTTTCATAGATTGAAAACTTAATATAATAAAGAGCCATTTATGCAAAACATATAAGAACTCAAGGAATGATGCCTAAATAGCTAGATCATGTTACACCCTTCAATCCTTTTAGGTAGGCTGTAAGATAAATGAGATACAATTAATGTTGGGGACTCGGTCCTTGGAAGTGTCCGACCTTTTTACCAGAGAACTCAAGGAATGATGCCTAAATAGCTAGATCATTTATGTTTTTCAATGCATTATACCCTTCAGTCCATTAGATAGATTGTAAGAAAGAAGAGATACAATTGATGTTGGGGACTTGGTCCTTGGAAGTATAAGACTATTTACCAAACCAAAGAACTAGGGATTCAATATTAAATGCACAACAACTTTGAAATCATACAAGTTCTAATATATGGCTTAACCAGTTCTCAAAAACAATAATAAAGTACCATTATGAGTTATTCTTTGCGAATTTAAAACTATTAATATTTATTTCCAAATAGGTGAAATTGGTATTAGATACACAGGATCATAAATAAAAACTTGGCCAAAGGCAGATCATCGAACAAAGACCCAAAGCACACTACCTTAACATCTCTCGACTGATCCAAACTGTTGTTACCTAAACCTTTGTGAATAACTAAACCACACCGCTATCTTTTAACTGATGTGATTTAACATGAGTTCTTGAAGTCGCAACAGTTTTCATCTCAAAAGCAGATTGAGGCCCAAAAACCACCCAACTCACATCAAATTCTTGTACTTGTATTGCCTATAAACCAGGCTCCAGCCACGTAGGTACCACAGATTCAATGTCGAGCAAGCATAACCAATGAGGCTGCTCCTCCCTCTCTTTCTTGATTAGTCCGTCAAGAGCCCAACTCTTAGCAGCAAATCAAGAAGTACCTGACATGAGAAATTCGGGTGGCGAGGTCAAAGAATCTCCGCACACCCATGACCCAAGATTCCAAGAACCATGGAAGAAGGCCGCGATCAAGAAGCTGCGTCACTCCCCATATCGAAACCCAGCAACAGGACGAGAAAAGGAGACGAGCGACGAGTGGGTTACCGATTGCGACGACGATTCGGGCCCGCGACACCTCGTGGCCGGGCGAGAGGAAGTGAATGAAACCGGCGCTGTGGCGGTGGCGCCTTTGTCTGGAGGAGGAGAGCCGAGAGAGAGAGAGGCTCTCTGGTCATCGAGGCGTCTTCGTGGGTGAAGGTCGGTTTAACTTAAAAGAAGAAGCGGAGGGTAAGAGGAAGATCCGCCCGACGGACATCAACCCAAAAGCGATACCCGGCCCCGGTTGGATAGACGTCACTGGACCCCAGTCTGGGGCCCACGAGAGGTATGACAGCTGATGGTACCGTGACGCTTTCGGCGACCACCCGCACAGTTACCCGCGTTGCTGCATCAGAGGGGCTTGGAGTGGGTCCCACGTCCCCCAAGGAAAGACTAGAACGAGACGATATCGTGACGTAAAAATCGCTTTCCAATTAATAATAATACGAGCGCTTTTTTTTTTTTGTAGGTACCACAGATTCAATGTCGAGCAAGCATAACCAATGAGGCTGCTCCTCCCTCTCTTTCTTGATTAGTCCGTCAAGAGCCCAACTCTTAGCAGCAAATCAAGAAGTACCTGACATGAGAAATTCGGGTGGCGAGGTCAAAGAATCTCCGCACACCCATGACCCAAGATTCCAAGAACCATGGAAGAAGGCCGCGATCAAGAAGCTGCGTCACTCCCCATATCGAAACCCAGCAACAGGACGAGAAAAGGAGACGAGCGACGAGTGGGTTACCGATTGCGACGACGATTCGGGCCCGCGACACCTCGTGGCCGGGCGAGAGGAAGTGAATGAAACCGGCGCTGTGGCGGTGGCGCCTTTGTCTGGAGGAGGAGAGCCGAGAGAGAGAGAGGCTCTCTGGTCATCGAGGCGTCTTCGTGGGTGAAGGTCGGTTTAACTTAAAAGAAGAAGCGGAGGGTAAGAGGAAGATCCGCCCGACGGACATCAACCCAAAAGCGATACCCGGCCCCGGTTGGATAGACGTCACTGGACCCCAGTCTGGGGCCCACGAGAGGTATGACAGCTGATGGTACCGTGACGCTTTCGGCGACCACCCGCACAGTTACCCGCGTTGCTGCATCAGAGGGGCTTGGAGTGGGTCCCACGTCCCCCAAGGAAAGACTAGAACGAGACGATATCGTGACGTAAAAATCGCTTTCCAATTAATAATAATACGAGCGCTTTTTTTTTTTTTTTGCTTAATGGAATTTTGGTCGTCGATAATTAATATATGATAAGGTTAAATGAAATTAAATTAAATTAAAGCCTTGTCAGCCATCAGTTCGTGACGCGTCTCATTCATTTTGGTCATTGAGATTGATGGGATAACGTAAGGCTGGCAAAGGATAAGGAAATGAGGATCGAGCAGAGTCACATGTTTTTTCAGAGTCACGTGGGAATCGTAGACTTTTATTTTATTTTATTTTATTTTCTTCTCTTTTTTATGATCTCCGATTTATTTATTTGTTTCGTTTGGCAGATAATTTTACTCTAATTCTTATATTTTATTTATTTTCTTTCTAACTTAGGTGTACCATCTTATCTCGTAACAAAATAAATCTATCAAATTAATACAATATTGGATTGTATTAATCTCGATGTCGACGTGTTCATGTTCGACTAATACCCGACTATACTGATTAAATATTATAATTAAAATTATTATTAATTTAGGTTATTTCTTCGATACTCTAAATGATATTTTACTTAAGTTTTTGAACCCTCTAAATGATTTAGGTTATTTCTTCGACTCTCTAAATGATATTACACTTAGATTCTTTGACACATGAATATATCGTATTAATTTTAATTATTTGATTAATTATCTTCTTTTTTTTTCACGACTTGTATATATTGCTTTTATCACATTGAATCATATCATATTTTGTTATGTTTACTATCATCCTTTAGAGCTAAAGGAGAATTTGTTATGCTTATATATGTCTCACCTTCTAAATGTGCCCATTTGTCATTTTATATATGTCCCTATTTATTTAGTGGGAGATTAATTACAAGTTAGATGAATGCAAATTCCTTTTCAATTTTATCAAGAGGTCGTCCCTACTTTGTTTTTTTATTTTATATTATCAATAATGGGATCTAATGATTGATACAAAGTTATCATAATATGTGGATCTCATCTTCTTTATAAAAAGATAATTATTTTTTTATTTTATATTATATAACTAAACACTTATATGGATATCAAAATCAATCATACGAGTTAAATCACATCGAAATAATTAACGGGTTATGGCTTAACAAAGACCATCAAGAGGTCGGTTACGATCGATTTAGAAATTATCTCTAATGTTCAACCTATCTATGATTTTTTTTTCATTAATTGAATAATTATTTATCACCAAGAAATTAAATAAACAATAAATATTTTTCTAGTGTTGGCTCCATGGAATATTAAATGTCATTCGATTAAATATTATCAAGTAGATGCTGTAGATCTCAAATCAAATTCGCCAAGTACATGGATTGAAATAATGAACATACTTTATTCTTCAGCACATAATTAAACACACTATCGGACCATTTATTTCTTTTATATGAAAAGTGATTCTTCACGAGAGTCGATTCCCTCAATAAGTTCATGCACGTGTGTTTCTCCTTTGGTCGACAAACCCATCTCCTAATTCCTGCATAATTTCTTTTATATGTATATATATATATATAAGAAATTATTAGATAAATATGGATATTATTATTATTATTATTATTATTAGGGTATGGCGCCATGTGAAACACGAGCGGGGTGTATGGGGACACTATTTGCTCCTTGATGGACGCTACGACCTACCGATTCGGCGACACGTAAACTTCACATGAGCATGCCTCGTGATTCGCGCTCGTTGATCAATCCGCAAACGTGCAACAAGTGGCGGGCGACTTGGCACACGACTCGAGTGCCGACGTCGGCAAAAAGTCAAGGCCGACATGGTGGCACCGCCTCCGGGAGCGACTCGTGTCGTGATTTAAGCCCCGACAAGACGGGAACACTCAACGCCGACAAATCCTCGTAATGGGATTTATGGGTTTAGTCTCTAAGCATAACCGTTCCCAAACACGAGAATACAGGAGAGATCGAGGTGTGTATTCCGCTGGCTGTGGCTGTGGCTGTGGCTGTGGCTCTCGGTGTTTTCGTGTCGTGTGGGAGTTGTCATAATCACTGCAGCCTGAGGAAGATGATGATAGGACGAGGCAATAGTTTGGCATTTCAATCATAATTCATGTGTATTCGTGAGATCAAAATACAAAATTCAATGATATGTGACTTGTGCTTAGAAAGAGAAATAAGAAGATGGAGTCGACAAAGGTGGATCTTCAAAACAAAGTGAATTTTTGGCACCATCTCATCCTCGTTGCACCATCAAAATTAACCTTGTGCAAACGAAGGAAGGAAGGACGGAAGGAAGGAGGAGCTGTTTGTCTACTCTTTTGACGAGGAATCCAATAGCTTCTACCTTTCGTACTCCTTCTTGTCCAATGGAACCTGTGGTTGTCGATGAAGTCCGAGTTCAGGAAAAGGCATTGAAAGTTTATCACCGTCGCTTTCTTTCTTTCTTTGATAAGATGGATCTTATTCAATTTTTTAAATTTAAATTATATATTATTATTATATTAATAATTTATTATGAATTAATATGATATGTAAGTAACTCTAATATATGTTAACTGAGATATGACGAAAAAGACTTATATACTATGTTTTTAAAAATATAAAAATTATTTTAGATATAAATAAAAGCCCATGACCAAATCACATAGACTAAAATAGATATTAATCTTTTTTAAACTTAAATTATATATATCATTATATTAATAATTTATTATGAGTTAGCAAACCACGTAAGCACAGTCTAACATATATTAATTCAAACTTGACGAGAGGGGCTTATACATTACGTTTTTAAAAATGTAAATTTTATTTTAGAGACGAATAAACCATAAGAGTTTAAGTGATGTATAGTCAAAACCAGATGGGCTAAAATGAACCTTAACCCAATAAATTTTTTTCATGTGTCATGATTACCTAAATTAAAATATTTTAATAATAATAAGAGTTTGAATGATAAAAATAACTTCTCTGCATATAAAGATAGAGTCGAAAATGATCTCAGGCTTCTCTAATATTAAAGTAATAAGATGATAGGTGTAACACTTTCAGCAATCCAACCTTAAATATTAGTTTGATGATAGTATATCATACTCACTTATAAAGATTAACGATTCAAAATATCTAATATATTTTTTTTTGAGTCTTGTCTTCAACGATTAATCTTTGCAAAAGAAAAAGAAAAGAAAAAACACATAGAGCAATTAGGAATCCAACGAACTCAAGAGTGTCTCTTGCAGCCCGTCCCTGTCCTCTGCTGAGGCAAGGCCCAGCCTACTCTCTCAAGACAAATTGTTGCCATGGCTGCTCCACCCGATTCACTCATCCTCCATCATGGTGAAGCTTGAACTCTCATTCATCTACGCAAATGAAAGAAGGAAGCTAAACATAATGATATGACCTAATAACTCAAGAACAATCTTATAAGATAAAATAAGTAAGATGATGGTTTCCAGTAGGAAGACAAAAAAAATAAACCACTGAAACTTTCTGAAGAAAAGTATAAAAGAAGGGAATAGTACAGAAACAGAGATCCACAAGAGGATAATCCAAGGATTTCCAACTTATATTTCAAGAGCTTCAAGTGTTCTTTCCGAGCCCAATTACCTTAGTTAATGCGTGCAGTGACAGACTTTATATATGTCATGTCAACCTACAAAATGACATGCATCCGCGCAATGATACATGAACATGAAGACAAGCACGACCTGAGAGCGAAGGACAAAGAAATGAGAAGTCCCATCATCCTACGTGTTCTTGCTGACTCAATTATTCTGCACCGGTTTGTATCTCTCCAATTTTCCACTCATTATATAAAGGACCATCCAAATCATTCAAGCAACAGCTGTTGCCACCTGCTAAGTCAAATCTTGAATCGGTTTGTGCAGACCAATAAGGAGCAAAAGAACAGCCCATGCATGCAGATGAATGATCCAAAGGCATGCAACACCCTGCACCCAATGAGGCAGTTCAAGGCAGGCCATGGAAGAAGCTCAACCAGCAAGAGAAGCAGCGAGATATGCATTATGGAGCTGAGAGAGAGAGAGCGAGAGACAAAAGCACATGGGGTGGCAAGATTATCCAGAATCTATCAGTCGCAATGCTACAGATGCTGTCGCTGCGGTCGCTTTCCGCCTTCTGGCCTCAGCGTCCGCATCTTGTCGCTCTTTTCTGCAGTCGGAGAGCTCTCTCACCGCTTCTCTCCCCACACTCGCGAAGGGAAGCAGCAGTTGACACCTTCATGCAGTGGTTTCATGGCGAGTACGTCCAATCGGTCGTCCTTTCTGAAATTATGAGGCCAGTCTACTCTTTAGATGCATAGAATTCTCTGACACACCCAACCACTCGGGCCAGTGCTGCTAAATTGGAGGGGTGACATCCCTTCCCTTCGCAAGAACTCGGCCTTCCTCTCTGCTGCTTCGTGGGAAGCATGAAGCAGACGGAGGGGAGGATGAGAAGGTATGGATCGCAGAGCAGCCCAGAGAGAACCAGACCTTGGACTGAGCCGCCGCCGCCAGTACCGCAGCAAGGGAGGAAGGTCCCGGTGGTGTACTACCTCTGTAAGAATCGCCATCTGGAGCACCCTCACTTCATCGAGGTGCTGCTCTCCTCCCCTCGAGGGCTCTACCTCAAAGGTCCGCTGAAGTCGATGCATGCCGTAGAGTGGATGAATTGGCTTGCGTGTGTACGATGCTTCTTATTCGTTGGTTTTGGGATATTGATGCAGACGTGATCGAGAGGCTCAATGCGCTGAGAGGAAAGCGGATGGCCGCCATGTATTCGTGGTCTTGTAAGAGGTAAAAGAAAGACTCGCAGTCGATTCTTCCTGTTGTGCAGATTGATGGTGGAAGAAGTAATGGTGCAGGGGGTACAAGAACGGGTTCGTTTGGCACGACCTCGGGGAGGACGATCTCGTCCTCCCCGCCCATGGCAACGAGTACGTGCTCAAGGGTTCCGAGCTCCTGGATCAGTCTCCTCCAGGTGAGACCACACTTGCTTTCCCCATCCCTCGATTTCCTTGCGAGATCTTCTACCACATCATTGAAGCCAGATGCGGCATTCCATGGTTTAGTTCGGCGGCACAATGAAATGAGCAATCAGAGGATGCAGATCCAGAATCAACAAGATTCCCCTGTGAATTCCTGTAAAGACCATGAAGAAGCTGCTGCTTCTTCTTCCTTCGTGGCGATTGTGGTTAAGGAGGCGAAAACCTCTCCTGGATTGCGGTCGCCGGCTTCACCACATCCCCCTGCTACTACCCGACCGGATGAGCTATCGCCCACCACCAATCGGTCGAGTTCCTCCGGCGATTTCTCCCCTGAGACTGGCTGTAGAACCACCCCATCGTCGGCAATGGGCTCCCCGAGCCCTGCCGAGCACCACGGCCGCAAGCCCGCCGTAGTGCAGGATGCCTCCACTCAAACCGACGAGCAAGGAGGGAGAAAAGCGTGTGGAATTGCCGGTGTCTCGTTGGGTAAGGAATCCAGCGAGACACAGAGCGGGATGAGTCCATGTCCGACGGAGGGGCCTGAGAATGTCGAGGCGTCATCTAATGCTGCTGCTGCTTGTTCTTGCGGGAGGACGAGCACGTTGGAGTCGCTGATACGAGATGAACCAAGTCAGAAGAAGGACTTGAGGGTCGTCGAGGATGAAGTTTTCATCCCGGCCAGGGCGAAGCTGAAGGCAGCCGACATGCTCGTGCAGCTGATCACATGCGGTTCGATCTCCGTGAAGGACCATTACAACTTCGGAATCGTTCCAACCTATAACCCAAGGTTCACCACCACCATGAAGTCTCCCTCGCCGACGTTTGCGGGTTCGATGATGCTGGGAGAAATCGACTGCTTCTCGGAAAGCCAGAGAGTGGTCGGACTGAGGCCGGAAGAGCAGATAAACCTCGCTGAAACCATCACAGAGTCGAACAAGGAAGAAATGGAAGCAGAGTAAGCTGTTCGAAATCTTCATGCTTCATATCCGCTGCAGAGTTTCAATGAATGATCTGAATAATGTAGGAGCTGCAAGATGCCTGATTCAAGGAAGGACGAAGAAGAAGAAACGGATTCGTCGCAGTTCAAATGTCTCCCTCGGGCGATTAGAATCGCGTCCTGCAAGCAGTCCAAGATCGAGACGGTGAGGTCCCCTGCTTCAGGTACGAGGATGCTCTCATGGGGGTTCGACATCACCAAGTCATCACCTCTCTGCTCGTCCAAAGATGGAAGCAAATGGATCACCGATACTTCGTCAACAAAAGGATCCTTCACCGGTTTCGAATCTTTCAGAGAAGAGAGGAAGGAGAAGGTGATCGAGCTTAATGAAAGTTGAGTTACTCTGCCCACTCTGTGTGAAGCTAAATTTCCTAGCTATTTCTTCCCCCCATCCAAATTCTCTTTCTTGCAGGCCTACTTCTGGAGCTCGGGTTGTAATCCAATCGAGCTCTCCGTGACTGGACCAGTGAGGAACGAGGATGTCTCGTTACTGCATCCTATCTCTCATTCCACTGTCAGCGGTGTGTGGAAGAAAGCTTATAAATTCTCCAATGGATTCTTAGTTCTATTTCATTCGATCGATGACCTATTTTTTAGTATCAATGGATCATTTCGACCATTATCATATGGGATGTGCTTGCGTTGGACTTATCTTTGCATCTGCTGCATATGGGCTACTGGATTAGCCATTTTTAGTACACAACCACAGAGTACTTAAATGTTGAGTATTCCTCCGGCACATGTCCTCCGGTGTCCCCCTGCGAGTTGTATCAGTTCTTTTTTATCTTCTTCAGCTCTCATTCTTTATAGTAATGTTAGGACAGGTACAGTAGCTATAGTAAGCTCGCGCGCTGCTATCTCACCATCATTGCTGTTGGTGCAGCAGAGGTGTTCGATCAAAGGCCCCAAAAAGGAGGGCAGTTTGACACCATCACTCTCGACGTATGCAGTGATCTCATGCATCAACTGCTCGTCGAGGGCTACTTCAACGTGTAAAACCCGCCTGTCCCACGTTGCATGGCCGTGCGTTTCAAAAGTCGTGAACTGCCATGATCATCAGAGAACCGCATCCCCCGCTTTTTCTTATTCCCCTGATTCACGACTTTTGACGAAGCCGTCGAGCCCTCTCAACCGTCGGTTTCCGTCCACCACCTGCGTCTTGATTCGTGACCACAGGGGTGCTCTGGGCTCTGCCTTATCTTCTCTCTCTGTATGTCGAAAGCTAAAGTGGCAACTACGTCATCACATTCCATAAGCACATGCTAACGCCGACGCTTAGAATATAAATTAGATGGCGCAGGGGCATCAGATACAGCCACGCAGGGCCACCCAGGTCCAGCTGCACCCACATTAATCCCCCAAATCCAACTCATTTATTGTCGCCGATAGCCAAATTTAAACCCCCCCAAAACCAATGGCGTTCGCGATGCCACGTCCCTCGCCAACCACCGTCCGACTCGGTAAGTCGCAGCATTGTTGAATTGTTCCTGGTTTTTTTTTTTTTTGATAAATAGATTATTAGGAATTAATTAGGAATATTTTCCCCCTTTTTTGGCGTATTTATTTACATAGAAGTAGGGTTTTATTTTTCTTTTTTGCGTACGTGGTTGTATGGGATTTGACGGCGGCGCGTGCGCGTGCGGGCGCACACACGGCCACCCGCATCCGGAACCCTTCGCTCCACGCGATCCGTGGCCACAGGTCACGCCACGTGTGGCCCACGCCCTCCGCGCGGGGACCTGCCGAGCGTGCGCCGCCGCCCGCTATCGCTGCCTCCGCTTGACCGCGCGTCGCCCGGGGGAGTCCAATAGAAACTTCTGGATCGATGACGTCGGTGCGTCTCGCCGGCTCCGACGCATCGTGTCGGGGAAGGAATACGTGGGTGTGCTGTTCGATGTTCGAGATCAAACAGCAGATGTGCGGTGGAGCTGCCACACCTTCCTTACGGGAGCCGCCTATGAAGCGACGCAAGGACAGCACCAGACGGGCAAGTCAAACCCAACTCCTGTCGATCCAACGGGTTTCGGTCCTCTTCGTCCGCCCTTGGCTCGATCTTGACCGTTGATCCATGGCATCACTCTTTTATTATGTTGTCTCCTCTCACTCCGTTGTCGTTCGTTGTTTGTTCTTGCGTCGCCGAGTTCAAAAGCGTCTTCCTTCCCCTTTCCTCTCCGTGTATACCCGTCGCCGTTCCTTGCTCTCCCGATCACCGCCACGAGCCGCCGCCCTCGTCGCAGTGCCGGCATTGATCGGGCCCTGCCGGATCGGGCCGACGGGGCGGCAATGATGATGAGGCGGGTGGCGGCGTCGCTGGTGCCGCCGTGGCTGGAGCCCCTCCTCTCCGCCCACTTTTTTACTGCTTGCCCCCTCCACCGGGACGCTCCCCGCAGCGAGTGCAACATGTTCTGCCTCGATTGCGGCCCCGCCTCGTCTTCTTTCTGCTTCTACTGCCGCTCCGACAGCCACGCCGGCCACCGCGTCATCCAGGTCAACCGCATTCCCCTCCCACCTCGTTCTTCTATCTGCACAATTTGCTCTTGCTCTTTCTTTGTTGTTCCTATGGTGGTGGCGGTGGTGACATGGGGTTTTTTTTGTTACTGGCGGCGGCGGCAGATACGGCGGTCATCGTACCACGACGTGGTGCGGGTGGCGGAGATCCAGAAGATGCTCGACATCAGCGGCGTCCAGACCTACGTCATTAACAGCGCGCCCGTGCTCTTCCTCAACGAGCGGCCGCAGCCGCGCGGGGGCGGACGCGGAGGCGGCGCCTCCGCCGCTTCCTCATCCACCTCATCCCCTTACACCTGCGAGATCTGCTCCCGCTCGCTCCTCGATCCCTTCCGCTTCTGCTCCCTCGGCTGCAAGGTTAGTTCCCATTCCTTTCCCTCCTCCCCCTCGTTCCATCGCGCCATGATTCGTGCGTGCGATGTAAGCGTCCCACTCGATCGAACACCTGACCGTGCAAAACGCAAATTTAGTTGGCGGGGGTAAAGCGGAACAGCGACACGACCTTCGTCCTGAACCCCGGCGACGAGGAGCCGAGCGACGGCGGCGGCATTAGGGATTCATCGTCGACGGCAGCGGAGGAGAGCAAGTCCGGACGAAGGGGAAGGTCGGGCGGGGGATTGCGCGAGGGGACGAGGCACGAAGCCCGAGGCCCTGCGCCTCCTCCTCCCGCTCCCAACTCGAGGAGGCGGAAGGGGATCCCCCGCCGCGCCCCCTTCGCCTCCTGACCTTCCCCAGCTTGTAAATTACTAAACCAGACGAAGAAGAAGAAGAAGAAGAAGAAGAAGAAGAAGAAGAAGAAGCAAACAGTACTGCATAGATTACTACTATAAAGAAAAGCGTCATTCAGATTCCAACGCTTCCCGAGAGACAGAGAGAGAGAGAGAGAATAGTGCTGCTCTCAGCACCAGCATACAACGACGACGGAGAGGGAAAGCGAGCGTGAAGTAGATCATTGTAATAAGTGCATCCAAGTGTAATTGTTCTTCTCTTCCCACCCCACACCACACCATCACAATGTCATGCATTTCCACATTATTGACTGCACCTCATCACCACGTTACCAACGTCCATACTCTTGTTGTTGTCCCTCAGGAAATAGTACGACCGACACAAATTCTTTACTTCCAAAGCTGCTCCTCGTCAACCAGAAGCCAAAGGAAGTATACGCTGCAGCAGCAACGGCACTGTCTTTTACCTTTTCACCTCCATGGTTGGGACTCGTTCGCAGACACTTGTGGTAACCTTAACCCAAACACGGTTGAGGAAAGCTCGGTATCTTCGTTCATCGGAAAAGGAAGTCGAGGGAGATAAGAAATAGAAGTAGGTCCAAAAGATCAAGCATGTACTTCCAATCGCCTCAGAGTAGGGTGGTGTGCACCGATGCTGTGCATTGCAATCAATGGGAGCAGTACCCGGTGGGGCGAACCCAGCACATGGATGATGATTGGGATTTGGAGTGGAAACATTTGTTGGAGCAATTACTTTACAGGAAGAAGAGAAGAAACCACAAGTAGTTTACATAAAATACCACACTGTGGAGTCCCCTCCCAAAGGACCACCATGGCTTTTCACATGTCGTCGGGTGAGGACCACGATGGAGAAGACAGAGGGGGGATGAGAGGAGTGTTTAAGTTCCATGGCTAGTTTAGTCGATTAGGTCTGTGGTCGAGTTGCATTATTGGGTGGGTTGTTGTCACACCCCATCTTGCACATCTGTCAATCACTATGAACAATAAGAATCAATTGATGCCCTGCTCGATCGAGTCTTTTTATCTTGGCGTTGAAGGTTGGGAATTCCGGGCGAAGGCATCGTCCTATTTTATTCCACGCTATCAACCAACACGTGTTTGATGTGGAATGGCGATCCAAAGCATCAAAGAAGACCACCGTCCTCGCCTCCGCATATAGAAAGCTCCGAAACAACCACTCGGTGCCACGTGGGGCCCCCGAGCTGGTGGGTCAGGAGACACGTCGGCGGTAACTCTCTGTGCTTCGCGTTACGGCCGAGGAAGGGAACACCTGCCGATGTGCTCCACTTTTTCCCTCCTTTTTACGTGCAGTATAAATTCTCATCTGATCCGATGTAGAATAGGATCCTAACTTAACCACGATATCTTAATTTATCTTGTGATCCAAACCACGAGATAATTATAAGAAATCATTTCACAGAAACTTAAACTGTTTGTTTGTGTATGTGATGGCCAATGGTTCGTCAAGAAAACTATAAGTATATTTATGATTTCTGAAAAATATAATTATTTTCTTAAAAAATCAGTCAAAATTGAAAGACACTTGTTCTTATATTTTGTCACCACTATTCCATCCTAAATCTTAAGAATAAGATATATATATATATACACACACACACACCCACCACCTGTCATTACAGAATTTGCCGCCATGGCTGCCGAATGATTGGCGAGATGGGAGTTCTTGTTGAGGTCGGTGAGGCGTCATCACTTGCAGGAGCACGGAAAGCCATTGGATCGGGGAGGGGGCGTTGCAGCACCAGAGACGGTCCAAAACACGGCCGAACTGATGTCGCTGTGCACGGTGACGCGCTGCTGTCTACTTGGATCCGGTGGTTCCTCGGTCATGTGCTGAGGCTGTCCCCGCACCGACTCACGTCGTCTGCTGCATCGAGTCATCCTCGCCACGGCGTCCATCACTTCGCCTGCTTGACTATTTTTTTCTTGGGAAGGAGATCGGGGTGAGGAGAAAGGGCGTTGCTGCTTGATGGCGATGGTTGACCTGCTTGTCGCCAGTCGACGCTCGCCT
Organism: Musa balbisiana; assembly: GCA_004837865.1. Taxonomy (NCBI): domain Eukaryota; kingdom Viridiplantae; phylum Streptophyta; class Magnoliopsida; order Zingiberales; family Musaceae; genus Musa; species Musa balbisiana. The sequence goes on from CM017194.1 coordinate 33,019,303, forward strand.
GCAATCAAAGGCAGCAGCGAGCCAGCAACATCGCTCCAGATTGTCGCCATATATTACTGCAGTCGCTGTAACCTTCGTTCTAGCCCACGTCAATTTCCCAAGGCCGCCAAGGAGGCGGTCGAGGTCATCGCCGTCGGCGGAGAGTCACGATGCTTCGAGTGACGCGTGAGTAAAATCTGAAGGTCTGCACGAATCTCAAAGCAACGCCCACTCGGTAACTATAGCCTAATCCAAGCCCTCTCTGCTGCAACGGCCCGGCCCGATCGGGACTGCCAATCTCCGTTCGTGTCATCCTCCTCGATCGCCCCCCTTCGTTCCTCCCTCGGGGCTGACCGGATCGGCGATTACTCTTTGGGTTTCTTGAGCTCTCATCTCGTATCGTCTGCCGACTTGGATGCCTGGGAGAGCAGGTGGGCGGCGCGGATTTGCGTGTTGCGGTCTCTGATGAAGATCGGATTCCTTCCATGGTTTTCTGTGAGGGAGTTCTGCTTGTAAGGATGATGCTCGATCGCCACGGTTTGTCGTGCGATTCTTGATTCCTTTGAAGCAGAAATGACGAGGTATTAGTTATTCTATGCAACTATTGTGTGTTTGATGTAAATATAACTCAACATCTTGCTAGGAAAAACGAAAATAATCTTTGCTGAAGAATCAGAATGCATACATATCTCAGAGGTCAATTAACAGTTCGAAAAGAATTTTTTTTTGGCTTATAAATCAATCTATTTTAGATGATACATGTTGTTGCATAATGCAGAACTTCAGAAGAAACAAGAGGATAAACAAATTCTCGAGGAGCTTCTGGATTCCATAAAGGTGGAAATAAAGGTATTTCTGAGCAATCTTTTGATCCCTCTAAATGCTCACTTGCAAGTTTGTTATGTCCTCCTGCTTGTTGCCTTCACCTTTTGTTGACTCCCTATCAGTTATTTCATTGCTTAGGGTTCTGATTGATCCATGTATTTGCTGATTTGGTGTATTGAAATATACATTTCAGTTTTATGGTTTTTGATCAGCTAATATGTTCTTTTGAAACCTTAGCAACCAAGAATTCAGTTGCTAAGGTTACATTTGCAACTTGCGATAGACCTCTGTATTTTGAGCTTCTCTAATGCATACAAGCATTGTACTGCCACTTCACCTCTGTTAGTTTAGATGAACAATGTATCGTCATATTACCTCTGTTAGGAGAAAAGGACAGCGTTCTTATGAAAAGCAAAAGTCCTATACATGCCTCTTTGTCTTAAATCCAAGACCAAGATTTATGCAACTCAATGGACACAAATGTACATTCCATGTACTGGTAATAAACTTTTTTTTTTCTCTCTCTCTCTCTCTCTCTATGAACTTACACAGTCGTCCAATTGACACAGCTATCTTTATTCCTGAAATCATATCAATTTTGATGTTGAAGCCATCCTTGAATTGCAGAACGAAGGGCATGATTGGGGAGTAGCTCGCAATCGGATAGCCTGAGGTTAGTCATGGGTGATGTCTCATTGCCGCTGCTAAGCCATCCTTTAATGGCCTCACCTTCGTAAGTGAAACCATCTGCTGCTATTTGTGGATCCCTCATAAGCTCCTGCAGTTTCATTTTCAACTAATAAATCAAATTGAAGTGGCAGCTACAAGAGATGCTTCTGCATCTTCTTTTAGTTTGATCACACTGCACAGATGGGCAAATAATTATTACAACTACAGAACTTTGGTAGTAATGCATATGATTTGGAATACCAAGGAAATGTGCAGGCAGCTATGTATCGTTCAAGCAGTATCTAACACAAAACCAGAGTACCAGAGGAAGAGTCACAACAATGAACATGTGTGTGTTGATGACAAGAATGTAAGAAGACGTGATGTTTATCTGATTAGGATAAGAGGTGGGGTTGGTAAGAAGAGACAGGGAACATTTAGGATATATATTTATTTGGAGAAGGATTGTTAGAACTTGATGATGCATAAATGATCTACTAATGCAAAGTGGACTGCCAAGTAACTGACCTTAAATATTGGACAGATGAAGTATGATGGAATGCCGCTGCTGTACTCTGGAGCTAACATAATCGATGAAGGCGATAACCTGGCAAATGAGATGGACTTCATCAAGGGCTGAAGCATTTTCCATGCCTCTTTTGCATCTGGCCGGTTCCTCCTGTTCATGTCACAGCATTTCAACCCCAGTTTTGCCAACTTCTCTGCCTGCACATATGGCCAGTCCCCTGCAGAAGCATCAAGTACCCTCTCCAAGCATTTCATATCCAATGCCTCTTTTACTGCTTTGCTTACTCCAAATGCTGGCCTTCCCGTTAGAAGTTGCAGAAGTATGACTCCTAAGGAGTACACATCAGATTTTGCTGTGATTTCTCCGGATGAGAGCAATTCAGGGTCCATGTAAGCAAATGTTCTCTTGCGCAGATGCATGCAGTGGTAGAGGGTGCTGCTGCCAATGGACCGGACAAGCAGTCGGTACATACCCAAGTCACTAATCTTGCTCACAAAGTTTGAATCGAGAAGAATGTTTACAGGCTTAAGATCACCATGGACCACACTAAGGGGTTTACGGGAGTGGAGGAAGACGAGAGCGGAGCATATTTCAGCTGCAATGCGGATGCGGACCTGCCAGGTGAGCTTGCGAGTAAGGTGGTCTTCCAAGCTTCCACTAGGAAGATACTCGTAAACGAGAGCTCTGGCTTCTGGGCATGCTCCTATGAGAGTGACAAGGTTTGGATGCCTTACTCTACTTAAAACATCAATCTACAATAGCAAAACTTACATTGATTAAAAGAGATTGCTTGTTGTTTTGCCAAATGTTACCAACATGCTTGAATTAGCTCATGCAATATGCAGGTCAGGACTTACCTCTCGCCGGAATTCTGCTGTTCTTTGCATGCCTTGTGGATTCAACCTCTTTATTGCCACTGTCGTATGGCGAAGGGTGCCTTTATATACACATCCGTATCCACCTTCGCCGATCTTTGATGCCTCATGGAAGTTTTCTGTTGCTTGTTCCAGCTCCGAAAGGGAGAACTCAGAGAAGTGTTCTGCTCCACGAGTGCTGGTTGTTGCTTCTTCTTTCTTCTGATGCACTCGCTCCTGCTGCGACAGATCATGCTCTCCTCGGATCGAATCGAGGTGGCTGTATGCCTCGGGCAATTTGGCTTTGATATCCTTGAGAATTTGGTCAGAATCAGATATTTGGAGTTCCAGCGCTGCCATCTTCTGACGTGCTTGCTGGAGTTCTTCATGGACCTCATCTCGCTGTTTTCTCAGTGCTGACAGTTGCATCTCATCTTTTGCTACCGCTTCTTCGATTTCTTTCCTTTGTCTCACCTCTTTGTTGTATGCAATCTCGGCGACGTCGACCTGCGCAATGGTGCCGTGTGAGATCAGCATGAAAGTTGTCGTTTGTTGACCTGCAATGAGATCTTACCTTCCTCGCAGCCTCGCTCAGGTCCTTCTCAGCTATCTGACGCTTGTGGAGCTCTTCATAAGCTTCACGTTTCGTGTTATCCGCTTCGTTCAGCGCAGCTTGCAGCCGTTCGTAAATGGCACAATCGACAACAAGATCCTCCTGCAACACATATATGACGAATTGTGTGTGTATGAGAGAGAGAGAGAGAGAGAGAGAGAGAGAGAGAGATGTGTACCAGGGAACGTTGTGGAGATTGGAACTGAAGGACGTCGCCAGGTGATCCATCATCTCTGTCCGCTTCCGGCGGCACTTTCGGCGACGAAGCCATGTTTCCGTGGAGAGAGTGGTCCGACGCAACATCCCACGTATCATTAACGCTGCTCTCTCCGCTCCCAGAGGTCGATGATCCCGCCGGTCCTTCACCAGGCCAAGCTGCCATGGCCAACTGTGTGTGTGGGGAGCAATCGGCAGATCTTGACGTGGGTTTGTGAGCTGCGACTACTTCTTCATCAACACAGGCATCCCTGCAAACAAGATCCAAAATAATTCATCGTTTCATGGACAACGTGTCTGTAGAACCACAACAACACACTGTAATGTCTATCTGAAAGTTCAAGCGTGCCTGGTGCAGACGAGGTTCCCTTTGCAGACAAACCAGATCTTGCATGATGGATCAGCCTGCTGCTGCACGGCCAGAGCTGTCTTCGACCTCGGACCCTTCATTCGCCTGTGATTCTAAATCCTTGGCTTAGTCCACGAGTTCCACAATTTTGGCTGCAATCGCTTCTCTTATCGATTGTTTTGTTGTTTCGGAAGATAGATCAAGTTTTGGACTTTGAATGCAGCCTTTAATATAAGTAATGCTAACAATCTGATATCTAAATTCGAACTGGTTTCGGACAACTCTTGAATCATTGATGGCAGAAGCCTCTTCATCATCCACAACTTAAAAAAGTGCATTTGCAGGGAATACCTCGAATAATATTTGTCTGCTGCTGCGCCCATAACAAGTTGGGTGATTCCATGCTGAGCCACGATCTCCACTAGTCCTTTTCTGACATCGTCTTTCTCGATCACGAGTTTTCCTGCTCTTTTCACCTACACAATTGAGAGTAGTTGCTCGATTCATGGTGTGCTCGATCATGGTCTTCTCTTACCGAGAAAGTTGTTGCAGCAAGTTGGAGAGATGATGAACTAAAAGTCAAAAGTGCCGAGCCAACCATTGATGCGTACATACCTTTACACGGGAACACATAGTTATGTACTCGTCTAAGCATCCGTGCATGTTGGCTCTCTCAATGCTTCTGTATGCTGCAACCTCTTCCTCCTGTAGATGGGACGCAGGAATCCAACCCAACGCTGCAATCGAGAGAGGAAGGAAGCTCGGTATCTTGAGAAAGTAAAAGGAAGCATCGTTTACAAGATCTAGCTCCAGCCACTCTTGTCACACGAAGCTTGGGGTGAGAGAAGCACACACCGGTGGGGATCTTCTGGGCCGGGCGGTGGACGTGAACGACGACCACCTTCTTGTCCTCGGGGGTGTTGTGGAGCAGCCACAGGAAGTTGGCCTTCCCCTCCTTCACATCCTTCACCACCGCCACGTACACCTCGTCCTCGTCCTCTTCGGCGATCTCCCTCGCGCTGCCCTTCGACGACCAGCCGCTGCTCCGTCCGTGCTCGTGGCTCCCCTTCATCGAGCGGCCTTAAGCCACGACACGAAGGACAAGCACTGCGAAAGAAGCTGGAGCTCGACTCCTATTCCATGAACTCTCTCTCTCTCTCTCTCTCCCTCTCTCTCGATCGATCTTTTATCTAGCTTTTGGGGAGCAGAAAGGGGCGCTTTTTGTCCCAACCTCGCGCAGAGTTGGGGAACAGACGAAGGCCAAAAGGGATGCAACGAACTGTACACTTCCGGGCCACGTTTTCCTCCTCTTTCTCTCTCTACCGTCAACCTTTTCGCCTTATTTGTGGTCTTCTTTCATAGTTCGCTGGTGACATGGGGCGTACCAGAAGCGGGACTTCGTCAAACTCCGTGCCAAGCTGATGCCTACCCATTCATGCGATATCCCCTTATCCCCTTCAAGAAAAGTCTTTTGCTTCTCTGCACATATCTTTGATGGTCTTGACAAGCGAGCTTGGAGCTTTTTTGTCGTATCCTCTTTGCTCCTCCACAGATATCTGCATTTGACGTTCTGCTGACATACATATTATATGATCTTAAATCATATATAGATATAGATAGATATATCCAACATGAATTTTGTTGGTGCCTTCCCACCATTATCTTGCATTTTAGAAACATCTCATTGCATGGTAGTTTGAGGAGCTGGACACCAAATTTCGATTTCTCTTCTTCTCTGTGTTTGTAGTCACACATCTTTGTGTCGTAATGGTTTATTCTCACATCTAAAATAATCTTGCAATCGCCATGAATGCTTTCTGAACCACAGAAAAGAGCACAGGAGTTGAAGAGGGTAGAGTGAGACTTCAAAGCCATTCATTCATTCATTGAGCTCGACTTGTCAGGATTGAATGTGTGCATTGTGCCAATCAAGTCACATTGCATTTGTCATTCCATGAAAACTACCTCCTACTTTCAACGTCAACAACAAACTGCACATTACATTGGTGGTGATGAAGTGAGGACATACGACTCTTTGCATAGACTCTTCAAAGCCATTCTTCCAAAAGTCACATTTGAGCTGCTATTTGACCAATTCACTATCCATCAAGTTTGATTGCACTGTTCATCGATTTATTTCCATGGACTTATGACTGCTATAACAGTTATGCTTAGCTTCGACAAAGTCCATCGAATCATATCACGATTCCAGGCCGACCCAACTCGGGCCGGTTCGTCCGGTCCAGTGTCCGTTGGACCGCTGTCGAACCCCCGCCGCTCCTAACCGTCGTTTCCTTTCTTCCTCGGTTGACTGGTAGCTGCAGCTTCCTCACTCCGAACCCTCCATTCTAATCTTCCCAGGGGAACGATGGCGATCCAATACAACCGCCGCATGCATCCCTGACGCCATGGAAGAGCAAGGCACCGACGCGTCCCCGATCGAGAGCCCCCCTCGCCCTGATGCCGCCCTCCGGGCCGAGCTCGAATCCCTTGGGGATTCCCACCGCGAGCTCCGATCCAGATTCGCGGCCGCGGAGGAGTCCCTTGCGGGTCTTCGAATCCGCGATCTCGATCTATCCCGGGCACTGGAGCAAGCATCGGAGGAGCGGGACTCGCTCAGGATCGAGCTCATCGAGGCGGAGGTGTCCGCTAGGGAGGAGGAGGAGGAAGCGAGTTGGGCACAAAGATGGGAAACTTCGCACCTGATCGAGATCTTCAAAGCTAGGTTTAACGAGCTGGTGGAGGAAAGGAGCAGAAGAGACGGAGTGGTGTCGGGGATCCTTGATTCGATGAGATCGGTGAGAGGCTGCTTGAGCAGGATTGGCGGGAGGATCAGCGACGAAAACTTCGAGGAAGACGATGGGGAAAAGTCGAATCTCGAGGACGCATCGGAGGTTCTCTCGAAGGAGAGCAGATTGATCTGTCAGCTTGGGGTGGCAGTGGAATCAAAGTTTACGGAATACGACAAGATGAGGAGGAAGGAGAAGAAGGAGCTGGAGAACAGCATCGTCAGTTTGACGGAGGAGAACAGGGACATCAGCAGCTTGCTCAGGGTTGCCCTGGTGGAGAAGGAGGCCGTGGAGAAGAGCCTCAGTAAGCTGAAGGGAAGCGGGGAGCAGAAGCGGGGTGCGATTCTGCAGATAGCTGAGAGAGGGCTGCAGAGGGTCGGATTTGGCTTCATAAAGGGGGTCATCGGCGGCGAGTCACAGCCGGATCAACCAAGCGGTTCCAGTGTCAGTGCTACCTCCGACGGCAGCGAATGCGAGGAGGAGGTGATCAGTCTGGTAATCTTCTCTGCTCTTCTCTGCTGGAAGAAGGTCTCAGCATGGTTTGTTCTTGCATCAGAAGGCTAAATATATAGAGAGCTAAAAATATATGTAATGTTGCACATTATGATTCCACACTTCGATTAACCTTACAATTTGCTTTTGGATTCTCTCTGATCAGGCTTCGACCGTTGAAAGGATAATGAGAAATCTGCGCCTTGAGATAACTGATCTAAGACGAGCCCTGGAGGAGTCCAGGTAATATATATATATATATACATATATAGATCCATGCAACGAATCCAATCTCATATTAGTTTCAATATGTGAGTTTCCTTTTAGGAATCGGAAAGCATATACATGCAGATAAATGCAGAAGGAATAGAACTCCAATTTCATGGATTGTTGTTTTAACACAGGTCAGAGAGTGAGCATTTGCAGTCTCTCGTCGATAAACAACAAGAGAAGATCATAGAGGGTGAACTGTACATAAAAGATCTGGAAGAGAGACAAATCTTGCTGGCTAAAAGTGTAATGCTGCACTTCTATTACATAAAGAGAGTAAGCTGTAACTCACCTGACATGTTCCCTTTCTGATGATACCTGGAAGGTTGAAGAGCTGACGACCGAGATAAAGGAAGCAGGAGAAGAGGCCGCAAGATGGAGGGAAGCTTGTGAATTGGAGGTAGAAGCTGGAAAAGCTGCAATCGTAGAGCGTGAGAAGGAGGTAAAGATCCACCCGCTCATCTACTTCTTTGCTGTCTTATGAACTGGTGACGGAGTTGATCGACAGCGCTGTTCGTGGATGAGCTTTTACCTTGAACAGCGTGTGTCTAGGTGGGTTTGCTGAGAGAGGAGCTGAGGAGAACAAAGTCAGCGCTGGATACAGCAAACGGTAAGCTGAGCTTGAAGGAGAAGCTGGCGAAGACCGCGATGGCGGCTCAGGCTGCCGCAGAAGCAACCTTGCGGCTGGCGGACAAGAGGGCGGCTGGGCTTGGGGAGCGGATCGAGGAGCTCACGAGGCAGCTAGAGGAAGAGGCGGAGCACGGCAGAAGAGAGAGGATCGGAGTCGGAAGGCGGGTGAGGTATGTCTGCTGGCCGTGGCAAGCCTTCAGAGTCGCGCCCGCTGCTCGAGCGGGTTCCAGGAGCAGGGAGAGGAGGAGGAGGATGATGCTGCCTGAAATGGAGGCTCTGCTGCGTTTCAACATATAGAAGCGAGTTATTGTGCCATTGCTGCAGGGAATACTACTTCTCTAAGATCTCGTCATTAACCAGCTGGAAGACAACCAGAAGACAGATTACTCGTCGTGTCTTTGGAAACCATAGCGTATGCATAGGATCAGGTGTATCGAACGACAGTATTGTGGCCTTGAAATGAACATTACTGAACATACTGTGCTATCAGAAGGTATAGAAGATCATCAGTGCCCACCAAAACGACGACGAAGATGGGGTCGGCCCTCCTCATCTTTGGCTTCCACCCCGGTCCTCTCCTGGTTCCAACTCGGGAGAGTCGACGTCTGCAAGCTTCTTCAGGTCGACGACCGATAGCTCATCAAGGCGCCTCACCACAAGGTCGGCTGCGCGGAGCGCGTACACCGGCTGCTTACTTGCGACTGCGACGCACTTCATACCGGCTTCACGCGCTGCCTCCACCGTTGATATCGAGTTCCCAAACACGATGCACCGCTCCGGCAAAAAACCCAGAAGCCGCGCGGCGTGGATGAGCATCTCCGGATCAGGTTTCCCCCTGTGCACTTCCTCTGCTGCCACGACCACCTCGAAGAAGCTCTGCGCACCGACAGCCTCGATTTCGCCCTGAAGAGCCTTCCCCCGTCGCGTGGACGCCACAGCCAGTGGAATCTTGTGGTTCGCAAGGGTAGTCATGAACTCCCGCGACCCGGATCGGAGATGACGGAGATCGCCATTCTTAAAGCTTTGGCATATGTCCTCCTTCCGAGAGGCCAATCTCCTGAGCTCCGTAGGGTTTCGTGACCAGCAAAGAACCTCGGAGATGGCTTGCTCGCTCTTCATTCCTTCTATTCTCCTCAGAACGAAGGCCAGGGGCGGCGACTTCCCTTCTTCTTGGGCCAACGCCGCCCAGGCCCGGTACTCCAACTCAGGGTCGTCGTCTTCGACGATCACCCCTTCCCATTCGAAGATCACGGCGAGCCAACCACAGCCCATCCTTTCTTGACGGAGCAGCGGGTTGTGGATCATCGGGTCGTCGGCCTTGCTCACGGGAGGCCACATCCTACCAGGACTCGGTCCGGTGGAATCGGTTGTGTAAGCGAGATCGCCGGATATCCTCTGCCTGGAAGGGTTCTTTTCCTTCGCCAGCAACTTGACGGTCGAATCCATGAGCCGGCTGGGGACGGGCAGCCGGCACGAGGCGAGCTGCCGCCGCTTAAAGCTCACATCTTCGGAAGGGGGCCTTTGGTAGAGCAGGTGGTGAGCGATGAGGGACGTGCCGGTGCTCATGGCATCGACCATGGCGGTGAACCGAGTTCCACGAGAGAACACCGCGAATCCAATAACAAATGACTCTCTTCCCCCAGACGATTCAGAAACGATCAAAACCTAAGGAACAGTGAGTTCAAGAAAGCAAGTTAGGAACAAGAAGAACAACGCGATGAAGTCCCACGAAACCAATCGAACGATCCTGCAACGAAACGACGAAGAATTCTTGCTTTCTTTCTTGATCGAGAAACCGTCGAGACAGTGATATCGACCGATGCCGCCGTCGAAAAACCACCCCAAAACAACACACAATTCAGAATTAATGGAACACAAACGTTCGAGAAAGCGATTTGGCACGTGAGGAGCAAGAAAACGAAAACTCCCAAAATCAATCGATGCGAATATAGAGAGGGACGGGAACTATCAGTTCTGCGACGATCGGATCACTCTGTTCCGGCGGATTAGGAAAAGAACAGGAGGATGATGGTACCCAGGGAGAAGAAGACGGCGTCGACGGGCGATCGGAGGGAGGAAGACAGACGGGTGTTCGTCGCCGTCCTCCTCCGGTTCATATACGTCTCCCGCTCGCGTTTCGAAGGCCACCGGCCGCGTCGGTCCACGCTGACCGACACGCGTCCTGCGAGGGTTAGTCTAAGCAGCAGCTTTATATGTAAACAGCGAACAAAATTATTTAAAAGGCATAAAAATAGAAAAGTAATTATTAATCTTTGGTAATCATAATTTTTAGTATTTAATTAGTGATAAATAGCTCCAATTAACGCTCTAAAATTAATGAATTATTTTAAGACGCAAGAAAATTCTTATATATGCATCCTCAGTGCTTATTTATACTCATATCGTTGTTTATTTGCTTGTGCATGGAATTTATACGTCATGAGTAGCACAAAGATTCGCCATACAGTATCACCATCTCGCCGCAACGCAATCTTAACACCACAGATTACGCCGAGCAGCAGCTGAGCATCACGTCCTCCTCCGCGGAGCCACCGTCGTCCCCCGCCTTCTTTTGCTTGATGGCCTCGTGAGCCAATATCGTCTTCCTCTTCTCGTCCTCCTTCGAGACTCTCGCCGTCGAGTCCTCCGACTGTTTCGTTTCTTTAGCTTTCTTCGCCATCTTCTCCCTCCGTCGGGCTGCCGCGTACTCTTCTGAGACGTATACGTCCATGGTTTCTCGCATGTGCACGCTTCGTCCGCAGACAATTATATAAGGCGAGAAGGGAGCCCGGAAGAGTGGAATCCGGTGGGCTTCAGCCTCGGGTTCATTCCTTTGGATAACTAAATCCATCGAGATCGCAATCAGGTTCTGCTTCGGTCGGTCCGTGGGGGAAGAACTCTCGGCGAATACCGAGCTGATTGGTCCAAAGATTTCCACGTAAAACAAAAAGTGTGGAACTCACTGATTCGGCAGCACCAGAGAATGCGTTCGCTCCTTGTGAACGCTGCTCCCTGGTCGGCAAATCAACAGGAGCAAGGAATGAGAAGATTCGGTTCATGGAAGGAGAGCAATGGCCGGAAGGAGAGCGGTGATGCTGCCACGGCCACCTCAAAACGTGTGCTCTTTCTTGCATTGGTCATGTGAAAATTGAAAAGCTCCTTTTTTGCCTTTCTTCCCCCTCAAAGGTGCCATATGTTCTTTCTTTTTCTGATAGTGTGCCTAATTTCAGAACCCGTAAATATCTTTCCCTTCCCTTCCCACCCCGCCGTCACCTCTGCCCCCTTCTCCGCCCATTGCACCCGTCATCGTGAGACCTCGCCCTTCCCCTGCCCCAACCCTGTGCGTCCTTGACCTGTTGCACACGAAGCAGAGCAAGGGCGGACCTGCGTCATTGGTGAATTGTGGCGGTGCTGGAGGAGGCGATGATGAAGGTGTTTGATGGAGGAGGGGCTGGTGCAGACGCTGAAGTTGGCAATAGGGTGCTGCGTGTCAGGGAAGGGCGCACAGAGACGGGCGACAGGCGGGGAAGGGCAGGGGGCAGAGGCGGTGAGGCCTCGTGGCGACAGGCGTAACGGGTGGAAAGGGGGCGGAGGCGGGCACGACAAGCGGGGAAGGGCACTGCACAGAGGCAATCGAGTCTCGCGATGGCAGTAAATGCGACGGTGATGGATGAGGAAGGGAAGAGAAGGGGAGGAATTTACGAGATTATAATATATTATATAATAAAAATATAAATATAAATATTTTCCGAGAAAAAAGAAAATAACAGATAAAAAAAGAAGCTCGGATATATATTATCGGATATGAAGCTCGGATAAGCATGTTGGATTTGTGATGGGGTACAGATAAAAAAAGAAAAAGAAAAGGAGAACGAAGCTCGGATAAGCATGTTGGATTTGTGATGGGGAAAATAGCAGATAAAAAAAGAAAAAGAAAAGGAGAACGATGCAGCGTAAGAATCCAATGATTCAAAGTCAGTGTCATGCCACGCGACGTTCGCTGGCAGCGACGCGGATATGGCGATGGAACGCTACTGCCGACAGCGCCGGTGAGCACGGCCTCCACATCAAATATTAGCCGTATCGTGGACCAGCGCCACATGGACATGGAAAAAGAGATCCCGCTTCTTCTTTAACTCGGTGGAAGAAGAAGAAGAAGAAGAACAGAGAGTAAGATAACTAATAATCTATGTGGACTTCACAATAACATTTCTAATCGTCGAGTTAACTTACCGTCGATGTAAAAAAAAGAAAAAGAAAATATGATGAAATTAATAATTTACATTACATGTGATCTAAGGTTTTGGGTTGGAACAAAAAAAAATCTTGGATTTGTTTCTAAAAGTAATTCATGCAATCTTAGTCATTGTTTATATTTTTTTATTAATATCACGATGTGATGAGTGTCGATAACGATCGGATCAACTCGATTTGATTCAAGTTAATATATATATATAAATAAATATATATATAATCTAATTCGATCAAAAAAAAGGTTTCAAAGTTTGCTTGATAGCTTAGGGGTACTTAGACACTTATTTATTAGTCAACTTGTATAAAGATCGAAATCATATGAGTTTTTTTATGTAATCCTTTCGATGTTTTTAGCTCGTGACAAAAAAATATTTTAGTAAAAAAATTAATAATCGATCTTGATTATCGATGATTTTTTATAATAAAATTAATCAGAAAAAATATATTAGGATATGATTATCTCATCCTTCTATTTTATGATACTGATATATTATTCTTTCGATCTTCTATTTTAAACTAATATCTAAGTGATCTAATTATTGATCAATATATATATATATATAATAATAATAATAATAAACTTAGGACCTTTAATTTATATATGATATGATCTTAATTTATATATTTTTTAAAAAAATATTAAACACAACATTTTAAATCCACTAATACGACAGAAGCTGTCATTAGTAATATTTTGAAAACATAAAATATTATTTGAGCTACTGAATAATATTATCATAAATCCACACCTTCATTACCTTCCCCTTCGATTTGGATATTCTATAGATATATCCACATCCTTCAATTTCCACAGAAATCTCAAGTCACCCACTTGTTTTGCTGCTATTAGAAGTACGAGGCAAGAAATCTCAAGTTAATCCCATCCAAGAACAAACAAGCATAAATGGTGGGTCAAAGCTATCACAACCAATACATCAAATCACCTCACCCAACCTTCCTCCCCAAGGAAAGGAGCATATGCATATGATTGGTGTACCAATCAATGAGATTTGAAGGAAGATTAGAATTTTGTAGTGCTCTAACAGCACATCACTGTACTATCAAAGATAATTTATGTCATTTGGCTTCCACCTGTAAAATGACAGCAATGGTTGAGATCTTGACAAACATCATGTTCTTGGCTGGCTTCGGAGGTGGGATCAAAACCCTTTTTATTTTTCTTTTTTTCTATATATATCTGAAAATGACCTCCGTAAATATCATGGTTGATATGCAGTATACGTGCATGACATTAACGTCCACGATGGAGGAACCGGATAAGGCGACAGCGCCCGCGAGCACGCCATTCGCGCTGCCCGCTAAATCATCAATGACAAAACGGGACCCACATAAGTTTGCCCAATAATGAGGCAGGTAAGTGATGGGTAGTTTTGAGGGCAACCACTGTCCTTTTTTCTGCAGAGTGTAATGTCTCTCTTGTCGGCAGTTGATATCTCATTTACCGGCGAACGAGGGCAAGATTCGACGCAGAAAACGGACGGACGGATGCTCTTCGCGGGAAACACGGACGGTGGATCATGCATCTGCATCTAAGTTTCTATGCAAGAGTATGCAGAACGATCTCCATGCCTTTCTCCCGTATGTTCATCTGCCCCGTCGGGTGGGCCGGTAGAGACAGATAGATAGAGCGAGAGAGGGAGCGAGAGAGAGCGAGAGAGAGAGAGAGAGAGAGATGGCGGAGGAGGCGGAGAAGGTGCAGGTGTCCGTGGAGCCGCCGCCTCCGGCAGAGGAGAAACCGGACGATTCCAAAGCGCTCGCAGTTGTGGAGAGTAAGAGCTCTGCTTCTCCTCGGTCTGCTGCTATTTTGTTCATCGCATGAATGGTTTCTCTATACGGATGTGATTCTAGAAATTTTTTTTTTGGATCTCTCCATCATCAGTTCGATTGGAAGTTGCTTAGTGTGGGGGAAATTTTGTACCTTTACGATTGAGTTCTTTGCGAATGTTTGGATCATGGATCCTCAAAGAAAACACCAAGCTTTATGGTTTTTGGCTTGCACAAGTACAATTAGGATCTATGGTGACATCTGTAATTTGGGTGAGTAATCCAAAAGGCAAGTAGAATAACATATCGATGAACGAGTACATTATTTCGACAAGAATAATTGCAAGTGGCATCTTAAATTACCTCTTGTTTGGAGAAAGGGGATAGAGAGAAAGTGGACTCTTCAGGTTTTAGAAGCTTTGGCACTCGTCATGTTGAGGCACTCATATTTTTTCTTAACTTTGCAGAGTCTGCTTCACAAGAGACAAAAAGCGTGGGGAGCTCAATCGATAGAGGTGAGGATCAAACATTTATGTTTGATGGAGTTGAAAGTTTTAGTTGTTTTTCTTACAGTACTACCTTTCGAATGACGATAAGAAGCCTTTTGCTATTGCATGTGTAGATGTTGCTCTGGCACAGGTCGAGACCGAAAAGAAATTGTCTTTGATCAAGGCATGGGAGGAAAGTGAGAAGACGAAAGCTGAGAATAAGTAAGATTTTGCTGGTTGATGTTTCTAAATAGTTGAATTTATTTTTACAGCAACTTCTTAATTTGGATAACGTTTCTCAAATCCAAGATAATGCTTTTTCTTTAATGTTTTATTTCTTAATCGAAGAATATTTGAAATTATTAATTTTTTTCTTCATTGTCTGATGACCGTCGATGACAAAGTCGCATTATAGCATGTACACATCAAGTGTCTTTCATCAATAAAAGAAACAAATTACATGGTTGGTTCCTTGTATTATGTACGGCTTTTGACCTGCCATCCAGCCTAGTTTAGACAATACTATCTGTTGATCGATGCAAATCATTTGAATTATATGTTAACCTATGAAAAAGTACATAGATATTCATTACTGCAAGTTACAATCATAACATAATCCATCCAAACTCATTTTGCTCGCCTAGAAAAGTGCGATCTCAATTTGCAGTTTGTTTGCCTCAAGACATACATACATACATCTGTGTAGTTACCTTTAAGATGCTTACCGAGATCCAACGAACACTTCCTTTCAAGTCTGGGATGTTGATCTTTTCATCTTGAGAACCAGTCCACCTGCTGCATATTATCTATTATTTCTTTTTCAACTATTAATTTTACACATATGATCAACATGCACACCCTGCTGTTTAAATATGTTTGTATGTATCGATTGGTAGTTGTTCGTATGAGTTCCCTATAAGGTTACTGGATGAAGTAAGCATTTTTAAGACAAGCATGCAAACAAGTGCTAGGTCTTTTTTACATTGTAAATAAAGTTCTCAGGTTACACCGAAACATCTTTAATTTTCCTTCTCTTCATTGTAAGCTGAGTCAATTAAGTCACCTACTGCTTAGGTAGAGTTGGAACACTAATGAACATCATTATTATTCTGCAAATTTGGTGAATGATTCAAGAAAGTTGGAATTGTTGTCCTGTCTGTGGTTATTTGGCTTCATTAAAATGTGAAAACAGATCTCAAAAGAAGCTGTCAGCCATTACTTCCTGGGAGAACTCAAAGAAGGCAACTCTAGAAGCAGAGCTGAAAAAGATCGAGGTAAATAGCTTCTGTCATTGCCATTTGAGTTTCAACCTATTACCACCCCTTGATGCCTTGTCAAGAGTGAGGTGGCATTATTGTGTTGGAGTAACTAAATTGAGGTTCTCAATATTTTGAGTTTTCTTGGCTACCTATCTTTTCTGTGAGATACAGTCTGTGGTCGAAAGGGCTGTCTTTCAATGTTTATACTTCCTATACTGGATAGCGTAAAATCAATGTTGTCCAAGAAAAAGCAACTCTTTATGACTTTTGATATGTTGTCGGTATCGAAGTGGAAGAGTGGAATAAATTGGTTCAAATTGTATGAGCAGGAAAAAATAGAGAACCAGAAGGCAGAATATGCCGAGAAAATGAAGAATAAAATTGCTATGATTCACAAAGCAGCCGAAGAGAAGAGGGCACTGGTGGAGGCTAAGCGTGGGGAAGAGCTTCTGAAGGCAGAAGAAACTGCTGCGAAGTATCGTGCTACAGGGCAGGCTCCTAAGAAGGGATTTAGCTGCTTCAGTGCTTGAGGAGATGAGACAGAAACCGAAAGAGCTCATGAAGTTCATGCATCCTCTTCATTATGTTCTATTTGTGGGTGTCCTTTTAAGATTTCAGCTTGTGTTGTTGAAAGCATATGGTGTTTGTATATTAGCAATCCTAGAGAAACCAGTAAGGACATGCATGCATTCTTGTTATCTGTGAGATTGAATTATACTGTATTCTCAAAAACATCTTTATTCTTATTATTTGTCAGACAATTCCTTTTCCACTGAAATTTGATGTCAAGTTGGCAAATCAAATCCTCAAAGATGAATCATTGTGCAACTTTGTGGACTGTATACATCTTGCCTTCTCCATGTGTTTATGAAGTTAACACAAAATTTAGGTAATTTGATTTTTTTTCTATATAAATCAAATTCTTCACTATGATCAAATGAGAAATATTTTTAAGTTAGCCATAATTCAAGCACATATTTCCTCACATCCTTTCACCACTAAAATCTAGATATTAGAAAATTCTTTCATACTTAAATTCAGTGTCTTGCAAGGAAATCAACTCAATACTATTTAATTAAGACTTTTGAAAACTTGATATTTGTAGTATATTAACACATAGTATATTAGGGCTTAATATAGGTTTAAATTTTTTAATAATTTAAATTTCTTGGATGAGTGATAATCCAATAAAATTAATATCAAACTTGGTCATGTGGCAAATCAAGTTTTACTAAGTAATCATTCCAAAATTTTGCCCAAGTATATGAATGAAAGATATTACTCAAACTTTATTGAAGCATTATTCAAGGTTAAGAGAATTCCAATACTTCATGTAATCTAAGTGAATTTGATACATATATATATATATATATATATATATATTTGTTCCATTAATCTTCCACAGCACGGCAACCGCCGAAAGCCCCCCTCCCCCTCTATAAAAGAAGGAAGCTATCGATCCTTTTCTTCGTTGGAGCTCTCTCTCGTTTGAAGGGGGATCTGATCTTTCCTTTGGTTCGGGCGAAGTAACGCGAGAGAGAGAGAGAGAGAGAGAGAGAGAGAGAGAGAGGAAGATGCTGGAGCTCAGGCTGCTGCAGGGCGGGCTGCTGAAGAAGGTGCTGGAGGCGATGCGGGAGCTGGTGACGGACGCCAACTTCGACTGCTCCCGCTCCGGCTGCTCCCTCCAGGCCATGGATTCCAGCCACGTCGCGCTCGTCGCCCTCCTTCTCCGCTCCGACGGCTTCGACCACTTCCGCTGCGACCGCAACCGCTCCATGGGCATGAACCTCAACCACGTCACCAAGCTGCTGCGCTGCGCCGGCAACGATGACATCATCACCCTCAAGGCCGACGACGACGGCGACACCGTCACCTTCATGTTTGAGAGCCCCAGTCAGTAATCACCCTAATTCTTCCCCCTTCCCATCTCTCTCTGTTTCCTAGTTAATTGAATCGTTGTTCGCCAATTTTCTTTGATTTGCGTGTTGCAATTGGTTGAGCCCAATGGTACCGGTCCCAATTGTGTGTGCTCGAGATGGTGTTAGGTACCTTTTGTAGGTTGCTCTTTCGGAACGATATAACCTAAAACCATAGACATTCTGTTTATACGAGACTCACGCTCTGATAAAAGAATCTGAGTATTCACCTCGATAGTATGAGAATGATTGAGAAGAATACTGTTCTCTTTACAGTTACCCTGCAAATTACGAATGGCTTAAGAGATTTTAGGATGAATTGGGTGTGGCTTTCTCAACTTAAAACATTGTTAGAAAGGCCCTTTACAGCTGAGCATCCATGAATATGTAGGTGTTATTGTTGTGTTATTCTGATTACCTCAGCAATTCTTAGTATTATTGTGTTACAGTGATGAACCAAATTATTTGCTGGAGGTGTTAGGACTGACAATATCCTCTCTTTTTTTTCTTCTTTCTTCTTTCCCCCCCCTTTTTTTTCCATTTGATTTTTCATCTCACTGTTGTTTGCTTCCATAGTTTGTTGTATTTTAATTACAATTTTTCCAAAAAAATGATCTCAAAATTAATAATTAGGGTCCTTCAGACTGGTACCAGACAGATGCAGTACTCCTCTAGGAAGTGTTTAGTTGGTGTTCTTTCTTGGAATGTGTATGTGGATGACATTATTATTTTGGAAGTTGGATATAATGCAGTAGTTATAAGAAATTATGGAAACTGAGTTGTTTGAAGGACATCTGCTTTTACTCTCTTTCATCGTCCAGTCAATCCATTTGATTGTCATTAGATATTGCATTTTTGAAATCCTTAATTATCCTTTTCACTTATGCTAATTATGTTCATACTGCTCTTGGATTCACAGAGCAGGATAAGATTGCAGATTTTGAAATGAAGTTGATGGATATCCAAAGTGAGCACTTAGGCATTCCTGAAGCAGAATATCAAGCTATTGTAAAGATGCCATCACAAGAGTTTGCACGAATTTGCAGAGATCTGAGTACCATAGGTGACACTGGTAGGGTCTAACTACAAACCACAGCTGCTTTTATGCATCACATATCATAATTTTTTTGGTTTCATAGGTTAGTCTTGACCCAATGAGGCAATGACAATCACATCATTCTAATATTTACCATGTTTGCAGATTTATTTTTTTTGTTATTTTACTGCTGGCATAAGAATGATTTTCCTGTGGCAATGACAACTGTATAGTTATAATGTTTATCATGCTTGCATATATATATATATATATGTTTTGCTGGTACCGGAATGATGTCCCCTCTAGTTAGTAGATAATCCATATCATGCATCAAATTTGTAGCTTCCTTGGGATGTTATTTATGCTTATACTAGATCATATTTGGAGAAATTATTAAAAATGGATGGCCCAGTGAAGTTAAATCCAACAGATAGGAAACAGACAGAGACTAGGAGTTTCTAGTCATTATCATCCTGTTGTTAAATCCGTCAAGTAGAAAAGGAGATATTAATGCGTTGTTTCAGTTCCATTTTGATTTTTTACATAACTTTTTGATGGCTGGCTATGCAATTTTGCAATTGTTTGCTTCTAGCTTTGGTGTAGCCATTGCTCTTTTTTGTTTTCTGTTTTTTTTTTATAATGGAATGTTTTCAAAACCAAACTAGAAGAAATTTAACTATTTGTTTTAACCTGCATATTGTCAATTTTCTTTCAACGCATTTTGTTTCTCTTGCTAAGTAAGGATCAATCTTAAAAATATCCAATAGGTCTTCATGCTCTGTGTCACCTTCAATGATCGTTTTTCTGTATTAAACTTGTGTTTACAATTTTGTCATATCTGTTGGCAAGTTTAATATAAGGATCGATTGTCTTAGATGATTATTGAAATTATTTAATCTTACATGTTGGTTTTATTCTTCAGTAAGTTTGCAATAATAACTTCTCCACATTCCACGGGTAATCTTCACTTCTCTATGTATCTGAGCTCTTAACCTGATCTTCACTACTCTGCTTAGGTTTCTGTTTCAATTTTTATAGCCCATGGGCAGGATCTGATCAGCATGAGGTTGATGCTTTTATTTGATTGGTTAACTGCGAGAATCTTATATAAGGTGATCCTTTGGTTTGACTCTACAATATTCTCAGACATAAATGGTGGCTTAATTTTTATTTAGTTATGGACTTGCATTAAGTTATGGCAGGTGTTTGGCAACACTCACTTTTGCTGCATACTGCCAACATATTTGTGGACATTGGATATGTTTTTAATGAACCTGTGATAACTTCTGCAGAAAAATAGATGAATATACAATGCATCCAATTTCGCTTTACTAGTTCGTGTCTAAATGTTGATTTTAACTGCTGATGATGTGGTTCTTTGGAACTTTGCTGATACTTGTATCCTATTCCTTGAAAGAATGTAGCAAATTCATATGTTGATTTGATATTCTTATTTCAATCATCATTGCCATCCCCATTCCACTTGTCTGATGTAGCTTTTCCTCCCTCTTTTTAGTTGTAATATCTGTGACAAAGGAAGGAGTGAAGTTCTCAACCAAAGGAGACATTGGAAGTGCAAATATTGTTTGCCGGCAGAACACCACCGTAGACAAGGTAAGCAAGCAGATCATGGTTTCTTTTCTCTTCAAAAATTGAAGAGATTTTTTTGCCTGTGCCAAAGGTTTAAATGTGCTCACACATGCGCGCGCGCTTCATGTTATTTCTAAGGAGCCTTTTGAGTTTCTGAAAAATCATGCAGCTTATTGTATCTGAATTACAGTAGGTTGCTTGTCGTGTTCCATTATGGGTTCTTGTATTCTCATTTGCGGATAAGTCTGATGCACTGTTCTTTGCAGCCGGAAGAATCAACTATAATAGAGATGAGGGACCCAGTTTCCTTGACGTTTGCTCTTCGCTATCTGATCTCATTTACTAAGGCAACACCTTTGTCAAATACTGTCACAGTAAGCATGTCCTCAGATCTCCCTATGGTTGTCGAGTACAAGATTGCAGACATGGGCTATATCAGATACTACTTGGCTCCCAAGATCGATGAAGATGAAGACCAGGCTTAACATCTCCCAAGATCTGTGTGTGTGTGTGTTTTTTTTTGTTTTGTTTTGGGATGGTTTGATGTTCTTATCCTCTCTTGATGTGGTGCTTGTTTTTTTTTCTCATACAGGTTTGTAATGCTGAACATAAACAGATGCATCAATTACTTTGAGGATGAGTTTTTGTTGTCATAATTAGATTGATTCTTTTCCGGTTGTGATCATGTTATTGCTTAAGTTGGGGAAGCTTTTAACAATACAAATGTCATGAATATTCGCTTAAATTATCTTCGGATGTAATTTGCAATGGTCTTGAGTAGGAGCAACAATGTGTTGAATACTCAATTATTTTGTTCATTTTAGAACTTAATTAATTGCTCACTTGTATGATTTTGTCCAAATTCTAATAATATTATTATTTTGGTCTAAATTTGATATTTTTATATATTAATATGCATTCTTATTTATAGATATTTTGAGGTTGTTAGCACATATCTATTGGTAGATTTCAAGTTGTTTATCGATAGTTTAATGTAACAAAGAAAAATTAGAAAGGTTTGCATTTTATATTAACGAATGAAAATAATTGAGATATGCATAACAACATGATGAACGATTTGGATGTATCTTGGCCTTGCAACATACGAGACATCCTGATTAAGGATGTCAACGGGGTGAGGAATATTTCCTCACTTTTCATCCCCTTCTCTTCATCTTTCATAGTTCATTATTTATAATCGTTGATCATCGAAAAAATCATAATTTACTAAATGAAAAGAAAAAGGAGGATGGATGAAAATAAAGTTGAATATTAGGGATTGGGTGCATGTAACCCACAAGAAAAAAAATTAATTATTATTGAATAATAAAATAGTTTTATTTGATTTAATTAAATTAAATAATTTTAATTAAATCATAATCTATTTCATCAAAATTTATTTTGTCTAATTTAAATAATAAAAGTAATGATGCGGGAGTGCTCGATCTGTCCTCGTCGGAAAATATAAATATCTTCATACTCATCTCCAATTTTCGTAGATCCACTATCAGGGTCGGGTCGCCGCGGGTACACACACCGCGCATATAGTTGACATCCATACTTCTGAACCCGCGATCCCATCGGAGGCGCCAAGTGATCTCCGAAGCATCTGCGGGAGGAGCCGAGGCAGAGAATGGCGGAGGCGAGGAAACGAGTGCTGGTGGTGGGGGGCAGCGGATACTTGGGGCAGCACCTCCTCCAGGGCTTCTCGCGAGGCGCCGGATCGGAGCGGTACGCCCTAGCGTTCACCCACCACCGTCCGAGCCCTCCTGCGGAACTCGTCGATGCTGTCTCTCCGGTGCTCCCCTTCCGTGTCGACCTGCGGACCGGCGACGGCTTTGATGCCATCTCCACCGCCTTTGGCCAGGTCAGATGTTCTTCGCATCGATGCTCCCTTGGCCATCATCTTAGATCCTTGCACGTAAACATCAGCAGAAGAGTATGTCTAATTGCAGTAGAACGATTCGATTACTTAGGGACTTCCATCAGGTTTCGGGCGATGCAGATTGTTCCTCCTCGAGGGCTTCAAATTAGACGACCAGTTGTCTCTTTCCATTTCCTTTAGGTCAAATCTCTCGAAGTTAATAATGTTGTTAACTTGATGTTGTACATCATCTAACTAGACCTGTAGTTAGCAGTATTTCTTGCTTCGGTCTACTTCTGAACATCTTGGGTTCTTCGTCTTTCTTTCTCATCAGCACAAAGAATCTTCCCCATTGTGATCTTTGCCAATGCAGCATGTGAAGTTGGTCACTGAAGAAACCGTGATTGTTTGTGGAGCCAAAGGAACCGTGAAAATAGACATCTGGTTCTTGAAGTGCAGCATTCGTGTCAGCTGTAGGAGGAATGCATATTTCTCTTTTGCTGGATATCTGTTTTGGGTCTTTATGTTGTTATCAAAATATGTTTAGTCCAGGGAATTGTATTATCTGCAGCCATCACTTTCCTATGTGATTCTCATTGACATGATTTGTTTCACCATGCATAGTTCACCTGCAAGATAACCTGATTGAATTAAACCATGTGCTTAGGTTTAGCTGTCCGGTATCTGCCTTCATACAGGAAGACCGCATATAAAAAGTGAACAGATTTAGAGAACAGAGGCCTCATTTATTTCCTGATTTATTATGAAAAATAGACTTGATGAGTTGACTCTTTATTTAAATTAACTTTGTTTAAACTCCGTACCTTTTCAGCCAGATGTTGTTGTTAATTGTGCCGCACTATCTGTTCCTCGTACTTGTGAAATGGATCCTGCAGCTGCCATGTCTATTAACCTGCCATCTTCCCTTGTAAACTGGCTATCAAGCTTCAAGAATAACAACTCTCTTTTAGTTCATCTTTCAACAGATCAAGGTAAGCTAATTTATGTTTCTTTTACTGTGAGTCATTATTTGTGAAACATGTGTTTCACATGTCTGTTTATTTGTGAAATATATGTGTACTCAACCAAGTGATGCCTAAAATGTATATTATATGTTGGCTCTTTATGCACAAAAAATGTGCTCCATGAAAAATAATTCCAAAGGCCTAGACAAAATGAAATGGCTCTTTATGCACAAAAAATGTGCTCCATGAAAAATAATTCCAAAGGCCTAGACAAAATGAAATGGTAGGTGAAACTTGTTGGCCTGACTTGTATAATGGTGTAAAATGCCATCTATGATTTGATAACTTTGGGAACTTCGATGAAAGGTTTGTATTATTTGCATGAAAGATTGGGTTTTGTTAAGTTAGTCCATGAGGTAGTCATCGTTAAGAATTTGGCTGACTTGGCAGAATATGCTATCCAATTATACTTTTCTATGATCTGGAGTTAATTAGAAACAAAAACCATGAATGCTTAATGTTCATGACATTGTAACTTCAATGCAACAATTGTCTTACTGTTATTGTTTGTAGACCAAAATTTTTCTTTCAAATGAAGGCACCAACCAATACTGACTGATATTTGATACAATAAATAAAGTCTGACACCAATCTATATGGTTAGGTAGTGGTCCTTGCTCGGATCAATAAATATCTGATGGTTCTTACCAGTTTGACTGCTATATGATACTTGGATTTTTCATAGCACTGGCTGGACAGTCTTACTCATTTACAGCATACTGTTTCTTTTGTATCTTTGATGTCATCTAAATTTTAACTTTTCTTGAACTTCTTTTGTACTTTTTTCTTTCATCTATCATTGTACCCTGGTCTAGCCAACCTTAATATTTGGCCCCAAGTATAACAAGGTGTTCACTCTAAATGATAGTTAAATTGTTGAATTTTATGCTGAACAAAGTGACACTTGTACTAATTTTGCTGATTCAATAGTTTTCTTTATCATTTTCTCTGATCATTATGCATCATGTTTGTTTTGTGATTGCTTCAAGATGGAGACTTTGCTTTGCGACTTTTACTTTCTGTTTTCTTTGTGCCTTTAGATAACTGATTCTTTCATGCAGGTATTAAGTATTTAATCTAATGTGGCTTCACTGAACTAACAGTTTATGAAGGTGTGAGATCATTTTACAAAGAAGATGACGAAGCTCTTCCTGTAAATATGTATGGAAAAACAAAAATTGCTGCAGAGAAGCATATAATTGCAAACTGTTCAAACTATGCGATTCTGCGGAGTAGTATAATATATGGCCCACAGACAATTTCACCTGTTACTAAGTCACTTCCAATTCAGGTGAGCATTTGGTATATCCAAGTCACCTTTCAACCATATGTAACAAGTAAATGTGGTGAAAAAATATGAGAACTCAAGACTTCTTAGAACCTTGGCTATTGAGCTTAATTATGATAAATGGATGTCATGACAAGCTCATGATGTTGAAACAAGATCTACATCTCAAGATTAGATCTAGATCTAGAGTGGCTCTTTAACTAGAACTAGATCATGATGTTCAAACCTGTTGCACTGAGATAGTTCATAACACCCAATTATTGCATTACCACCTTATGATCAAGTGGCTTAAACATTGCCTAGATGACTGCTTTTCTGTAACCCTATAGTTCTAGAACATATTGTGAACTATATTTATAAATTTGTTCCCTAGTTATCATGATCTAATGGAAGTTAACATAAATTCCTTTTTTTCCTTCTTCTGACAAATATTAGTGTCTTCTCCATGCAGTGGATTGATAGTGCCCTTAAGCAAGGTCAAGAAGTTGAATTTTTTCATGATGAGTTCCGCTGCCCTGTGTATGTCAAGGATGTGGTCAATGTTATAATAGCTTTGAGCAAAAAGTGGATATCAGGTTGCACTTTTCAGCTTGTCTTCTGTTTTTTGCTAAAGGATCCCTAAAGAAAATTATGTATTTCTAAATGTTGACTGGTTATGGAGAAGATATATTTTACTCTTATCAAAGAAAAGTATAACAGAAGAAACAAAACTATGGTGTCTTGTCCAAAGGCCTATAATTATGTTGTGATTCTTGATAATGTGCTTTGTGAAGTTTAGTGTTCTCCAAAATCATTCAGAAGTTGAATAACTCTCTTTGACATAAAACCAATGTCCTGCTTGCGTAAATTCATTTGTAATTTTCACTATCTTAGGGTCTAGGATTCCCTTAAACCGAACTGATCTTGTCCATCCTTTTCAAGAAATTCACACACAGTGGAACAGCCAGGTGAAGTGAAAAGAAACTTATACTGTTTAGAGTGCTTTGTCGGAAATTAAAATATTTCTAGACTACTAAATCCATAGTTTGTGAACAGAAATGGAAATAAATGGCACACCTTGTAACAGAGATGTATTGTTGTACATTGTTAATATTTTCGTACTCAGAATTACAAATAATGAGAATTATGATGTTTGGGGTTGGACGCAGAGTATTCTCTTATTTGAAGGTTATTGGATAATTTTTTTAGTTTTGTGTATTTGCTTTGCAATAAAATTTGATGTTTGGTCACTGTTGTTAGCTTTTGTAGTTAGTTTAGTTTAAACTGCAGTTGTCTGGTGAGTCTTGGTTGGAGGGAACTTTTGTTGTAAATATGAGCTTGATGTAAAGATTTAATTAGTGTGCATTCCATGATTAAGCTCATCTCCTGTGCCTCGACTATTCGGGTTTATGTAGCTTTCCTAACTGCAAATTCCAGTCCATTACTTGTCCTGGTTTGCACATTTAATTTACTGATACTGCCTTTATTTTGGCTTTTCTATTCTTTGTTTGGTTCTCCTATGTCATGTTGGAGTTACACAAATACTTTGTCTTTACAAGAAACAGGCTTTCGAGATTGGCATCAAGTCTTCAGATCTAAGTTGAGATTAACATTTGTTTGTTTCTCTCGTTTCAGATGGTAAGCAAATGCAGTTGCTTCTGAATGTGGGTGGACCAAATAGGGTGTCAAGGTTCCAAATGGCTGAGACAGTTGCAAGGATTAGAGGATACAACCATTCCTTGATCAAGTCAGTGTCGGCATCTTCGGTAAGTCTTTCACTTCAACATTTATTTACTTCCATCATGAAATGATTCTAATTTTCTGCATATATGGTATCTTGAGAGTTCTTAAATTCTCATGTTTTTTGCTATAATATGATGCTTCAAAGTTCTAATCTGATTCGATGAACACCTTTTCCTTGTAGGTCAACCGTGGAGTTATATCTCCAGCCGACATCTCTATGGACATCAGCATATTGATTAGGGTGCTTGGTATTAATCCCTGCTCTTTCGAAGATGGAGTTAGATCAACACTCGAAATCAGCAACAGTTCTTGATGAGAAATGCCTCTATCTCTGCCTTTTTCCCTTGTCGCGATAGTAGCGCTCTTCTTGATATCATTGAAGATGCAAGTCTAGTTTCCTTTGTTGCTGTTCTACTATTGTTGTTCTTGATTGGAAACCCTATTCGTGGATGTCTAACTGACCATAGGAAGCTATGGTCACAGTATACAGAAGACAAAATGGATCATTATTTTAGGTGTGATTGGTTTTTTCCTCAAATCGATTTCTTAGGGTTTCTTCTTCCCCCAAATTGATTTCTTAAGGTTTAGGGCAATGCTTATTTACAACATGAGATCGATTTGGG
Source organism: Musa balbisiana (assembly GCA_004837865.1). Classification (NCBI taxonomy): domain Eukaryota; kingdom Viridiplantae; phylum Streptophyta; class Magnoliopsida; order Zingiberales; family Musaceae; genus Musa; species Musa balbisiana. The sequence goes on from CM017194.1 coordinate 33,046,368, forward strand.
GAAGAAATCAATCTTGCAGTTGCTTAAGCCAATGATTTCTTTTACCTTTTAATTAATTTTTAAAATTATTAATTTGTCATTAATAAAATGAATAATTTTGCATGTGTCATTAAAACCGACGACATTAATATTATAAGGAGGTTTAACTACTGGGGATAAATTTTTATTACTATTTATTACACATTTGATCATATAATTAGTTTAATCTAATCTACATTGGATGGTACCTGCGTAACTTCGATTGCACGTGCGTGCACGTGAGCTCTATCGATCAGTGAGAGCCATGTGTCCAACGCGGGATGACGCATCGATCTCAGGAAAGGGAACGGGCTGGGTTCAGTAAATTTTCTTTTCGGACATCAGGGATTAAATCGGAAGAATGCTTCGCACACCCGCACTGAGAAGCCCAGAACGGATACCCGGATCACGTTAACCATCGAAACCATCAATCTCACATCGACCGTGGATTTTATTGGTACGATAAATTCTTCCCATTAGGTGTCTTCTTGGGGTGCGTCGGCACCAACCGTGAAAACCAAGTGGATCACCAGGGGTGCTTTGGTCATTGTAATTATCGTGAAAGGGTTTCACCTCGATTTGAACTCCGACTTGATGTTCCCTCTTCTTCCCCAACGGATCGATCTCCGTTCCTCCCGATCCATGCGAGCTGTCGTACCTTCGATCCGAGATGGGGGTCAAGAACTTGTGGGACATCTTGGAATCGTGCAAGAAAACCCTCCCCCTTCACCACCTTCAGTGAGTACAGCTTCCCCGTCAGTTTAATCCCACTGTGGTTCTCTTTGTTGCCATTGCCGATCTCGAGAGAACGTTTCTTTCTTCCGCAGGAACAGGAGGCTGTGCGTGGATCTCTCTTGCTGGCTGATCCAGTTCCAGAATGCCGGACGCTTGCCAGCATGCTCGAAGGAGAAGATATATCTTCGCAATCTCTTCCACCGTCTCAGAGCCCTAATATCCCTCAACTGTAGCCTCATCCTAGTCGCAGGTCCTTGGTGTTTCTTATCCTCTGTCCATGTTCTTGTTTCTTGTCCGTTTAGAATGGCCGATGTCATTTGATTTTTCTGTAACATCCTCTGGTGCTTTTAGTTTCCGCTCTTTCTTTTTCCTTTTTCTTCATTTCTCTCTGCAGGCCTCCTGGACAGCTCTCTGCGTGCAGTGATCGGAACACCTTCAGTCATTAGTTAGGATTTGATGTTTCTTTTTGCCTTTTGTGGATTCTTGTGAAGGCACATATTTTAGCGTAATAAATATTTCACATTACCATCTTAAACGCTGATATATCTGTATAATGGATCATTTGATTGGTCACTAGTCAGTCGAGAGAGAACTAATTACATACCCATTGTAGTTAGTTATCTTTAGCATCTCGGTCCCTGCATTTTAAAAAAAAATATTGACATCCTTATAGTTACGAAAGTGAAATATCTATGTCCATTTACCATAACGTCATTGATTTTACCAAATGAAAACACAGAAACAAACAGTAAAAAGATAATCTTAATGTTCATGTTGATGATAGCGGATGGTGTCGGTGGTGGCGGACGACAGTGTTGTTAGGAACCGTGAGTGATTGTTGTGGATGTGGAGAGTGGCGACGAGAGGTGAAGGTCGTTTTGCATCTGTGTCGACATTGACGCAGTTACCGAGCAACGAAAAGGCCACCGTCGCTCTGTATTTGCGTCGGCAACTGTGTCAGCGTCGACGTAGATGCAGAACGACTCTCACCTCTCGTCGCCACTCTCCTCATCCACAATAGCCACCTGCGGCCCCTAGCGGCGTCATCGTCTGCCACCATCGACGTCGTTTGCCATCACTAATTGGAATGTTAAAATTAATTTTGTCTTTTGTTTTCTTGTTTTCGTTAGTAAAACTGATGATGTTAGAGTAAATGGACCTAATGTTTCACTTTCGTAACTACAGAGATGCCAATGTAACTTTTTAAAGTATACGGACCTAGATGATAAGGTAACTAACTACAGTGGGTAATATGTAATTAGCTCGTCAAGAGATTATTTTTTTTTTGTGAATTCTTAGTGGGCTCATGCCTTCATTTTAGCATGATTTCGAATTGCATTTTCAAATTTTCTTTGTTTCTTTTTTCTATGATGGGTCGCTTGAGTGGTCACTAGCCAATCATTGATTGTGTAAATTCTATTTGCAACCAAAAGTATCTGCATCGTAATTGATAGTGTTTAACTAAAATTGCAGTGCTCTTGACTAAAGCTCAAATGAAAGCAGCTTTGAGTAACTATGATTATGTGAAAGTACCATCACCCTCATTGCTTTGTCAATCAATCCTTTTGCATACAATTAAATCTTCCTTGTTCAATACAAAAGCACCTACTGTTTATTTTATCTCGCACTGGAAACTTGTAATCTTGATATGCTTCAATTAGATCTTCCTTGTTCATATTTTTACTTGATGTTAGATGAGTTTCCTTGTTGTCCTATAGAATCATAGCATCGATGATTGAAACAAGATACATAAAGGTGTTTTAAAAATAAAACAGATAGAAGAAAATGACGAGGAAGAGGAATTGAAGGGACTAAAGTAAAGTTATTCGAAAATGAAAATTCTCCCTATTGATTTCTGTTTGGGCTAATTGATTAATTTGAAGGTTTATATTTGTATAGGTAAGATTAAAAAAAAGTGTCAATCATAGTTTATGTTGTTTTGTATGGAAAGTTATCTTGGAAGTGGTAAGCTTAAAACAGTAATGTTGCTTTACATCGCGGAATCTCTTTTGCATCTACACAGTTTTTTTTTTAGATTCGCTGTTCCACCTTATTTGTTAGTGGTTTCAAATGGCTTTGAGCTTTGTTGGACTCTTCTATTTCCACTGATTAAGCATATAATGGGCTAAAGGAAGGTCAAGTAATTTACACGCTCAGAGCAATTTCACAAAAGAAAGCAAAGAAACAACCAATTAACTATTGAATCTACTGAGCAGTATAAAGTATCACCAATTGTTTTTTGTTTAATTTTTTTTGTTATTTTTGGTGCAAATGCAGTAACAATGTATAAATTTGTAGCTGATTGAAAAATGCTTGGAAAGAAGGAATGGATAATTATCTGAGATGCCAGTAGTGTTAGACAAAATGTGCCAACTTATATGGTTCTTATTCTTTGTTAAAAAATGTGCATTTTGGATGTATTTGTTCTGCACCTAGTTATTGGTTTTAATCATACCGTTTGAGATTTAAACTTCAATACTGTCTGTCTTAAATGTGAATAAACTGCATATGCATGTATGTGTAAACACATCATCAGATAAGCATTTCAAGCATATACTAAACTTCTATTCACATTTTGCATTTTGTAGATGGGTCAATTCCTTCCATTAAATTGTCCACTTATAGACGGCGGTTGGGTTTGTGTGAGGTTGACCCTCTTTATAGAATACCTTGCCTGCCTAGAAGATTATGCCATATATTTTCTTGAGATGGTAGGAATTTTGGTGCATCAGGTTATTCAATACGACACAAACTCCCAACCGATGCCATCAGTTTCACTCCGTAGAAACATGGGTTCTGAATTCTCATGTATGATAAAGGAAGCAAAAGTTCTTGGAACAGCTCTTGGGGTCCCCTTCTTAGATGGGTATATCTCTTTTCATTGCTTTCTGTTTGATGCCTTGTCACATGAGCCACCCACCAGAATAGTCTTTTATCATGTTTAGATTTTTCTAGTCTTTTAGGTTCACACATGAGCACTCAGAAAAGGTCAATTGTAGAAGTCGCCTTATTTGACACTTCTATTTACTGTCAAGCAGTGTCTCTATGATCTTGCTACAATCTAACTTCTCAATTTGCTTCCTGAGCACATAATTTCTTTGTCTAAGTGTCAATCTCCCTTCCTTCTGTGTTTGGGTTGTCTCTTACACCGGTTGTATTTTGTATGACTGGCTTAAGCTACACTTGAAACATGTAATTTCCAAAATAACTTCTTTTATATATACTATGGAAATTTTCCCACCAGCAGAGTACTTTTGAAAGCAGGCATCATTTGGTTCCAGAATGAGAGAATTCACAAAAGGATAAAAAAAATAAAAATTCGGTTAATTAACAAAACTTTGTTGTTTTGACTGGAAAATTATAAATATATAGTTCCAAACTGGTTTTCTCGTGGTTTCCTTTTGCTTTTGCTCACAATTTCCTGATGTTTCCTATTTCTTATATTTGAAAATTATACCACACCTTACATTTTCTAATTTTGCATGTTTCGCTGGTTACCTTTATTTTGAAATTGCAATTTGTTTTTAGACCTATTTATGAACCATTGAATTTACTAGAAGCTATGAATATTACCATTAAGCTAAAACTAGTTCTTAATGAGAGCCCATGTTTCATTTATTCAACACAGTGGCCACAGAAAAGGTTCTGAATGGGGCTTGCATTTGTTCTGCAAACTTAACTTTGGTCTGGAAAATCTTGATCCAACTCTTTGGCCTGGAATTCCACACAGTGCACTGAATACTGAGCATCTCTTTGCCCCTCTTGTCTTTCGCCCTAGTCTCTCTTATAGGTTGAATGCATTTGATCATCAGGTAGCCACCAACCATAGACACAGCCAGATGTAAGCATTTTAACAACTTCCGTTATCATTATTGTCTTTGTCTTTCCTTTTTCTTCCTCTCCGTCTCATGAATAGGTTGATGCATCCCTCTTTTTATAATTCTCTGCACCTTTTCTTCTCTTTTGGCTTTCATAAGATCTCATGACCAACCTGACACTGACCATGCTTGATTTATTTCTAACCTGATCTTCAACCTAAATCTTATGATTGGATATGGTCGATGATAAAAATAATAACCATAAAGATCCATGATCAGATGCCTAGCTCGAATTTAGGATTTTTGGTCAAGTTAGTTGTCAAGTTGGCTTACACAAATTCTACAACAAAGCCCAGGTTGGGCATGGCTTCTTGTCTAACCTGACTCAACCTGTCTTCTTTTAACTCTATTCATGTATACCTGCTACTAGTCTTACAAGCTGGTGGATGATATTTTATATTATTTGTGAATTCCATTCTGTTTCCTTGATCACTGTATAACTAAAATAAATAAATTGTTCTAGCTATTATGATTGAAGGTTAATTACTTCGATGGGCAACTTTCATAGACACATACAATATATGTTCAAGAAGAATAAACTATTTTCTTGAACTTGATTACTGAATATTGAGGGTATTACAGACTCATAGTATTAAAACTCTTAATTATAAAATGTAAAAAAAAAGACTTTAAACTATTACCTAAGCGGCTACACAGGTAGCTATACTTATTTGACGAAACATTTTCTGATTGTTACAAATTTATTTTTATGTTAACCAGACTAGAGGAAGCCGAAGCACAATGTGCATTGCTGAATGTTGAATCCTTATGTGTAAGTGAAAATGGCTGTGTATATTTGAACTAATTGATAAATAAATGTCTGCTGAGTGATATAATTGTCAGGATGGATGCTTCAGTACTGATTCTGATATATTCCTTTTTGGAGCTAGGACAGTATATAGAGATATTTTTCTTGGTGAGTTCATGATCTGACAAAAGCATGCTCTGAAAATACATAATAAATTGAATGCCATGGAAATTCAAATTTACTTTAGATTTCTTATCCCCGTCGTTCTAGGATTGCTGATTATGCTTTATATGTACTAGGAGAGGGAAGCTATGTTACCTGTTATGAAATGGAAGACATAGAGCGACAACTTGGATTTGGAAGGAATTCGCTGGTAAGTTGCATTTCTTGACTGTTGAACTGAAACTATATGGTTCGTGCATTGATTTTATTTGACCCACATGTTAAGGAGTAACCTTATTTAACTCAACTGTTATTGTGAGGTGCATGTGTGTTGCTTATTAAAATATTCAAAAACATATTATAAGTAATTCTTTTTCAAAGAATAAATAGATAAATATATGGTTAAATAGAAATATTATGGAAACATAAATTTTAATTTATTTTAGAGACAAGATACATGAATTGTACATGGATAATGGTACTAAGATAAATAATAATGGATATAATTAAAATAAGAAAGCAGCAGTAATCCCAATCATGCATACTACATATGCAGCTGCATGGACATGTGCAGCTGCTGCATGGTCACACCATGTATTGAGGCTATGCAGAATGTCATATACATATGCTGCTGCGCAGACATCACACTTATGCAGATTACATATGCAGCTGCATGGTTACACCATGTGTTGAGGCTATGCAGAATGTCATATGCATATGCTGCTGCGAAGACATCACACTTATGCAGATAACATATGCAGCTGCTGCATGGTTACACCATGTATTGAGGTCATGCAGAATGTCATATGCATATGCTTCTGCACAGACATCACTTTAGAGCTTAAAAAAACATAAACAAAAAGAAAAGGTTTGTGTATACTGTTTTGGAGGGTGTTAAACTTTCATTCTATTCAGAAAGTGAAGTGAATTCTTGGTGAAATAGGAATGATTCTACTGGGAACAAACAGGCTGGAGACTCTTGTCCATGAAAAAAACTAATAAATAAAGTTCAAATTGTACACATTTCTTGATAGGAAATGCACATAGCAAAGACAGCTGATTAAATGAGTTATTCATGTCTAAAAAGTAGATTAAAAGATTTCATTCATGTCTCTACACTTCTCACATACTGAGATGTATATATGTATGCATCTAACTGAGGTCATGTTTCTTTTAAATGTCTCATGTGTCAGTGTTAGTTGTGTCGTTTACCAGTTACAGTTGTTTTTCTTGGTTTTTATCATCTTTGGTGTTATCAGACCTTTTCTTAGTTTCATTTTAATCCTTCTCATTTGTGTGTGATGGGTTTCACAACCATGATCTTCAGATTTCTCTCGCTCTTCTTCTCGGCAGTGACTATTCTCAGAGAGTTCATGGGTTTGGGCCTGTAAGTAACATATTTTATGAACTTCTAAAACATTTTTAATCTTAAGTGTTGTACTGTTGTTTGATCTTTGCTTTCATTCAGTTGTTCTTCGTTTAAGATGGGTTGTTCAACAGTTTCTGACTTTTGAGTACACAGGAATCAGCATGCCGGATTGTTAAATCTCTTGGAGATGACTCTGTCCTCCATCAATTTATTTCTGAGGGATTGAAGATATGCAAGAGTTTATAAAGGAAGAAAGAAAACAAGGGAACTTAGGTCTATGTGAACAATGAGAACGAACATGGCAACCAACAAAGTGGTTTGTGGTGAGTTCCTGCATTTATCATTAGATGACCCTGCTTTACTGTGCTTATGCTAAGAGAATTTATAGACAATCATTATCTCACAGCAGTAAATGAATAAGTTCTTTTGAATACATATGAAAGCTTGTATTCTGTTTAAGAAGCTGCTTACAATAGGTATGATTGTGGCATTGAGAAAGAAAAGCCTTTGGATGTTACAGCTAGTTTTAATGAAATATGATGTTAAAAAGTCTGTGTTTTGTTATGTTTTGAAATAAAAACGTACTAGGTATCAGTTTGTGTTGAGATAATCTTCTGATTTCTATATTTAAATATAAGGATCAATTCGTAATAGGAAGATATTTTGTCAAGCAGGGTGGATCATGAATTTGTATATAACTTTTGTATCTTAAAACTGTAATATATATTTACTTTTCCTTTTTTTGTTCTTGTTGAAGAAAATGTCATCTGTGTATCTCTTGCTCATGTTAAGACAGTTGGACTACATATATGGAGCAGCATGTTAAGTTTTTAGGTTGGATTGTAATATACATGTTCCATGCTCATGCAATGAATTGATGTAGGATAAGACTACTATCATTGATTAATTCACCAACATTACTGGTACACTTATTTGTGCTTGTTTTGACTAATGTCGATTGATCCCAGTACTACTTTTCTTGTATGCTTATCTGTGTTTGTTTTTACTTGTACACTTGCTTGTGCTTGTTCTTACTGTGGGTAATTGGCATTATTTGACGACGTATTGTCCTCCTCTTTGATCTCTTTTGGTCTGTTATGAAACATAACATGTTATGGTAAAGTTATGCATTTGTTACAACAGAAGGATTACTATTATTTTTGCAATTTGGTCTTTCAATTAGTGGGGCTTCTAAATTACGTTCCATTTTATATACTCTTTGATAGGATTTCCCATCTCATAGAAGTTGAAGAAGCAAGATATTTTTTAATTTCAGCTAGAGTTCTAGCTAGAATTTCATAATCTTGGCATACCTACTGATAATTGTGATGCTGGTACTACTAGACCAGAGGAATCATTTAGGAGATTCTATTATATTGTGTGAACCCATCATTCAGCATTTGTCTAAATACTGAAGGATATTTCATAATCTGGCATACCTACTGATAATTGTGATGCTGGTACTACTTAGACCAGAGGAATCATTTAGGAGATTCTATTATATTGTGTGAACCCATCATTCAGCATGTGTCTAAATGCTGAAGGATATTTATATTGTGATGTTGAATTGTTAGCCATAATGTTGGATTTTAATTGTATTTTAGTCCCATATTTTGACCAGTTAACTTCTTTCTCATTTGGTTATGAGTGCCGATCTGCTACAGGATCTAATTTTTAGTATCCTTTCTTGCTTTTCTGAAAAGAAAATGCGGTGTTAACACTTCCTCATTCATATGTTTTTTAATTAAAACTCCCATAGCAGAAGCACAGAATGCAGAATCAGATGGTCAATACCTGGAAGTTATCAATGCTTTTCTGAAGCCAAAATGTCATTCAGCTGATTCTGAAGCAGTGAAAAGGTACAGACTAAATAAGAAACTGTCTTCCTTTGAAATTTTATTATTGTGATATGTTAAAACTTTGTGCTTTAAGCATATCTATTTGTGTTCAAATTAGATGCATTACTTCCACATGTAAAAATATTTTTCCCATATTGCATGATGGTTTACAATATTTATTCTGTTTAACCTATTGGATCATCGTTTTCTTGCAGGGTTTGGACCCAACATCCTTTCCAACGTGCGCAACTTCATCATGTATGTGAGAAGCATTTTGGTTGGAGCCCTGATAAAACAGGTTAATAAACCTTGATTAATTTCCTTTACTCTAGTCATCTAGTCTAAATGATATTAAATCTTCATAAGCAAACCAGAATTGATGTGAGCGGTGTGCTCATTATACAGATAAACATGCACCATCTTTTCTAATGATCTATTCTTTTTGCAGACCAATATATCCTCCCCAAGATTGCTGAAAGAGATCTTAGGCGGTTTGCTAATCTACGTTCCACATCATCTGAGTTAGGAGCAAGAATTCCTTTACACATGGTACTTATAATTTTTGGTCGAATAAAGTTAATGCACTGCCTAAACTTTTCTTACACTCTTTCTACCTTTTTTCATAGATGCCAGTTCCTTGCCCTGTGTCTGCTATAGTAAAACTGAGAAAAATGCAAGGACAGGACTTCTATGAGGTTTCTTGGCAAGGCATTGATGGGCTCGGGAACTCCACCGTCCCTGCTGATTTGATTGAGAGGTAACATGGTTATCTTTGGTTACTTCAATATGCTTTTGACAGAATATGTTTGTGCACTGGGAAGATAATGATTTAGCAAGCATTATCCTGATAAACATAGCTGCCAAGTTCTTCATGACATTTCGAAGTTTCAGGTCACTTTCTCTACAGAAACGTCTCTAGATATTTTTTTCAGCTATGTGATGCTATGCTTGAAGTCATGCTATGCTGATTGGTGAACTTATGTTGTGTGGAAATTTGTGTGGGACTAAATTAAGCGACACTCAGTTGGCTATAACATTGAGAATTAATCTCTGTTATCAATGTAAATATGGAAATATTTAAAAAAAAAGGGTGAAAATATAACTTGTGAATATAGTCTTACTAAATGCTTTTTGATCCACGGTACATATCCTTTCTCAACTCTTTTCATGTATGATCAGTGCTTGCCCGGAAAGAATTGCTGAATACGTGGAAAAGAAAGCTGAAGTAAAGCAGCAGAATAGAAGGCCAAGAAGATTGACTAAAGCTCTGGTAAATCAGATTGATCTCCAGCTCCAAGGCCTGTTGCTCAGTATCGAATCACAAAGTAAAACCCTCCCTGAAACAGCCAATTGTCTGCCACCACCGAGTGCAGCCCCTGAGGTCATCGACCTCTGCAGTCCTTCCCCACCACTCCGCGCCTGTCAGGTTGCCAAATGCCAGAAGTCTATTGACATGCATGTGAATGTAATCGACATACACGAGTCAGACAATGATGCATCCCCTGAGCATGAGAGGAAGGCAAGAGAGCTTAGATTATTTATCGACAGTATTAGAGAAGATCTTTATTAGAACTTTCACCAAGTGTGTTTGTTGTATTGTAACACCATAAGTTGCCATGTCTCTAATCAGCAAATTCTTGGTGCTAAAAGCTAGATTTATTATCCACTAATGTTTTTTCTTTCTTTTAAGCCAGGTACATCAGCCTGCGGCTTAAAACCACTAATCGACGAGTAGTTCTGTTAGTGTGATCTCAAGTATCTGCAAGGAGGTGCTGAAACTATTAGCCGGATGGAACACAAGTATTTACCATCTCAATTTCCTTTTTAACTGTTTAGTTAAGTCTTAAGCATACATTTGTTACATGTTTTGGTATAGGCCCAGTTGATTAAATTGAAAACCGCATCTGTCTCTTCAGAATGATATTTGGTCCCAGCTATCTATCCATCAGGTACGAAGATTATGTTTGATGTTTTATTGTTAGCCAATATATAATTTGCTACTGCAATTTAGTTCAATATGTTTCGTTAAAATAAGTAGCTCAATCTCTTGTATTACCACAATATTCAAAGGAACCAAACCATGCTTCTTTCTTTAACCAAAAGAGTTAGGAAATCCACTTCAGTCCTTACATGCGACCGACCTCAGTTTGTAGTGGTCCTCACTGAACATAGGAACAAATAACAGCGAGCGAGCCCCACCGAGTGTTCTCCACATCTCCAAACTGAGAATGTGTTTCTAAGGCCACTCGTACGCTCCGAGAAACAATTTAATCTAGTTTTATGGATTTGACATGACCACAAACTTCCTCCTTCAGATGCATTTCCTAATGCGCAGAATGCTTCCATCCTCCGAATGCTTCCTCGTCAAAGCCTCGAGTTTCCTGCAATCAAACTCTTCTATTTACTATTATAGAACTTCACTTTAACGAGAAATTATACCATGCTAGCCTTGATGGATTAACCTGCTAGAGAAGATTAGACATTTCGTTAAGATAGCAAAGGCTGGATGGAGTATTACCACTGGCGTGAAACTGAGACCGACTTTTATTTCTCCACAGTATCGCTGATCCTTGACCACACTGTATATGGTTGGCGGGAGGCTTCCTTCCGCGAACACTGCTTCCAATGGGATTCTGGAAATTTACATAATAATAGAAAATCAAACAATATCTAATTTATGAAAAATCCATCTTTCAAGTGTTTCATTAGCTTGTCTTCTGAATTCCCTGTCGAGTTGAAGACTCACTTTGCTTCTCCTACGAAATCATCTTTTGAAAAAGTATCACTGTCCATGATTTTAACAATGAGCTCCGAGACATTGTCAGACACATTAAAGACAAAGGTCTCATTCCATTCAGGATCACTACCTGCACCTGTGTCCATGGATGACATCCCAGTCTTAGTCAAATAAAACAGAAAAGTAAAAAAGAGCATCCACTTGTGATGTTAGAAATCTTGAGAGATTATGCAGGTTGATGTTTTAACAACACATACTAGTGCATGAAATCCCAGTATTGGTCAAATAAAACACAAGTAAAGGAGTAATTAATTAGCACCACCTGATGCAGTACTGCTTTTCTGTTCCTGACTGCGGTACGTAAGGACGGCATAAGGATCCATTTTGCCTGCTCGCCAATTGAACATATCAGTTACAAACATTATATATATATAATACATGAGAAACTCACAACCAAAAGAAATGAAAAAGTAAATGCATTAGTCTAGAACAAGGTGCAACCAGAAAAATGAAGGCATATGCATGTATCATATCCGGGTCAAAAGAGTAGGCAAGAGGCAAAAAGCTTCTCTTTTTTCATGTTCATCATGTCCTATTAATTCATGATAGATATTTCAAAAATCTCAAATAATTCTTTCTTGCTCCTGTGCTACCATATTTACAGGTAATCCATCTCATTCCAATAGAGAACTTAGATAAGTTGAGTGTCTGGTACAAAGATATCTGTGCCTAGTCATATCTGCACTTTATTGTTTTTCTGTGGACATATAGATTATGTGAACTGACTGTTAAGGTTGAGGTGGTGGCAGTTCAAAGTTTTCTGTAGGAAATATCTTACAGCATGTTGCCACTTTAAGTAGTAAACACTACCATTTGTAGAAAATTGGAGGTATATTGTAACATACATATTGGTAACAATAACAAGCAGATGTTTGTAGGAATGCAAGAAACCTAAAAGAACAGAGACTCCAGTCATAATTCGATTGTCGATTCGGTGTGAAGAAATCCAATTATCCAGAATAAGTTGAGGATTGAGTCGATGTGTTGGTTACGAGAAATTAAACCTAGAGATCAAATTATCTAGAAATTTCAGGAACCTTACAGTAAAAAAGATGATCTTCTGAAAGATGAATTATAAAGTTCAGCTACTGAATCATGGAGACGGCATTCAGAATGAGATTATCCCAAAGCAAACAACATATCATTCATTCATTGGCACAATTCAATAGATCTGCCTACCTTATCAGTGAGAATTATAAATCAAGAAACAGAGAAATTAAATTGGGATCTGGCAATTGCGGGAGGCATAAAAACCTGGCAATGTGTAGAAGTCGTGTGCCGTTCTATCCGAGGATCTCTAGTCCAAGAACGATGATCATGGATAATAGCTACATGACTACCATCAGATCTAACCGATGATGAACTTTTTTGACTCGAGAACTACACCGGCACAGATCCGACGACGCAGAGAAACACAAAAGTCGTCTCTGCTCTCTTGTCGTCTTTGGATCGATCGATCGATCGATACTACCACCATAAGACGCGATTCGGTAGTCCGAGTTGCTTGGTGGCATTCGACCATCAAAAAGATCTCAAACAAACCGGATCGGAATCAAAGGTTTACAAGGGAGAAAAAGGCGTGGATTCATCATACGTTCGATCGAGAGATCTTCTTCCGAAGACATCGACGATAACAAGCAGGAGAGCGGGGAAAACCTACCGAAGAAATCGACGTCCTCGAGGCCCTTGGCGCTCACGAGCAGCACCTCCAGCGTTCCACGAACCATTCTCGAGCTCTCGAACGCGACGATCGCTCTCTTGGGTACGCTCCAAACTCCGAAGTAGGGACGAATGGGTCGATCGAGGGGGGAAAGGATCGGCCTTCTTTAGCGGGGGAAGAAGAGAACAAAGACTCGGTCGTTGAGCCAATGGGAAGCGCCTGACGTGGAAATGTCAATTCTAATATCCACGATTGGTCGCTCTTACTTTTGACTCATAATTGATTTCCTTTTAACAGAAATATGTATATACTTCTTTTATATCTAATCACATACTGAGGCTGAAAATTTAATGAACCTAAGATAAAAATATATTACTGTTAGAGAAAATCATCCGATGTGTAAGTCAATCCAACGTAAACCCAACCTAAGGGTGTAGGATTGTCTGAGGTAGCTCGAAAGTGTATTCGAGTGGAATGTGTTGAGTTCTCGATGTGTCACTTATACTAAAATTGATATTGGAAAAAAAATTTTGATTCGACCCCTTCGACACTTAAGTTAACGACTAATATCTCTTAGTGGATGTGAGTTTTTTCTTGAAAAGAGGGTCCCTTGACGTAACGTCGAGAATTAACTTTTATACCTGACCTTAGAGGAGAATTTGTAACCGTCCCCAATATCTCATTCTTTACGTTTTATCCATGTGGGTGGTAGGGGTAAGATAGTCTCAAATGGTTTACCTTAGACTTTTATGGACGCAGATAGATGGGTAGAAGATGACTTGAACCTTTTCCTTTCATGATAATTTTTACATAGCGATTATCTGTCGGATGATGATTGATCGTTAATATATTTCCTATCAATTATCTTCGTATTAAATATAGTATCATTTGTTAATAGTAATCTTAATTCATATTTGGGTTGTTTGGTGTGGACATTGATTTGGACTAATCGAGGGTCTACTTCATGTTTAAAAAAAATGGAAGCTTATAAGATTGTGTCATATTCGAAACTTTTTTCATGCTTAAGTTAGTTTAGATTTCGAGAATTTGATTAGATATTGAATGAGTGTTTATGAGAACAAATGCATCGAGAGAGTCTCTTCTCGAAGAATGAATGTATTTTATATGGTGACTAACTCAGCCGATGAATAATTCAAGTTCAAGAATAATAATAGGTAGGGATTTATTTCCATCATAATTTAATTAATTAATTTTTCTTTACTAAGACTCCTCCTAAATCTGACATTTACTTTAATCTGACTTAAAGCACTCCAAATAGTTACATAAATATCTGAAAATACTATACATAAGTGAGTTCATAGATCTGTATGATTGATTTAGAAATGAGCTCTCTAAATAGGATATCTTAAAAAGGTTGGCCAGCAACCACCAAACCATCACCACCTCCGCATCCAACTTCCACTCGGTTGACTTCGCGCCCTCTCTGTTCACACAAATTGGTCAACTCACACTGTTCTTTAGATGATGTTATACTCTCCATTGAAGCCAGTCAACTTTCCATGGTCACATCCACTCGAGAGCCGCTTCAACGTAAGCACATAACATAGGTCAGTGAGAGCCAATCAACCAATCCTAGACCACGAGTCACAACTCGGAACCGAGTCGAACCGGCAAACGCCGCTCCGAGTGAGGAAGAGCAATGTTTTTTCCACCGACCTAAAGTTACCCGAAATCTTACCCGCCTTTGGATTCGCTGTCTTCGAGGGAGCCACATGGAACTAGGGAAGTGCGGCCTTTACGTCAGGTCACGTGGCAGTGGGAAAAGTGTTTTTATTAAGAAAAGGACCAATAAAACCCATGTCTTTTCTCTTCGATACACCCGCAGCCTCCATTAGTTATCTATTTCCTATCCAATAATACCAAATTCTCAAGGCTAATCATTGGGAGCTATTTTCCTTTGTCCTATTCCACCAAAACTGGTCCATAGGGGTATCAGACCGCCGGCATGCTTCCCCCTTTTTCCCCACTGACCGATTTCATGCTCGCTCACTCTCCTGTCGCTGTCTTTCCTCTTCTCATCACTTGTGATTCTTCGCTTCTCTCTCCTTCGAAAGAGGCTTCATTTAGGGGAAGAGAGAGAGAGAGAGAGAGAGAGACAGGGGGAGGAAATGGGCGGCCCGCTAGGGGCGATCATAGGGAGGCACCCGACGGCGGCGGGGGGCGACGGGGATGGCCAGATCGGAGGCGGCGGCGGCGGCGGCGGCGGTATCATACGGCACAACAGGAAGTGCAGGGACTTGGTGTTCCTCGTCATCTTCATCGCGTTCTGGGTGGCCATGATCGTCAATTCCAGCTTCGGATTCAACCAAGGCAACCCACTTCGGTAAGCCTCCTCTGGCTTCCCCCCCTTTTCCAGCTTCAAACCCCACATCCAACTTTTGGGCCAAAAGATGCCTTCTTTACCTCCCTTTACCCCTTTCATTCAAGATCGGTGAACACATGCTACTGCTATGGTTGTGTGATGGCATTGCTGCTTCTGTGGTTACTTTAGATGTTGGGAATGAACGATTTCACAACCACATTACCTCAAATCATCAAGTAATTATAAAGCTGGTATGTTTGAGCATCAGATTACGAAGTAAAAATCGCTAAGGAGTGTAATATCTTGCTTCAGTCACATATTGTTTTGGCTTGGTTAGGCAACTCCTTTATAAGCTTCTATTAGTTTGATTTCTAACTAGTAAGGTGCTGAGAATTATTTATGGATTCCTCTACGGCCAAAGCGAATCGTCGACCTTTTCATTTGGATCCTTGTTTTAATTCTTATCTCTTCCTCATTGTATTTGTCTAACATAGATAGATACTGTTGGTTCCACTCTAACATAGGTTTTTTGGAGTATATGTATACAATAGCACCCAAGATCCGATGTTCCGATGTAGAAAAAAGATGGAATTTTCTTGTTCCAGTCTTCCCTTGCATGTTAATGGTGTTAATTCTTTCGAGTTTTCTTATTTCTGGTCATCATTTGATCAAATGAATGAAGCTTTTTGATGCAGACTTACGTATGGACTGGACTACAAAGGAAATGTTTGTGGGAACAGGCATGCTAAACCTGATCTGCGAGAACTGATGGTTAGATATTGGCTGAATCCCAACCAGGTCTACTTGAGTGGCATCGAGAATAGCCAGTTCAATCTAGCCGATGCAAGGAGCATATGCTTGATGGAATGCCCTGTTCCTTCAGAAGATGGGCTCAACTGGGTCTGTGATTACCCGGAGGGCGACATCCGCCTCCCTATGGATGATTGGATCAACCGAGACTATGATTACTATGAGTTCCTAACATCAGAGATGCGGAATAGTTCTCTTCAGCTCCAAGGTCCATGCTATCCTGTCATATTTCCAAGTGTGAATGGTAAGTATGTCAAATCTTACTCTATGAAGTAATATCGATTTGATATTCTCGTGAAGAAAAGGTCTAGTAATAGCTCCTAACACCAGAGATACGGAATAGTTCTCTTACTCAATGAAGTAATATCGATTTGATATTCTCTTGACGAAAAGGTCTAGTAATAATTGAAACAAATTTCTGTTACTCACTCCTTGTCTTGGCTTTTGTTTCTTGAGCTTTTATATGATGCATGCTTCCCGACAACGAACTTTCCAAATAGTACCTTTATCTGTGAAACATCATCTGCCAGGACCAACAGCGGCATGTACATTACATAGTTACACATTCTTTTGGATGGTTTTCGGAGAGTACCTTCTTGGTTTCTTCCAATTTTTCTTATCCAATTGGTTTTGATCCTTAGTTTTCTGATAAATGCATCATGACATGGGTCATCTTTTCTCTGTTCCATTGCATGCTGTTGATGATATCGTATGTATCCTCATCGTCATGTTTCATGTGTCCATTTTTGAAATTCCAACCTCACATTACTCTTCTGTAGAATGGCTCACTGAGTGTTTTTTTTATGAGCAGTTTACTGGAGCTGTCAGTTCATTGCACGTGCATCAAATGTTTCTTTGAAGCATTGGCAGCAGATGGGTGGTGTAAACATTGATGAGAACATAATAATAGATAAAACTATTCACAGAGCCATCAACTCTCCATCACCCGTCTTAAAGGTTGGTGATTTTATTAGTTTTTACCTTGTTCATATATCTTTCAAGTATTACATTCTGTGGTTCTGATGTGATCTTTCTAGCTAAAAGTGACCTAGTAGATGCAAATATCTTTGCCAGCTAAATTCTGATTCAGATCAGATCAACAGCTTCTGTGATACCTTCGTTTGTACAAGTCAAAGATAAAATCCCGGAATGTTGCAAAATATTTCTGAGATGAATTTGATTTCTAATGGTGGTCAAAAAATACAATGCATGGTTTTGTGCTATGTAGACTTTTCCTTTAGGAAATGCAGATGGACAGCTAATACCTTGTCGCATTCCTATTAAATGTCAACTCAAAATGATTTATATGCATGCCGCTCATGCTTTGTCATTCTATTACCCCCTAAAGTATCTCATCATCCAAACGAAACCTTTACCTAATGAATATTTCCTTCATGCAGAGGTACGTGGCAGATATTGGGAAGGCATGGCCTGTGTTAATTGTTTGCGGAGGAATCCTCCCCGTCTTTTTGTCTGTTATATGGCTATTGATGATACGCCATTTTGTTGCTGGAATGACTTGGATAACGGTGATTCTCTTCAATGCCCTCGTGATATCTGTAACAATGTTCTACTACACAAAAGGTCAGATATATATTTCACGGAAATGTTGTTATTCTGTTGTGCAGTTAATTATGTAAGCATCTGGTGTGGATCGAATATTTTTAGTGAAGAATTATTTGACATCAACAATGGAAAGTGGCCTTATGGTTTCTGTTCCTAACCAATGAGCACCAAATAATAATGTTCTTAAATGCTTTTCAGCTGGGTGGATTGGTAATGATGCCTTGTCGGTTGTTATTGGTGAACAAGACCCTTACATCCACATAAGTGGCCGGGTTTGTTCCTATCACCCGTCTTAAAGGTTGGTGATTTTATTAGTTTTTTACCTTGTTCATATATCTTTCAGTATTACATTCTGTGGTTCTGATGTGATCTTTCTAGCTAAAAGTGACCTAGTAGATGCAAATATCTTTGCAGCTAAATTCTGATTCAGATCAGATCAACAGCTTCTGTGATACCTTCGTTTGTACAAGTCAAAGATAAAATCCCGGAATGTTGCAAAATATTTCTGAGATGAATTTGATTTCTAATGGTGGTCAAAAAATACAATGCATGGTTTTGTGCTATGTAGACTTTTCCTTTAGGAAATGCAGATGGACAGCTAATACCTTGTCGCATTCCTATTAAATGTCAACTCAAAATGATTTATATGCATGCCGCTCATGCTTTGTCATTCTATTACCCCCTAAAGTATCTCATCATCCAAACGAAACCTTTACCTAATGAATATTTCCTTCATGCAGAGGTACGTGGCAGATATTGGGAAGGCATGGCCTGTGTTAATTGTTTGCGGAGGAATCCTCCCCGTCTTTTTGTCTGTTATATGGCTATTGATGATACGCCATTTTGTTGCTGGAATGACTTGGATAACGGTGATTCTCTTCAATGCCCTCGTGATATCTGTAACAATGTTCTACTACACAAAAGGTCAGATATATATTTCACGGAAATGTTGTTATTCTGTTGTGCAGTTAATTATGTAAGCATCTGGTGTGGATCGAATATTTTTAGTGAAGAATTATTTGACATCAACAATGGAAAGTGGCCTAGTCATTCATTATTAATGTCTCGATACTTCTTATTAATGAAACTATGATTATATATTTTAGTGCAAAATCTAGTCTCCCGACTGCTCTACTATGGTTTCTGTTCCTAACCAATGAGCACCAAATAATAATGTTCTTAAATGCTTTTCAGCTGGGTGGATTGGTAATGATGCCTTGTCGGTTGTTATTGGTGAACAAGACCCTTACATCCACATAAGTGGCCGGGTTTGTTCCTATCACAAGTCACAAATATTTGGCAATTGTCTCTCTATTGTTGCTTATCTTCAGATTCAATGCAGGAAATAAATCATATTCGCGCTGTTGCTGTTCTTATGACGATAGTAATGATTATTGCCTTCCTCTCTTCACTAGCAATTATCCGCCGAATACTTATAGCGACATCAGTTTTGAAGGTAATAATGATTCTGAAATCAGCTGAATCTGCAATTTCATGTGGGAGTTAAAGCATTTTCTTCTCTTGGATAGCAAGCACGGCTACATCTAGTTGTATATATACAAAGGCATGAAAACCCAGCTATTGCTTTGAAATATATGACTTGAATTTTGACATGATCAGGCAAAACCTGATTGGCTTTGAACATCTATTAACTTATACAATAAGCAGTATTTCATAAACATCACAATTAAGATTTTGCTTTGATCATCTCCTCCATTCATCTCTAGTATACTAAACTTTATTCTGTAAGCTAACTTTTATGTGTATGCTCAGGTTGCAGCAAAAGTAATAGGCGAGGTCCAGGCTCTTATAATTTTCCCGATACTGCCATATGTTATCCTTGCAGTATTCTACATGTTCTGGTTTTCTGCTGCTCTGCATCTTTTCAGCTCTGGTCAGGTCCTCAGAAATGATTGTGGTGGAAACTGCTGTTCATTTGACCTAAAGTCCAACAAGATCAATTGTGATAATTGTTGTGGCTATCGTATCCATTATACTCGCAATATTGGAATTTCTATCCTTTTTCACCTTTTTGGATGTTACTGGGCAACACAGTTTATCATTGCATGCTCATCAACTGTCATTGCTGGATCAGTTGCCTCATACTACTGGGCTCGTGGTGAGATATCGGTAAGTAAAGCCATAAGTTAAAGTTGTTCAAGTCTCAGGGTCCAAATAGATCTATGCAGGCACAACATTTCATGAACTTAAGCTCACAGATTTGAGAAACTTGATACTTGACCGAGTAGCTAAATCTTAGCTGTTTCTTAAATTAGTTGGTTAAAAAAATGTCAGCTTCTGAGAACTCAGATTATGGTTTTGAGCCCATGGTGTACTTCCACTTAAAACTCAAAGAGCAATCCTTGTAGTCCTCTTAAATCTGAAACTTAAGTTAATCCTTTTGACTTTGCATGTATCGAGCTCTTTGTTTTCCTTGATGCAGCTTGGTTCCTGATATAGAATGATATACTATGCTCGTAAATTGCCCTCGGGTAAATTACCATAGTCTGATGTTTCTATAAGAGAAGCTACAAATATATGCTTTTATGTGTGCTCAGACAATGGTATATTTATCCACCTTTTTCAGAAAAGATCATTCTGTCAACTATGGGAATGTTAAAATACTTATTGCGCCTAGCATGAACCTCGTTGTTTTGATTATTCCTTTTCACTGGATCATCTTTTGTTTTTGAATAATGAATCTTTTTAAACTGAATGCAGCAGGAGATTCCATTTCTTCCTGTATTTTCTTCCATGAAGCGGCTCTTGCGATACAGTCTAGGATCTGTGGCTCTTGGTTCCCTTGTTGTATCAATTGTTGAATGGGTGAGATTTATACTTGAGTCCCTACGGCGCAGGTTAAGACACAGTGATCCTGCTCCAGTAACCTGCATTGGAAAGTTCATGTCCTCTTCTTCTCAATGCTGCTTAGGATGCATTGATTGGATCATCAAGTCCGTGAATCGTAATGCATATATTATGGTAATAATTTTGACAAGACTTATAGAAGGAAGCTTGTATTTTGCCATGTAGACCAGCTAAATCTTGCTCCTTATTCAGTCCAATTAAATTTCTAATTGTGTTGTCTGTTCTGCTCATCTCTGTGGCGCTTTACTGGAAATGTTTATCTGACGTAAGCACTAATTCATTTTTTTGTAGACCAGACAGGCTTTTGTTTGATTCTCTTCTCTTTTTTTTTCTTTTAATATGAATGATGAATTTTAGCTACATCATTACCACAATTTTTATCTCTGCCACCTTTGTGTCTGGAAAGAAGTTTCATGCACTGTACTTGTACAATGTAGGGACTGTCAGGGAAGGCTTTTACTTTTTATTAGTCATATATCCATGGTTGCATTGTACAGAAAATATGCACCATTCATATGCAAGGGCAGACATTTTGCTATGTTTAGGTCACCTAAGTAGTATCTAAATCCAAAATAACATGAAAGTGGGACAGCACATACCACACAATCATCTTCAGGTTTCGGGTTTTCGAACTTCTCGTGTCTTTGGTTGCAAACAATCTTAACAAATTGATGAAGTCTGTGACAGCCTTATATTGCTAGTTCTTGGTACGGTGTTCATTAGTTAGTTCTTGCACGCTCTATGGTTTTATGTCTGCTATATTGCTAACTTGTATTGGTCATTATATAATGCAGATTGCCATCACAGGAAAAGGATTTAGCAAAGCTTCTGCTATTGCTACTGGGTTGATTATGAATAATATATTGCGCATAGGAAAGGTCAATGTCATTGGAGATGTGATTCTCTACCTTGGGAAGCTATGTGTCAGCCTGTTCTGTGCATTATTTGCATTCCTCATGTTGGACACCCACAAATACAAATCTGCTCATAACAAGATATCATCCCCTTTGTTCCCTGTTTTGGTAAGGTTCTCTATTAGATGTTTTCTATCTCTTTCTCAATTCACTTGTTTCCTATGAGTTGAGAGTTGCAAATCGTGCTCTTTTTTTTTCATGGGAAAGGAAGGCAAACAATGCTTTAAACTTAGTAGAAACACAAAGTTAACTAGAAGGTACTAGAATCAGCAATACAATAGGTCTAGGATGTTTTGGGAGTATTTTGCCTGGTGTGCCATCACAGGATTGCTTCATGGATGCTTCCCATGAACCGCATTGCACACATGGGTGTTCAAGACAAAATAAATGTCACATTATCATAAATAGGTCTCTAGTTTGTTTGTAAACCTTTGGGTAGCTCTTTGTGCTTACTAGTTTATCTCACTCTTTGGTTACTGCTAAAACTCAAGCACGAACAGCACTATAATGGGAGTAAAAGCAAGCAGGTGGATGTATGAAGTATTTTATTTCATGCGTCGTGTAGTGTGTGTCGATCACCCAATAATTATGGCATGGGAAGGATTGTAGCGAACAGATCTCCAAGACATGATTTCTTTATAGGATCAATAAGCATTTAAGCAAAAAGTGACATATCTAGGATAGTAGCAGAAAGGGGTGATATTTCAGTATGGAGAGCTTCATATGATGTCTTTTGTAGAATAACATGACTATCCTATTGTCTTTAGTCGGGAGAATATGTTCCTATTCCTATCAGTGGATATGATGTAAAGTGTTAGGAGAGATGGCCAGAGTTCAATGAGAAAAGACTGTCTTCTTGGCATGGTCATCATGTCTGTATTTGTGAATCTCTCTTTGCTTTTGCATTCTTCTAAGCCTTGTATCCGACCATGCAAGAAAGTGCTTTTCTTGCTGACCATCAATAGCTTGCTCTGTAAATATATTTTCTTTGTGATGCATATAGGTTGAACTCCAGTGTTGACATGCTTAAATTTTCATGCAGGTAACTTGGGGGCTTGGTTACATAGTTGCAACCCTTTTTTTTGCAGTCGTTGAGATGTCGATCGATACTATCATCCTCTCGTTCTGCCAAGACGCAGAGGAGCATCAAGGGACTGCACAATATGCACCTCCCCTGCTCATGGAAACACTAGATGGCCAAGGAGAGATGCAGCGACTAACACAAGGCTCTTAAGCAGATGTTTTTTATGTGTGTTTCATTGCCCTGAGATTACCAATCCTAAAGCGAAAGCATTATCCTTTTTCTAATGCTTTAATACTGATTTGTTGGTCACCTTGTCATTTCATTTATGTTATTGATGTGTCTTCAGAAGATGTGGTTTTGAAGCCCTGTCATAACAGGTATGATGACAACTCACCTGAACCTTTATAAGCAGGTGATTATAGTGTTAAAGGATTGTAATCTTGCCTCTCTTGAATGATCTTCTATTGTCCACTTTTTGGTAAAATGGGCTGGTTTTAACCTTGTTTATACCAAAAACAACTACAAAGCTAATGACTTCTACAATTGTAATCCAATTCTCAATCAAACATTGACAGAACACAAAGGTTGAGTTTTGCTGTGCTACTAGGAAATAGGAATAGTTACTTCCATGCCTATTGACTGTTTTATAAGATGGCATCAGCTTTTAACACCTATTGTTATTTGCTCTGTGCTATTCATACACAACAAAGACCGGCCTTATGCAAGGCATGTTCTTGTGATTATGTCATTCTATTAAAATGGAAATGTATCTTGTAGAATACTTTGGGCACATTTGTGCTCTCAGAAGATGATTCTGTTATCATCTGTATGCAAACCGAGACTAATTATGCCTTAGTAGGTTTTTTCTTTTCGCAAATTTGACATGCCATTAAACAAACAATCGATCCACGGTTTCTATGGTCTCCTTTTTCCTCGATGAGTTTGCATGATGGCTTGAAGAAATCAAGGAAAGAAAACTAGGAACAGATGCACAAGAAGAGACGCGCAGCAGGCTAAGACGGAAAATTAAAAAGCATCCGTGAACGTGCTGGATCTACATGAACGGAATTGTTCTACATCCTTAAGCTTGCGTGAAGAAATCAAGGCCACAGATCGATGGATCAGAAGAGACGCGCAACAACGTATTCAGATCTAACTTCTATGCAGGCTAAGACGGAAAATTAAAAAGCATCCGTGAACGTGCTGGATCTACATGAACGGAATTGTTCTACATCCTTAAGCTTGCGTGAAGAAATCAAGGCCACAGATCGATGGATCAGAAGAGACGCGCAACAACGTATTCAGATCTAACTTCTATGCAGGCTAAGACGGAAAATTAAAAAGCATCCGTGAACGTGCTGGATCTACATGAACGGAATTGTTCTACATCCTTAAGCTTGCGTGAAGAAATCAAGGCCACAGATCGATGGATCAGAAGAGACGCGCAACAACGTATTCAGATCTAACTTCTATGCAGGCTAAGACGGAAAATTAAAAAGCATCCGTGAAACATATTCACACTGAATCAAACGATATCGATTCTAACTCCTAAGCAGGGTAAGACGAAAGATTAGGAGAACTGGATCTACATGAACGGAATTGTTCTACATCCTTAAGCTTGCGTGAAGAAATCAAGGCCACAGATCGATGGATCAGAAGAGACGCGCAACAACGTATTCAGATCTAACTTCTATGCAGGCTAAGACGGAAAATTAAAAAGCATCCGTGAACGTGCTGGATCTACATGAACGGAATCAAGAGAAGCGAAGCCGAACAAACCCGGAAGAGGAATCGATCATCCCCTGAGCTTGCGGACCTTGTACCATCCCTTCTTGCAGGCAGATCCGACCACCTTCATCCCCTTCCTGAACAGGATCTTTAGCTCCTTCGCCCGATCCTTCAGCTGCTTCTCGAGATCCGCCATCTCCTTCCTCCTCGATCACCACCAACACACACGAGCAACCACGATCTCAATCTCGATAAGAGGAATGAAGGCCGCAACCAAACGGATTCTGTTTTGGTTTGTTTCGCCCCTGTTCATCGGAGCGTCTTTTCCGCGGGCGTTTTCGGTGTCCACCGGGAACTATAATGTTCGTGCAGTTTCGATGGACCGTCAGATCTCTCTAGGAGTAGCAGTTGGGCCTTACCGGAACCGGAATGGCGCGTAAGGTTTTCTATGAGGTTATTTCAAAACCCATACAAATTTCGACTTAAACCATATAATTATACCATATAGTTATTTAAGTAAATAGAGCATTATTTTTAAACTTTAAAATAAAGTTCATCAAATCGAGACGTACCGTCCGATATACACAACATACACCAATCTGACAAGGAATCAATACGTGTGATATATTAATACACCTCATTGTATCGTGTGTCGATATACTCGATACAATTCAATACATATCGTGTCGATACATCGATACGAACCGAATACAAATCATACTTTAAAATCTTTCACATCAATTAAAAAAATTTAATCTTTGTGCATAAATATTTGAGTTCACTTGTGAGCATTATTTGATTTGATGTAATAAAAATATTTTTAATTAAACAATCTAATTAGCATCAACTAGTTTGAGTTACAAGAAATTTAAATACCTGAAGTACCTCTAGTATTCTTATAATCATAATAATATTTTAAATGAATTAATTAACCATAAGGCATATATTAAAGTTTCTAGATTTTGCAAGCACATATATGCCAAACGTAAACAGAGAGTAATAAGTATGAAATTACTTATATGGTGAGATATATACATGCAATTTGCCTTTTTTAGAAAAGATTTAAAAGGATATTCTTGAATTTTTAGCCATATATGGATCAGAGACAAAACAAGGTTTACCGGGAGGAAGATTTGATTCTGTTGGCTGGCAGCAGAAGAACACAACCTTATTTGATGTAAGCAACTGTGCATCCATAGTTCATCGGGCTTTCTTCTTCGAACTTGGCCACTCGAGGGTGATTCCTTAGTACGTCAAGGACACACTCCTTCACAGCTCCCGTCCCCGTTCCGTGGACGATGAAGAGAACCCCACGCGATTTGCAACCCAAGATGGCCATCTGAAGACGATGGGAAGCTTCTTCGACCCGCTTGCCCCGCAAATCGACTGTGTTCTTCGACGTCCTCACGGCTGGCCCGAAGGCAGCCTCCTCATCCATGTTTGCCTCCGCTGCAGGTCCTTCGTTCCACCTTCTTGTCTGCAGTAGTTCAGAAGACAAACAAGTGTTCGATATAAATCCTCTTGCAATCATGGAAGTTCTATGAGTAATATTGATTTTGACATGCATCTAGTTCAAATAAAAGCAACTTGGTTATTTGATGTGGTGTGGTTCAAGCAAGTGGAAATTGATAATGAAATGCTTGGGAAGTTGGATGAAGAAGATGAAATGTCATAGAAGAAAAATGACACCATAGAACTAGACATGATAGAAACCCTTTCAATTCTAATTGGAGTGCAAGCAGGAACTAGAGGAAGGAGGGGAAAACAGAGGCCATTCTTTTCCTTTCAGACAACCATAATATATAGCCACTAATAGAAGGAAAGAAGTATTAGAAGACCTAAATGTAGGACTTTCTTGCATACCTGCCGTCTTGGTTGCGAAGCAGAATTATGCCTGCCCGAGCTACTTTGGATCAATCTCATGTCATTTCTTTTCACGCGCACCTTTATTTTTCCGTACTGGACAGTGGTAGTGCCGTCGTCTGCTGGTGCTGCGACCACAGTAGCTACCTTGTCTCCTAACCCTGTAACATATACTTGATCTCCAATTTGTGGTAGATAAGAACTACCGCTTTCTGTGCTCTCATATGACATATCATCTTTCGGGGAATGCGCTGCAACAATGGAAGCGATGGCTGTCTCTGATTCTCTCATTATTGAACTAAATTGATCAAGAGTTGCACTTTGAAGTCGACTCTCAAAGTCCTGGATTATGGAATCCATCTTAGACTTAACAATCTTTAGCTCCTGTTGTACCAAATGAGACTCCTTCGCCTTAAGGGCTGCCACTCGCTTATCAATATCTTCAGCCTCGGATTGTATCTATGTAATTCAGTAATACATGTGAAATCAAATATAAATCAACAGGATAGGCACAGACATAAAGGAAAAACCATATTAAGTCAGTGCACCTTGTTAATATTGTAAAATTAAACGCTTGGCAGCAAAACGATGAAAGATCTCGAAACAAATAACAAGAGATCTGAATTTAAAGTAAGAGAACTTTTTGAGTTACAACTACTAGGATGCCCAAGGTAACATTTTGTGAAACTTACAGAATAGATATTATGATACTATGAACTCGCACCTCAGAATGCAACTTCTTCACTTCTTCAAGTACCAATGCAGCTTCATTTGCTTGAGCCTCTAACAGTTTTCTTTCCTCTAGCAAAGACTGATAAAGTGAACCTTGTCTTTCCCTTTCTCTGTCAGGCTCTAATTTTTTAACCCATTCTTCTGCACGATCTAACATCTTCTGATCGAAGCCAATCGACTTAGCAATACTCAAGGCATTTGAGTTACCAGTACTTCCCCATAGAATACGAAATGTGGGTTGCAAGGTCTCCAAACAAAACTCCATTGCAGCATTCTCAAACCGAGAATCACCAGATTTCAGGCGGCTCAAGTCGGCATAATGGGTAGTAACAATAGCTAAGTTGGCATGATCGGCAAGGTACTGGAGAATGCTGGTTGAAAGAGCCACACCTTCTGATGGATCAGTACCACTACCAATCTCGTCTATCAGGACGAGTGAATTTTCCGAAGCAACCTCTATGATTTTGCAGATACGCGATATGTGCCCACTAAAAGTAGACAGGTTATGCTCCAACGACTTCAGTCCAAAAAATAAGAGTTTCAGAAACATACCAAATTTGAGCAACTTATCATAATAGATACCTTCAGAAGTGGATAGAAACTACCTGGTGATCACCAATATCTGCAAGAATTTGGTCAAACCATGGCAGTTTTGGCTGATCCCTAGCTGATAAAAACATTCCAGCCTTTGACATAATAGATGCCAAGCCCAAAGTTTTCATAGTAGCTGTTTTACCACCAGTATTAGGTCCAGATATCACAACCACTTTAGTAGAATTTTCTATCTTGAAGTCCACAGGAACAGGGCGTTTTACTTCAAGAAATTCTTCAGAGTCTATCGACAGATTCCTCCTATCAAGCAATATCGAACTTCCACCTCCTTTTTCTGAGACAGAAGGCAAGTGTCTAAGGGAAGGTTCAAGGAGCAAAGGGTGCTGAATGCTTTCTATATCTACTGACAACGTATCTTCAGTTATAATTGATTTGAACCTTTCAGAGTCCTGAATGAGGTATGGACGAACACCACCATTCCACAAGGCATATGCTCCTCTGGCAACAGCAAGATCCAATTCTAAAATCTTTTCCATTAGATACCTAATTTTTGTCTCTGCATGTGCGATTTCTGACGTTAATACACCCAGAATAGCAAGTTCCTCAGCTTTCTCATCATTGAAAAGTCTTACTTCCATGTTGTTGAGTTCAATAGCATCTCTTGGCTCAATAAAGTATGTTGCTCCAGAGCTACTAGAACTAAGAACAATACCTTCCGGGAGCAGAGACTTGTGTGAAGCCTTAATGCCAACACACATTCTCGACCGTCGCTTTGTAACCAGAGGACTATCAATGCCCCCAGACTGGAAAACCTTCACGGACACTTCCTTCAAAAAAGACTCGAGTTTCTCCATGTTCTTCCTCCTCTCCATCCTAATGGATTCCAATTTCATGCTAGCTTGATCCAGAACTATGGAAAGTTTACCATCGATGCAAAATGCTATTTGGTTTGCTAATTCTACCAGAAAATCACAATCTTGCAGAATCTCCAGAAGAGAAGTGTACCTGTTCATCACATATTCATGATTATTTTATGCAACATTTTCTTGTAAGAGAAATTTTCATCAAGTTCTAGTTTGATAATCTACCAAATCCAACTCAGAGTTGTATACATCGGTTGAAACACAATAATCAATTAATATGATAAAAGAACATTAACCAATCAAACTGAACAAAAAAGCATTTAAAAACAAATTGTTTTCATACTCTTACTAATTGGTGCCAAGAATTGTCTCTAACTTCATTCGGGCAACTTATCAAAAACATCAAAACCTTTAAGTTGAGTGTGAAAATGCATTAGAAGAATCTAAAATGGGATGTAACATCCTATTAACTCGAGAGAATCTCCAATGAACAAGATACGAACTGATCTGGAGGAAGAGTTGAAAACCTATCAGAAGACTCATCGGCCGAGATCTGCTCCAATTGTTCAAAAACCCTTCTTGCCGATTGAAGACTCCGTTCAATGGCACAGAGCTCCCGGATGCCAAGAAGCTCGCCTGCAACTGCCGCTCTGACAATCTCCGACACATCATCGATCCCAGAGAAGTCCAGTGGCCGCGGAAGCAGCACAGCCGCCGCCGTCTGGTCCAGTAGCTTCTCACTCTCCTCCCGATCTCGACCAACCGGCAGATTCCCGCTCCGGCAAAGGGCGCGGCCCACGCTCGTAGAAACAAAGGCGGAGACTTGGGAGCAGACGGAGCCCCACTCCAAGGTCTCCTCCGTTTCCCTCCGGAGCTCCTCGCGAATCCTAACCCTCTCGGCATCAGCAGCAAGACCGGCTCCGATCCTACTCTTCCTGGGGCTAATTGAAATCGCGGCGAACTTCGGTTTCCCCTGGAAGGGCTTCGAAACCCTAGTGCTCTTTCCGACAGAGCTGACAGAGTTCGCAGCACGGATCGCGGTGGGCTTCCAAACCCCAGCATTATTGGACGCGGAGACGGTGCCATCGCGAGAGAAGAAGATATTTGGGGGTTCCTTGAAGCGAACGAAGCAACTGAAAGCTTCCATGTAATACGAAAAGGAGAAGCTTTTGTTTCCGTGAGAGGAGGATAAGCCTTTACCGTTATCTTTATCCCAACGTTGGATTTGGAGGGAAGCAATCAAATAAAATAGGATTTTGCCCCAATTTCTTTTGGGTTTTACTTTATATATATATATATATATATATATATATATATATATATATATATATGTGGTCAACAAAGAAAACAGTACTCTTTATTACACGAAAAGAACATTTTACCATTTACTCCAAATATTTATCTTTATATATTTTTAGAATAATTCTAACACTGAAAGAACATCCCAAAGACATTTTTATCATTAATCGCATTCAATTAAATTTAGAGAATGATAAACTATGATTTGCTCATGTAAACTATGGCTTGCATTCCATAGAAAGGACCCAACTATGGCACTTAATACTGCCGATTGCGTAAGCCATTAAGTTTAAGATCTTAAGTAATCCCACAAGTAATATCATCAAACAGGTACAGTGCACTTTGTGATCAACCCATGGAAAATTTTGCTGCCAAGCACATGAATGCATCTAAACATTAAGATAGATGCTGCTTGTTCACTGTCACCTTGGGGAAGTCAATATGCATAACAGCCATGGGTTATCCATAAGGTAGCTCAGTGGTTGACCTTTGAATGAGATGAACAATTGTGAGAACAGATACCAGCAGGCAGACAAGTTTACCTCAGCTTATCTTAGATCATTAATTAATGGATGACAAAATTAAGGATTTAAATGGGTCTCTTAACACAATCTCACTCTAAATGGGAAAGAGGAAAAAGCACACGGCATCAAAAACTTGTAATGCTGTACAAGAATCAAGCATAACCACACAAACTCTCCAAGAACATTGCTTCTCTGTGTATGGCCTTCTATTGTAACTCGAGCAGACAAGAAGCTGGAACTCTACTGCAGCAGCTAAGTATGAGTTGAGATCCTCCGAGCTTATAGCACCTGCAACCTGGCACAAGGAGGCATACATCAAATGAACATCGGTATCAGAAAGCAACAAATAAATTCAAAAAATATTCAAAATGATGGGTAAGAGAAGACCAAATTACCTAATCCTCCTCCATTGGAACTTCTGGAAAATCCCATCTATCTTCCTCGATTGGTTTATTGATCACAGAAAATGGCGCACGTAAGGCTAGTCAAGAAAACAATAATACAATATATCTCAAAACTAGTTTAAACAGATAACAATCCAAAACCAAAGAAATAAAACTCAAAAAATGGAGAGTGCAACTGTTATATACTGTGCCGTAATCCAAAAAGGAAACCACTGCTGTAGATGCCACCAAAAAACATCTGAATAGTTATCAGTTTATAAATTATAACCCCATATGAAATGTTAAGTTCTGTATGGCAAACCTAATTTGCAACTAAGAAATTGCTCAAGTAACTAATATATTAGACTAGAATACGTGCAATTTGAAATATTGGTTACAAAGCTACCAACTAGATTTTAACACAAGGAAACTGGCAAAGGATATATATAGACATACGATCATCCTCCTCCCCACGATTTCGGCTATTCTTCAGTTCTCTACGGATTTCAGGAGTAACCTAAGCAAACATTAAAATAAAAGAAATCAGTAGATGCTTCAAATTTGTTCAAGGCATTTCAAACTGTAACAAGTGTTTATTTCATACCAAATGATGCTTCTGGTATTGTATTAAACGGTGAAGATCATCTTTCTGCTCCTTGTTCAGTTCATTCTTGTACCTGTTATAAGTATCAACCTCACTTATAAATGCATCGGTGATACTTGATTACAACAAACTAAGAGCTTTAGTTGCTTGTGGTATATCTAAGTTCTTGCAATGGTACCTCTACTAGCCTTTCGGAAATCCTACAAGTTGGATCTGAACCATGTAGGTGGGACAAAACTATGCAAAACAAGTAACCCAAAAATCCATTTGGACATGGGTTTGAATAGGTACAAGCATGATGGCAAACCCATCACCATTCTCCTATATTATCAGTACCCTCTCTCAAACAGACAATTCTGCTTTTGACCCAACAACTGTCACTCACCTGCTATGTATGAGTATAATCCTAACAGAAAATGCAAGGTCTAATGCATACCATCGTATACTATATCTCGGGACCTATATATGATGCAAAATGTCCATATAATTGAGACTTCGATCGATACAAAGAAAGAAAATTTACTTCAGTTGGTTTAGTGTCTAATATGATGTACCAGTTGTGCAGTTTAAACAGAGATGGAATGCATCAGATGTTAATACAAATGGCCTAATGACCTTGGGCTGATCATCACCAATGAAGCTTACTCTAAACACAAATAGCAGGATTGATTACATAATTTATGTTACTTGCAGAAGCAGCGTACTACACTGGAATGCAAGTAAACAACCAGAGAATACCTAAAAGCAATGAGTAACAAAAGATGCAGGATACAACCAATACCAAAGAAACCAAATGTGATTTCTAAGAAAAAATGATACATTATTAGAGCATGTCCTACATAACATAAATTGGTTATTTGCCAGCACAGGTTAAAGAAGTTACCTTTGAACAAATGCAAGAAGTGATTGGTGCCATATAACAGGCATGATTCTTGTATCCTCGAGGAACCTCATGAAATGG
Organism: Musa balbisiana; assembly: GCA_004837865.1. NCBI lineage: Eukaryota > Viridiplantae > Streptophyta > Magnoliopsida > Zingiberales > Musaceae > Musa > Musa balbisiana. Next base: position 33,078,587 of record CM017194.1, read on the forward strand.
GCAACTACTGCATCAAGCACTCGATATGGCAATGCATATTTCTTATCTAGAAATAGCTTGATAAAATAACTGCAACAAATTAAATGATAGCCAACATCAATGCTCTACTGCAGATTACTGTGCCAATAATCCATCTACGTATATAGGCAACTTAAATCAATAAACATATTTGAGCCACATGCTTCATGTTCATTGGAGCAAGCTAATAGTCTGTGTTCGTTAGACTCCATGAGATTTGCAGAACAATTGATCTTGCTCCAAGTCTCCAACTAAATAATGAGTTTATAATTAGCTCACATGTATAATGCATCAAGATTTACCAAAGCCTTTCAGTATTTCGACAAGGCCTGTAGCTTAGCTATTTGTTGCCGTTGAGGATTTTAAAAGCTCAGCATAAAGTTCCTCAAAGAGACTGAAGTTCAGTTAAGTATTTTCATAATATTAAGTAATGATCCAAGAAAAAAGTATATTAAACAATGATCCTAGATAAAAGTACATTTAACATGAATCTATTAGCCCAAAGGCTGTTTTAAGGTCGAAATACCTTTAAAACAATAGCTATAGAAGGACAGAGTGGTCCACCAATCACTTCATTGACAAAGAAAAAAAAAGAAATCATACATCTTCGAAATGTCCTTTTTTTATATAAAAGCTAGTTCAATGCAGTTAACCAGAACAATATCACATCCCTCAGAGAAATAAAGGTGGACTTAATTTTTAATATTCTGAAAATACAAGCATATTCTACAGAGTGACTCTCCTCTAAAGCACTTGTGTAAATTATATTTAAACAGATACGACACTGTTTACAACAAAGCTATGCACCAAGTTTGCAACAGCGCACATAAACAACAATGAGACTTTTTTTTGTTAGCATATTGTCTTATGGATGATAACAAATCGACCAGGTTTGTTATAAAGATGACTTGATAATTTCACCATCAAAACTTCTCAATGAACATACCACAAAAACAAAAAATTGGCATCTCAGAAGCAAGATTTATTAAAGCTTCAACAAAGATTTCAACATCAAGAAAATAGTAAGAAAGAATACTGTTTTATAACCACTGCACCTGTATATTAATCCACAAAAAGATATATTAACCTATAGTCAATATAGGATTTCCAAATTATCTTGTAAAAACCAAATTAAATTGCATTAGGACAAAACACAAATGAAGTAAAGGTTAGATATTACATTGTATTTTAAGTTCACCTTTAGTGTCTTGTGCTAGGTATTTTAACATGTATTCAGGGGGTATAAGATATACAGCTTAAACATAGATGTCAACAGATATCATGTATAGTAAACAACAAAATATCAGAATCGTGATTAATAAAACAGTGATATCCAATTTCAAATGACAAAACTAATATTTGCTACTGCCCAAAAAGTAAACTAGAGAAAATGTAGCATGATTAGAGTGATTTTACCTAGTTGTTCCACAGTATTCTAGCTCTGCCAGCTTCATGAGAGCTGCACTGTAAACAATGATGGATTTGTAAGTACATAAAGTTGGTCAATTAAGCAAACCAACTAGCGGACAGCTACACCATAAATGACCAAATTCTTGAATTGTAGCACTTTACCTTGAATGAAGGGGCGGAATGGATACTTTCTGAATTATGCTTCCAATGATAACAGCTTCTCTAAGAGTGCATGTGCCCGACTGACAATAAGCAAATATATAATGTTTTATGACCAAAGAGCAACTTACTAAAATTCTTCTTGTCCAAAGCCCAAAGGCCAGATATAAATTCAAGGGAAAATTGAATGACTAGATGATTATTCAACTAGACATAAGAAGAGGTGAGAGTTTTTATAACTAAAACACAGAACCTTCACAAAACTTCTGTTAAGAATTAACATTTTCCAGAAATCAACCTAGAGATGTATTCATATAAAGCTAGCAGATCAGTAATGACAATTAGCTAGAATTAAAGACCAATAGAGAACTTACCAACATAACAATTGATTTAAAGACAACAGATTATATTTGAAAATAATTAAAGCCAACATATCCAACAATTAAACTTGTCTTGCTTCCTGGTCACAAAATGTCATCAAGATGATCACAATATTCTTACGAGATTAATGCTAAAAGTTCAAACAACAAGTCAACCGCAGCTAGCATATCAGAGGGATAAATATCTTGATGCATGTATCATACTAATTCAATTAGTTTAGCTTTAAGAAATCAGTAGCTCTATAAGTTGAGACAAGGACAAACCTAATGGTATAGATCATATCATGTGTTCAACCAAAGGTGTACCTGACAAAGTGGTAATAGAACACCCTTGAAGAAGGCAGCTGGCTTATAGAGGGATTTTTTAAGTGCTTGATACAGAGCAAAATGTAGTCGCTTATTCTTTCTGATATCCTCCCTAACTCGTGGGAGTAAAACAAGAGTGTAAAAGCGTTGGGCTTTTTTCACACTCAAGTTTGATGAGAATATTTTAGTTGCCTGAAACATTGCATTTGGAGACCAATTTTCGGGCTCTGTTAGATATAATACATCCTCCCAGAGTTCAATGGCCGGAATGTGTTTAAAAGCCTTTGGCATTTTCCCATTGGTATACCTACTGAGCAGCTTGCCCACCCTGTACAAAATGAAACATCATACATTCATCATATCACAAAACGTACAGGAAGAAGGAAAAAGAAATAAGAGAGTGTAACGTACCCCTTGTACAGATCAATGATGTTACTATCCAATTTAGGAAGAGGCCGTTCTGTGACAAAACATAGCCAGTAAAAAAGGATATTAGATTGTCATCAAAATAATTTAAGATCATACAAATAACACAAGAAAGAAAGCCATCTATCGGATGTAACAGGGACATAACAGTAAATACATCCACTGGATCTTACATATCATTTGAACACAATCAATTTGGTCTATACGATGAGTAAATAATTAATAACATCTATCAAGCAGTACTAAGGTAGATATATATATATATATATATATATATATATATATATATAGAGAGAGAGAGAGAGAGAGAGAGAGGCAAGATACTGCCAACATCAACAATAGATGGTGGTACACTTTATGACTGTTTTTCCATGTTGATCTTGTTCAGTCCATGATAATATACTTACCCAGAATGAATTAGTATAGATCCATCGCACTTTTTCATTTGTGTGGGACAAGGTCACTATTCTGCCAGCTACAGCAGGCACATCCAGCAAAACAGTTAACCTTGTTCTGGCCTATAATAGACCAACTTACCAAACCAACATGTCAACGAGGATACTATGCCACAAACACTCACATGGAGTTGCAGATTAAATGTTCACTAGTACTTAAATAATCTTACAGTTTTTATATTGAAATGTAAGAAAGATCTTAGTTTTAAAATGTTAATTTAACCGAGATGTCCAATAAAGACATACCAAGATGGTAGGAAAAATTAAACACCAAATAAGCTAGCAATTTCTAAGGCAACCAACTAATAATTACATTTATCATTCTTGGTTGCAGCAAAGAGGTTCCTCGGAATGAGGAAATGACATGGTATACACTGTTATGATGTAGGCCAACTTGCTTATACATCAACTCAAGTTGAGACCAAATACAATGAGATCAAGTCAAATATGATTCTGATTTGTATTTGTGGATGTAATGGTTCATATGCTGTATTCATATATGGTCGATGTTAATTTATTCCCCTAATACACAAAAAAGTAAGCATATTACTAGATCTGCAGTTTTCTCGCACTGCAGTCTTATACTTGAGAATATCCACCTGAACAGCCTCTATAATTATTATATTTGGATCTTTGAAATTCTGTTGAAGCCCATGAATACCAGCTGCACTGGTAATATTTCTCGAGGAACAATGGAGCACATAAGCAACATCCAAGATTAAGTAGGCATTACTGAGATCCAAAGTGAAATGCCACAAATAGTTTGATTACTAAGAGAGACAAAATGGCAAATGGGACAAATATCTAGAGTTTGTACAAAGTTCTGGAAGAGCAAATAGGCACTATAAAATTCTGGGAAAGTTCCAGAGCAACAAATTCTTTACCAAGCCACATGGAGCCATCTAAGAGAGACTACATCAGTCACGTAGTTAAAAAAAACAACACAAGATGGCAAAAGAAAGTACATGTTCACAATCTGAGTCAGAGTATCACATCAGAAAATGAAGGAAGAATATATTAGGGACTAATCTTGGATATTAAATCTCAGCTACAATTTGGCACAACAGTAATGCATTCTCTTTTTTTTTCAAACTTTATTCCAGTCTTTCTTTCTGAGTAGCATAGCATCAAATTTTGGTTTTGATAGGATTCAGAAATTTTTCATATTTCTAAACAACCACTAATAAGAAGTCACAGATACTTTATACAACTAACAAGAGAAAGGAAACACAAAGGAGAATACACCAACCAGAAGTGACCTCCGCTTCCTTCTCTTTAATCCTTTGAATGATGATATCCGCCAGTGTGGGCTGTGGACCTGTCTTAGTAGACATAAATGCTGCCAAGAGCTTCTCGTCCTCCTCATCAATCTCCACCTTAACAGAACACAAATCTCCAACTCTATACAATCGCCAATACAAGAAAAAGAAATCAATTCATAAAAGACGGGACAGAAACAACTCACTTCGTCGACGTCATACTGACTCTGGGTCTCAGAGAAGTCGTCGAATGCATCGGCGTCTTCAGCGTCGCTATCCGAAGCGACGGACGGATCGACCGACACGGCGGAGAACGGAGTGCGGTTCTCTTCCTCCGCTTCCTGGAGTATCTCCTTCTGCTGATTGATAGCTTCCTTCAGAATTTTCGAGCTTAGGTCCGATGAGATCAACTGCGAAAGGGCAAAGGGCTCGTATTTATCAGAGTTAGAAGGCCAAAAACAGTCAGAGAGGGGACAGAGAGCGAGACTTGTACCTCGTCTCCGGATTGGTGGTGCTTCGGTGGCCGGGCGCGCTTCTTGGAGACGACGGAGTCGTCTGCGTCGAGGGCCACGCGGTGCTGCGACGGCGCCGGTTTCTCCTTCCGCTTCTTGCCCGCCATTGACGCGGTGATCGAACCACAGACGGCGGGGCGCAGCGCGAATTGGAGCGGAAGCGGAAAGATTTGGAGCAGAAAGCCCTAACGAGCGTTGTCGCGGGTCGTCTATCGGTAGATGTAGCACAGAATCATGTTTGATGGACGGCTAAGATTCTATAAGGACACAAATAGACCGAATGGATGTATCACTCGGACAAATTAGGCCACTTGCAAAAGTAGGGTTTATATTTGGTTGGGTTCGATCGGTTCGGTTCTAATCTGCACCAATTTTGGTTGATGAACCAAACCCGAACCGAGCCAGAATTAATGCTTAGTCTAACTCGGATCAATGATAAATGAGATTTCAAAATATTGTTTTTTTTCTTTAATGATAAATGAGATTTCATCTTAAAATATTATTATCAATAGTGAAGATTTTTTATCAACTAAGTTAATTATTTTTAAAAAAATATTAAATAAGGTTTCTTAGATACACTCATTTGTCGATATTTTATAGGTTTAGCCATTAGTAACCGTATATAGCATACTATCGATGTTGATAGGGATAACTCGACGCATGACATCTTAGTCGATAGAAAAAAAAGAAAAATTTTAATATCGGAACCACGATATTAATATCTTAATTGATAGAAAAAAAAATTATATTAATATCGAATAAAGCATCCGAACGCTTATGATTTTAGCCAAATGGATCTTGTTTGTAAATATTTCTTGATAATTCAACCAAACAGTTTAATTACTGCATCAATTTATACTAACATTTGTTCATGAAGCTGTTTCCAAGCTTTGATGAGAGTAGAATCCCATCTCTCATTATGTTTGGCCATCATTTCACCATTATTGCCTTCATATTTCAAGCTCATCATGAGTAATCAAGCCAATATTATATGGAATATACAGAGAGAGATATATGTCATATTTTGCACACATAGCACAATATGAGTATATTGTGCAGGATATGAAAAAAGAATCCATTAAATGATTTCAGATCCATTAGAATGTTGTAAGACTACTAGTGGTGATTGAAATCATGAATGGACCAGCTTTGGCACTTCTAAAAACTCAGCTATTAAAAGAAAAAAAAAGGGAAATTGGAAATATTACCTGCATCATAAACACCTCAGCACATCCACCACAGATAAAGGAAACTTTGAGTCCAGGCTACCTTCTGATAAAATATTCATTACATGTCATCCAACAAGTTCTTAATTTACAATGTGCAGAGTACTATAGAAGCAAACTGAATTTTGTAGAGCCCAACATTCATCCCAATAACACTGTGTTAATACTTAATGAACCTGTCCAGGTAATTTCAAACCCAGATAAGAACACAGATAAGAATACATCAGAAGAATAATCTTAAAAGCTCAAAGCAAATTGTTTCGATTTTGACCAGCAAATGATTTTCTTCGAGAAAAGAAAAAATGAATGTCATCACAACATAGTTTCTTCTTTAAATTTTCGAAGTCGTGGATCTTGAGGAGTGTATGGAAGTATCCAACAAAGGTTTCAACAGTACCTAATTTGTTTCTGATATAAGTTACACAACTGTAACCAGTGTTACAAACCAGTGATACAACAAAGCTTTACAGCAAGTGTAACCAAAGAGGATGACTCTTCCATTTGGATAAAATCCCTTTATACAGCAAAACCTGCTGGAAATCTTGCAGCAAAATGAATATTGGAAGTAAGATTCACGTAATAAGTTATAGAGACACAAACAATGGGTAGAGTAGCCCAAATTTTCTTGGAAGAAGAATGACAGCACAGAGTGAAACATTACTGCAATAGTGCAGGCCTGTCTAATCCTTTTGCACCAAATGCTCCGCATCACCAAGTTCAACCTCAATTCGCTGCCATTCCCTTCCAGTATCAATTAACATTTCAATCTGCTCCAGAGACTTGCCTTTGGTTTCGGGAACGTACATGTTTATAAATATCACAGACATAGCTGAAATTGCTGAAAAAATGAAGAATGTTCCTGCCACAGTAATGGCACGGCACATGGACAGGAAGGACATAGCAATCAGGCCACTGCTCAGTCTATTTCCTACAGTTCCTAATGCAACTGCCTGGGCACGCAGCCTCTGAGGGAAGATTTCTGAACTCAATACCCAACAAATGGGGCCGATTCCAACTGAAAAAAAAGCTACATTTCCACATACAGCCAATATTGCTACCAAAATTCCCACTCTTGGGTAAACCAGATTATTTCCAAGCAATGAAAGAGCCAGGCCCAGACACAACAGGCAAACAGTCATGCCAATTGTGCTAACATATAACAAAGGCTTTCTACCGACTCTGTCAATTAGAAGGATTGCAACTAAGATAAATGTAGTTTTAGTTATGCCAACAGCAACTGTTGCAGCAAGAAGTTTGCTGTCAGACTTGATTCCTGCATCTCTGAATATGGTTGGACTGTAATATACAGTTGCATCAATGCCACTGATTTGCTGAAAACACTGTATGCCAATCCCAATAATCAGCATCCTACGCAGTGTGGGGGAAGGCCTCAGGAACTCCAGCCACACAGCTTTTTCCGCATACTTCTCTCCCTCCACACCAGCAGCTTCCTCTATTTCGCGCAATCTATTCTCGACTTCTTTCTCATTCTCATTAATCCTCATTAGCACCGATCTTGCTTCTTCTAGCCTGTTCTGCATAACCAACCACCTAGGAGATTCGGGGATCACAAGCAAGGCAAATCCAATGAAAACAGATGGAAGAATCCCAATACCAAGCATTATCCTCCAGCTTATGTGTTCAGAAAGACCAGAGAAAACATAGTTTGAGATGTATCCAAGAAGAATTCCAAGATTTATAAAAATCTCAGGGAAAGAGGTGAATGATCCTCGAGAAACAGTTGGAGATATCTCTGCGATATAAACAGGTGCAATCATGACCCCAAATCCTATTCCAACTCCAGCCAGAAGCCTGCCTAAAATCAGCACTTGGAAAGATGGTGCAAAAGCCATTATAGCAGCACCAGTTTGGAAAATAATTGCAGCTAAACCAATGGTCCATTTCCGGCCAATTGCATCTGAGGTTCTTCCAGCTGCTAAACTACCCACAAGTGAAAGAACACTCAAACACCCAACTAAGACTTCTTGCTGAACTTCTGTTATATGCAAATCCTTCTGAATGAAAATAATGCATCCACTCATAACACCAACATCTGCAGAACACAGGCCACCAATTACAGGAGGTAAGTTTTGGATCCCTTATACATGTCTAGAAAAATAAGATATTGAAGGATTAAACTTGTCCAGCATCTACTGCATTAGCTTCTAAGATATAATGTATTTTCATCATTTCGTTTAGTATGATTTGTAGTATCCAATTGGTGTCACCAAGAGTCTTTGTTGATCTGTTATATCAATTAAAGGCATCTAAAGAACCATTTGCAAAATTTCATCCCCAAGCTCAGCATTTAAAGCTACTAATCAATTTATAAGATCCAATTTTTTAATTCCCTAATAAATCTGCTTGTCATATTGATATATTTCCTTCCTACACTATCATCTAAAGAATAGAATGTCACGGCCACCATCCCTTGACTTGGATTATAGAGCATCTCTCTCTTATTGTGGGAAGTCAAATCTTTCCCAGTTTGGACATTCTTATTAGGTATTGCATTCTACCTGTGACCTAGGATGACTTTGCGTTCTTATGACCTAAGTTGCAGTGTCGGCGTCCCCGCCCCCTGTCCCTTCTAAAAAGACGGGTTCAGAGACCTTCATGACCATCCTCACTTCGACATTCAAGAAACTACTCGAGAACAGAATCCATATCGGATCTTTAAGAGCAAGGGGTGGCAATAAAGGAGGAGCTTTTCTCTCACCGTAACCGAGGAGGACGGAATTTAGAGAAGCAAAGATCGCACAAGCGAAGATATATCTCTTGCTTTCGATTCCCCGTCTGGGTCCGTCGTCGCTGAGGTCGGCGTCGATCCGCCCGTACCTCCCCTTGCCTCCGAAGCCGGGAAGCATCGAGACTCCCTTCCCATTCCCAGTCCCGTCGCCAATCGCCTTGCCATCGCCCGAAGCCATCACTCTTCTCTCTCTTTCTCTGCCTCTCAGCTCTCCGGATTCGGAGTGCGGGGAAGAGGAAGAACAAAAGACCGCAAATAGGGAAAAGCTCTTCCGGGAGGAAGGAAATTTCTCACGCGATTTGGACTTCTCCCCCGGAAGAGAGCGACCAAGACCAGCGCGGCCGGCAATCGAGGATATTGACTTCCGGTTCCCGCTGCTATTTAGATATTTTCATTTTCCAAGTCATACTAATACCGACTCAATTTCCTACCATTCTGGTCACTGGTCAGTTTCCGTGGGTCCCACATTTGAGTCGGTAGCAGTTCCGACAGCGTTCGTTATCAGCATCGTGGTCGTCATGAGTTGGCCTCGTTCTTTTCCTACCCAGTGACGTGGACGTCTGCCATTGGTTCTGCGGGAACGCGGGTCATGGTTCGGGTTAGTCGACCCGGGCACGGCCCACCACCGAACGTACATTACCCCTAGGCGAAACGCCGTCGTTGACTCCTGCAGCCCTCCTTTGACATGGAACTCTTCTTCTGCGAACAGGTCGTGCCCTAATGAGCCAGGCGAAGCTGTTGTTGGCCTTCTCTGCTAATGTCGAAGTTCCTGTTGCTGGTGAAGCCAATCAAAAGGTACTCAAGAGATCCACACTGATCTCATCTGTTTGTTCTAGTTCAGATGAAGACAGTGTCGTTGACTGCACCCCGATTCGGAAGAGAGCCGAGTTTGACTCGATCGGCAGAGCATCAGCTTGTTGCTGTATTTATTGTAGACTAAACTTGTGCAACAATGCTCTGTTTACAGCGCCATGAATGCAAGTGTATGCACGCTAACCAGTAGATGAGATGCCAAATTCCGTAATACAGAAGAGCCATGACACACAGGAATCACATTAAGCCAACCCAACCAGCTTCTCACTGATCTCCCACAGCTTCTGGGCTTTCACAGCATCACTAGCTTCCTCAGATAGCTGGTTCTCAAAGCTCGCTGAGTTATTGTTCCAGCTCCAGTACACTCCAGACTTCAACAAGCTCGGATCACCCACGACCTGCAGGAATCGAAGAACAATGGTAAGAGTTTGCGTTTCATTGATCGATCGCTGCCTTGGGATCTGTACCTGTGCGAGCCTTTTCCCTGATTCGTCTTCGGAGACGAAGCCCTTCGTGATGAACTTCTGGAAAGGAGGGAAGAGGAGCCGGAACAGGGGGATGTGTTCTCTGAAGAGGCCGGTGGTGGCGATGCAGCCCGGGTAGAGCGACGCGAATGTGATGCCGGTGTCCTCGTGGAACCTCCTGTGCAATTCCTGCATCGTGAGCATGTTGCAGATCTTGCTGTCCTTGTACGCCTTCGCCCCGTCGAACGTGCCTCCGTCGATCATGGCGGAGCTGTTGCGGCCGTCGAGTCCGCCCGCGAGCCCCCGCAGGTCTCCCAGTCCGGCCTTTGGCGGCACATTCCCGGCCAATGTGTTGGTGTTCCCTGAACGGGTTTCGCAGATGCTGCGGTCAGATCCTCTAAATTGCAGCTGCTGGTCGAGGGTGGCGTGCAGAAGTACCTGTGATCGAGCCGAGGATGATGAGGCGACGAGAAGGGTAATCGGATTTCTTCAGGTCCTCAAGGAGCATGTTGGCCAGCAGGAAATGCCCAAGGTGGTTGACGCCGACGCTCATCTCGTACCCGTCGGCCGTGTACGTCGGCGTGCGGGCGGTGGGCCGGTAGATCGCCGCATTGCACACTAGCACGTCGAGGGGCCTCCCGGACTGCCGGAAGCCATGGACGAACTGCCGCACGCTGTCGAGCGATGCGAGGTCCAGGTGCATGATGGAGTAGTTCTCCTTGGCCATGCCGGCCGACTGCGCGGCCTTCTCGGCCTTGAGGAAGTCCCTGCAGGCCATGACAACGTGCCATTTCTCGGTCTCGGCGAGAGCCTTGGCAGCGGCGAGGCCGAGTCCCGAGGAGGCGCCGGTGATTACCACCACGCCCTTCCGCAGCACCTTCTTCCCGTGCACGGCGGATTGGTTGAGCCCTGGAGCTGCAACCGCTGTGGTCTGGGCTTTCACGACTCCAACTGAATGATTCGACTCCCTCTGCAAGATCTCACAATTAGGATCTGCTGATCGATCGATATCCTTCTCAGATTTGCTCAGGTGAATATGGGATCGACTACCTTAGTACGAAGAACTGGAGCATTGAACTGAGACTTGTGATGCTCAAAGATGGAAGACCCGAGGAATGCAGATTCCTTGACTGTGCAGGCCACCTTCCCCTGCACCAAACTCACCGAGCTGAGCCTCAAATTGCACGCAGGGATGAAGGCAGTAAATGAGAGGGATACTGACCTCTTTCCGGGCAGAGAGAGCTGATGGAAGGAAGGACGCCTGCAGAGCCATCGAAGAGTAAGCTAAAACTAGTTGATGTGGTTCTGATTAGAACGAGGAGATGGACGAGGAATTTATACTGCCCAACGACGAAAGGCAAAAAGAGCAGTCAAGGGATAAGGTAGTACACGAAAGATCGCCCGTTCGTCCAATGAAACCTCGAGCGTTAGATTTCTTCGGCGGATAGATTTTGGGTGGATATTTCTGTATCTTTTCTATCAAATCAACAGGGTTTGGCTGTTGGGTCCAGCCAGCTTCCACCGGGTGCTGAGGGTTGTGCCTCGAGTTATTGGTGGAGATTGCTGCGGGCCACAGCTCGGACGGTGTTAAGAAACGAAGAAGCTGTTGGAGGGTTGACAGCTGATGAGGCGTGGCCAGATGGATGATGATGGGCGTCATGTGCGTTGGTTCGGTGGGGTGGGCCAAAAAGTGGGGACGTGGGATGCACGTGACCGGAGGGCTCTCCGGATGGCACGTGTACGTCTTGGTCGAGTCCAACGCCGGGCTAATTAGCACGACAAAACATATTTCCAAGTAATTGACGTGGACATATCGAGGAATAATTACATATTACTCCGTAATTAACTATTATTGGTATTTGATTTCTATATTTTAAAAAATAATATTGATGTTTATATACATACGAAAGTGAAACATTTAATTCCAATTCTTCTTACGTCGTTAACTTCGTCAACGGAAAAAATTACACTTATTGTCATGTGTAAAAAATACTACTAAAAAAGATAAAAACATAATTTTATTTATTTTTAAAAATTATTAAATTTATATTCATTTCTCATCCTAACCAATTTCTATTCTCTTCTCTTTTCACTATTTTTTTCGACTTACTTGCCCTTTACTCGTCCACCGCACTCGCTCGACCTGCACCACTCTGCTCAATCGTCATCGCACCTACAATGCTTGTTGCTGTCGCACTTGCACCGCTCGCTCGTCGCACAATTGGGCATGTTCACTGTGGCGTCGAAGCATATGAACTGTTGCCAACAAAGACGGAAGAGGATCTTGTTGCATACTTTCTGGCAACAAATGCCAACATGAGTCCTCTACTATTAATTGGAAAGCATAGAAATAGTAGTCTTTTTATGATATATTTATTTAATAATATAAGAACATATTTAATATAATATTTGAAATGAAATTAAGCATATTTATTAGCTCATATAATATATTCAATTTATATATATATTAAAACAAAGGAGATAAAAAGGGGATGGATTTCATCGACCTTGGGGCGGAAGACAACGAGTCGAGAGTCGCGGGAGGAGAGGGAGAGGCAGTTGTCACAAGATGATAACTATAGGCTCTGGTTAAGGAGGAACGAGTCTTGGCTAGAGAAGATAGTCCCGAAGGTGAAGCCGTTCTATTGTTGGACCTTAGCGTTAGTGTACGATCGAAACATCGAGTTCTTGTTAGGTCGATTCTGAAGGGAAGACGCACAAGTAATAAGCTTCTCTAACGACGACGAGACCATCGTCAGCCAAGGTGAGGATGATTGGGCGACGAGCAAGTTAGATCCGGGGTGATGACGACAAGCGGTGCAGGTCGAGTGGGTGCGGTGGGCGAGCAATAAGAAGTAGGTAGAGAAAGAAAAATCTATTAAGGTGAGAAATGGACATAATTTTAATAATTTTAAAAATAATAAAAATATATTTTTATCTTTTTCATTTGTGTTCTTGCATACTTCAATACGTATAATTTTTTCTGTCGATAAAATTAACAACGTAAATAGAATTATAATTAAATATTTTACTTTTATAAGTGTAGAGATCCTAATATTATTTTTAAATATATGAACCAGGATACTAACCATAATTAACTATAAGGGGTAATATGTAATTACCCAACATATTGAAGAGCCTGATTTATTTCACCCAAAAAAAATGGCAAGAAAGAATTTATTCTTTATTCTTCGATTAGGTAAGAATATGATAATATTTTTTTAAAAAAATAATTAAATTTTATTTATTATATTAAATAAATTATATGAACGTTAGACATCAATCATGCAACACATTATTATCATCCGCTAAGATGTCTCAGTAGAGACATCTTACGGCAATCCTCATCGAACAACTGGATGTACTCACTCCATGCAAAGGATTCATTAAATCTGGCGATGAACTATTCTTGTTCAAAATAACAATAGAATCTATTCTATCATCCTTCTAAAGTAAACACGAGAAGAAAACCATCAAAAATACACTCAAAACTGACATTTAATCATCGCACATTTTCCATCAGAAACTGAGATCAAAACTTGTTGATAGCAGCCAGGTTTAACGCTCCATGATCATTAATAGTCAGTTCACAAGTCTCCATCAGGTTCCAAGTTCAATATAACTTCATCGGGAGCAGGTAGAGACCTTAAGGGCCAGAAACTCTTCTTTTTCTGCTTCACCATTCAAACTCTTCTAGCTTACTGTCTCTTTAGCCCTCTTTCTTTTTCTAATCTTCTTCTTTGTAACACCAGAATCCACACCATCCTGCAATGAAATATACTGTATCGGATACCTAGAGGTGTACATGCAATAAAGTGCAGATCGGCCACATCAACTTCCAAGAAAGAAACAGCAAAGAAAAGGAAACAAAGAAATTACGGTAAAGATGGCATTTCTCAGATAAATTGATTTCTTCTATTTTTCATCCCTATCCATATTGTTGCTCATATGAACATCCAAGTATATAAGAGCATAAAAAATCATGGACCAAAACCAAAGAGAGAATCATGGCCCTTTTGGTACATGTCTACACAGAATCCATGAATTGTACATGCCAATATGCACATCTCCTTGCTCTTCATAACCAAATTAAAAACCTCAGATGTTAATGGCAAGGTAAAAGAAACAAGAAGATAATATCATCGAGCTACTTATACAAGGAAGAAAAAATAAAGCACATAAATGTAGTCAAGAAAAAGGAATACAACTAGTAAATTATGATGCTCACAACCCCTTTATCTTGTATTACTTCAGCCCTACCCACATGAAACTTTCATGTGGGTCTGTTTGATGGATAAGATTGACTACCTGTGGTTCTCATGGAAGCAAAAAATGCAATAATAATGCTACATAGCTTAGCAGTAGCTACATTTCTATGTAATTCAACAAGTCTTAGCCAAATTCAACTCCCAAAATAATTCAAGGAGCCAGCTAACAAAACCATCAGAATCATCATAAGTTAAAAGGCTTAAAGAATGGAACCACCATAGGTGAAGGTTAGATAATAGACAACCTTCAGAATGCAACTAGGACTTGAAGGTTAGATACCAGAAGCTGACCATATATTCTTATCTGTAAATAGACTGATTAGATCAAAAAGGATATAATCACTCGGTCTTTTCCTATTAAACAAGATTAGAATATGTACAAAAATTGTAAATCACAAGCTAGAAATGAGTTTACAATGCAACGACTTATAAGCTTTAGCTTTGTATTTGTTTTATCTTTGTGGTATATAACCATAAAACAAAAAACAGAAAAGAAAAAGAATATCTTCAAAGTGATCTTGAATAGGCAACCCCTCTGACGATAACAATGCAATTGTCTATAATAACTATAAATTACTCTCTTGCATTCAACCCGCCCCCCAAAAAGCAGAAGAAAAAAAGACAGACAAAGAAGCTTACTCAGGTGAAGAGCTGCATACAGAAGACAAAAGTGAAAAGCACTCATGAATAGCATCACCTATATTACCAAATTCACCTGATTCTGGGGAGCTGAAGCATCATCTTTCTTTTTCTTCTTACATGAGAGTGGATTTGGTCCCTGTATGAGATCAATCAGCAGACATGATTGATTAGAAGTGAAATTTGCCAGAATTGAATACATTGGTATTTCAAGAAAATACCTTACATAGTCGACTAATGTAATTTTTTCATAGCCATATTGTTTTGCACTGAACACAAGCATCCTTAGAAACCAAGAATTTCATAACAAGCAAGGATCTTGTGCTACCGCTAATGCCAAAATGACTCAACATGAAGTCACATTTTAAGCATGAGTTAGATTCCAAACATGATTGACAGGATATTTAAAAACTATACACTACCTTATAATAAGATTCTTGTTCCAACATTATCTATAAGAAACTTTATGTAGAGTCTAAAAGTTTGGTACACAATTGTAATTTGATGTATCATTAGTTAAGCACCTAATGTTCTCTTTTCAACTTATATCAATAATGTATGTATAGCATTTAATACTTGCAGCAAAAAGGTGTCCTGGGTTGGAGCATATAGACATAAGATTAAGGCCAAAGGGGTTCCTTGTACAAAATAGATGCTTCAGGAGCAAGGCTACACTAATTTTTCCCTTTATCAAACATGAAGAGAAGAGTTAACAATCAAGGCACTACTAAAGACAATGTTACATGTTATGCAGACATTCGCAGTAGAAGAGCTGTGAGATATGGTTAAACAACTTAATATTGGCAATATTGGGTTGGACAACTTAATGTAAGCATTGAAATTTGATTATATTGTATGAGGTCTTCAATAAAAAACAAGTGCCCAATTATAAACATGACCAAATAAACTGCTGAATAGGATATATAAACACGATAAACAACTTCATGTGCAATAAATGGACATCAAATCAGAAGATGGTTTGGAAAAAGCATTCTATTGATGCATAGAACAATAAAAATAAACATGATGAAGGGGATCATTCACTATGTGCTAAGTATTCGAGAAAGAGAGAACCCGCATCACTGGTTACTGATGTCAGAACACTGAACTGAAGATCAGAAAATTGTACCTTTGCCCTCTTTCTCTTAAATTTACTTTTCTCTGCAACACCTAACATTCTTTTTGTAGTGCTAATATTTCTTGTAAGCTGTGTGCCCTCTGTTACTCGGTTAGTAGAATCATTTGTTGTTACGCCCTTCAAATCACTCTTATACAGCTTCAGATATTCTGATTCGCCCATATGCAAGCGCTTTTCCTCGGTGGACTTGGCATATTGTCGCTGCTGTGCAGAGGGTTGTTCGATGAACAAGGAATTTCTAAGACCATATATCACAGGAACACCAGGAACCTGTATTCCAGCAAAAGATTGAGTTACTGCAATAAATAAATCTAAAAAATAATTAGACATCCTACTCAAGCAACCAGCAAGAAAAATCTGAAAAGAAACAATAATTCGGATGAAAACATTAAACAATAAAAAAAATATATGAATGCACACAGAAACTATAAACCATGAAATTGAATTGTATTATCTTATATATGTGCACAATTGTTTTTGAGTCTGTAGTTGCATCTTTTTACATATTGAAGTCCATTCAAACGGAACACCACGATATAATTCAGTTTTGCTTGAGCCGTATCAATTTATGTAAATTTCTTTTCTCTACACAAATTCCAAAGAGCTTATATCAATGAATGTTCAGCTAAGCAGCGTTGCCATGTCAGGCCATCAACCCGTAAATAATATCCACCTTATTGCAATAATGGGGTATTCTACACCAACGTAGAAAAAGGAAATTGATGACAATTTCCAACAGGTAATTCAGCAGCCTGAAAAGCAATGGTCAATCATGAATATAAGAGACCAAAGAATAAACAAAACCCACCTCCCGAAACTTTTTACGCATATCTGCATCTTGAGTGGCGACAAAGAAATGCTCAGAGTTCGCCTCTCCGATCACCGACTCAACACACGCCGTAGCACCGACCCTCTTCTCATGGTCGCACCTAAAACGCTCCCAAAGTAGCAATCTTTATGTCAGTGATGAGATTCCGAAAGCAAAAGGATCGTATCTTTAGCAAGATAGCAAGTCGATGAGATCAAAGGACAGAAACCTCGCCGTGAAGAGCTGCTGTGCGGCCTCAAGGGCCTCGGAATGGGACTCCCCAAGGCTTCTGAGCTCTCCAATTATGCATCTGCGTAGAAACAAAAGAAGCGCACAAAGTTAACACTCTGTCGACAAAGAGGACGAAGAGAAGAAATACGGGAAGAGGGACGGACCTGGTGGTGAAGAGGAGGGCGCGAGCGCCGAGTAGGTGGGAGATGACGTCGTCGGCCGGGGTAAGGCGGTGGTGGAGGAGGTGGTGGATGAAGGTGCCGTCGCAGAGGACCTTGTAGGGCTCCCGGAACCCGAAGCACGCCGAGTAGAACCGCACCACCTTGCGGTGGCGCTTCTGCTTCTTCACCCTCATCGCCGCCGCTCTCGATCCGAACCCTCACCCTTAATCCCCACCCGGGATTCACCCAAACAGAAACGGCTTTTGGCCTCCGAGGCGTCAGCAGCAGCGTAAAGCCGCTCAAAATCCGACGCCGCTTCCGACCCTGTGAAAACCTAGAAGAAGATAGTCGTACACTGGAGGAGCTAACGGATCCGGGTATAATACAGTTGGATCTTGGATCCGGACCCGTTTCAACGGGCTCCCTCGAATTACCGAGAACGCCATTTGGCCTGCCGAATCACCGATACAAGTTTATGGCTGATGTGGTATATATATATATATATATATATATATATATATATATATATAAGATGACTCTTCTAAATTCTAGAATTTATGGCAATATCCCTTCCTACTTTAATTGCTTGGAAATATCGAAATTAAAATTAGATTGAAAGAAAACAGATGAAAGGTGATTGTCATCTGTTCATCATACTTGATAGAAAGCAGAGGTATACTGCAGTAAGTAAATTACAGAAACATGTTGGAGGCTAATGTCATGTTCTTAGCTAAATCTCATCCACCTGCCTTGTGTTTGTTCTTAATTTAGATAATGACCTACTAAATATGTTGCTTGATGAACAGATAATGAAATAGTCTGAATCATCATCATAATGAGTCAGAGTATAAACGAGGAGAACTCCAATAGCTAATAAAATTAGGATGATTAATAGAGTCAATCATTTTTGAGATATCGCATAATTCTTTCAATACCAAACTAAAAAATGTACTAGATATAAAAATATATATAAATATTAAAAAATAAGTATTTATATTCGAATGTGTCATAATTATCAATGATTCATGTCATATTTGATAAGACATATTTTGAGTTCTGGTCACGTCAAAACCAATTCCGTAAGATGAGTACGCCCGCACCACGAATCGGGTTCAGTACCAAGGCTTGGTGCCGCTCCACGCGTCCTGGGACAACGACCACACAGGTACCATCTCACCTCTCAGGGATCGGTCATCGCGTCGAACCCTCGTACGACCGACCCTCGTACAGTAGTATAAAAGTCCCTGACCGGCATTCGACCAGGGGGAGAAAAAAAGAGGAGATTCCACCAACCACTGACTTGATCGTCGGAGGGACCAAAGTTGGAAAACATCCGACGATGGTCTTTTCTTTTGCAGGAAACCCCCCACCTTCTGATAAGAGGAAATGTTAGTCAAGTTTCCGGAACCAACACCCAAACCGGTGATCGATCGATCTCAAGAGCCAATCGAGCCCACCGGAGACTCCTGACATTGCCCCGTGGATCAGGCCATGCTGACTCATCAACCATGACACATCAGTTCATCAACAATATTCAACATATCTCTTTTACTAAATTAGAGTGTTAGCCACTCCAAATGGGGTAAGATCTGATCCCTTCCCGTGAAGGGTGAATTAAGATGGATCACTGGGAATTATTTATTTGTGATACCCCTCAATATTTGCCGAAGGAATTTAAGCTCGAAGGATTCATCTCAAAATGTGTTTTACACATAAAGAGCATCCAAATCCCATACAAATTTCACATATTTGTAGGGATAGTTTTTTTCTTAGAGCTGATGGCCAAAAATATCAAGTTACAATTGCATTGGTGCCTGATTTCTTATAGCTTTCATTTCATATCGGATTCCACAGACAGTAATGTAACTGAGGATAACAACAACAACAACAACAACAATATCATAGATTATATGAATTTATCATCATTATTAAGAAATAATGACATGACAAGAAAAAAATGTGAGGCAACTAAAGAGAGAAAGCAGCAGTGTTGCAGGGAAGCTTGGAGTTAAAACATCATAACTTTGAGTTCTTCACCACTCGCTAAATATAAATACTTCCCTTCTTCCTTGGAAGTTCCTGCAAAACCTGTCTTTTTTATTTTTCTTTTTATAGAAAGAGCTGATATTGTACAAACAATTAGACCATCATTTTCTTTTTTGGGTTTCACTTCAATTAATCCTTTGATATTCTAGAATAATACTTAGTCCATGCATTTTGTACCAAATAAAATATAGTACTAGACGACTAACAACTCGATGTCGATGTCCGTGACATATTCATTATATGTGATTGATATGATGCTATTTTATAGACGTTCCTGATTATGTTGTATCAATTACATATTTTTCGGATTCGATGCAATATAATTTTAATTATACATCAAATTAGATTTATGTTTCTAGACAATTAGCCTCATGCATATTGATTGTGTAGAAGGAGTATACAGTTTTTAGATGAAAAAAAAAAATGATCGACATTTCGATGCCATATGATCGACACTCGAATATAATATTTTCAATATATTTATAGGATGATGCTCTCAATATGCTACTAACTATGTTGTGCCTGTCGCATGTTCTTCGGAGTTATCACAACACAATTCCATATGGATTGATGAATCTGTGAAACCATATGTTTCAGAACATCAAATTGTTCTCACTTAATTAGAGTTTTCGATTTTACCACTATTAACATCGGATTCGATGTTGTCTGAATTCGATCATTCCTAATGTCCACAACAGACAAACACTCAATGAAGTCTCATATAGCTTCAAGTCAACATTGGACAATCAGATTTCAATTCAATATTACTCTTTTATATACAATTGGATAATGTGTCCTATATATATATTTTCCGATACTTCCATCAATCTTTCATTTTATATTTCATTTGGATATTTTAATTAGATACTATATAAGCTTAATAGAAAAGTGGGTATTTGAATTAGATTTAAATTTAAATTAAATCCGCCGCATATGCGTGGTCACAACAGTCGGTTGGTGTTCAGTAATCATGCCACGTGCCCGTGATCCAATGGCACAAAGCTCGAGTTACATACGTGGCATGCATCCAAAGGTCAAAATTATCAAAGGCTTGTTGATGCAATGTCTAATTCTTTTCACACCCCACAGCGACCGCCCATATTTGAACCCCAAGCGATCTGGCCCCACCAATGTCACACCGTACTGTTTCGCTCTTTCCTAGGGTACGTTGTCTTGGGTTCCGTTTGAAGTTGACATAGGGACACAACACACGCATTCACCGCCCAGCCGTCTCTGCCGCTTCCCAAGTATTGACACCCATTTCCGCCGATCCTAACAACCGTGTCGTTGAACTCGCACATCGAGTGTTCGGCAAAATGACTCATTAGTGCCGCTTCGCCCCACCCCGCGGTTTCCCTCTGTCATTATTATGCCCGTCCAATCCCGTTCCACGGTAGGGGAATAAGAAGGGAATATAGAGAGAGAGAGAGAGCCTGCTCGGACTCGATTTCGCCTTCTTCCTTCTCTGATCCCTTCCTCCGATCTGTGAGAGCCCCCTGGCTTAGGGTTCGGTGGGCTTCCCGTTGTTGCGCAACGATGCTCCTCTCCTTTTTGCTCGGCTTTTTGGTGGGGTTCGTGGCCCTCGTGGCCGTCGAGGGCTTGGCCCTCCTGTGGCTAATCGGTCGCCTCCGCCGGAAGCGACCCGCGGTGAACGCGGCCCGGCCACAACCGGTCGCCCAAGATCTCGGCGACGAGCGGTCGCTCACTGTTCCCCTCGAGAAGAAGGTCGTTGCTTTTGATGGATTTGCTTTCTGTCTTGGTTTCTCTCTCTCTTAATATCTAATTGAACTGATCTTGGTGGCTTTCCTAGCGTTATGAAACTTGTTTTGTTGAGTTGAAGGATTCCATATGAATTTGATGTTGAGATTTGTTCTTTTGATGGTTGATAAGAGTGTAAAATTAGGGGAAATTGTTTGTAAGATGACGAGGAAAAGAGAAAACCAAATATGATTTTGTTGGCTCCTTCGTTGCGTTTGATTGTGATACCTATTGATTACTATGCATTGCTAAGAACTTGTAGTATCTAGTAGTTAGAAGTAGTCTTATGTCTTCATGGGTAGGCCCAAAACAATCAAGCATTTGTAGGACTTGAAGGCTGACATAAAGCATCACGAACAGTCACCTGTTTTGGTTATTATCATCAGTGAGCCTTGATTGAAGCAAGAACTTTTATGTGATTAGTGCATCATCGGTCTACTTGACTTGCATATCAGCACACAATATGTCTCATGACTCTGAAGTTCATGACACTTCAGTCAAAACTTAATATTTATAACTTGGAATGGAAATGTATGAACGGCTTCACTAAAATCAGGTTCATGTTAATTGTTTCATTGAACTCATGATGAAATTAGGGTGGTTTTGGAGCAAAGTTTTGTAATTGTTATATTTGGTACTCTATGTTATCATCTGGATTTATTTTTTAAACTTGCCAATTAAAATAAAATGATGGAAATGCAATAAGATTTGGTACCAATAGATCACTTCTAGTTCACAATATTGCATGCGCTGCTCTTTACTGCTGATCATAATTTTCTGAAAATTGAAATATTGTTTGGCAAGGTTCGTCATACTGTATCATACCACCCGGTACTGGTCCCCTATTGGACCGGTGCATACCGCCTGTACCGGGCGGTATGCTGCAGTACAACCAACCTTGCCAAACAATATTTCTCTAATGTGGTTCCTTAGTCCTATGAGCTTGTTGAACTTTTATGGCAGATTGCTGCCTTAAAATCTTTAGTGACTCACTGTGTTATTGGTACTTTACATGCTTCTAAACTGCAAGCAGAACTTGTGAAACTATTGTTTCTCCTAACATGGTTTCACGTGTCAGTAGTGATCAAAGAACCATGAGTTGCTAAAACTCTGTTACATACTTACATTTTATATCTGTTTGTGCTTATGTATACTTACACACTCTAATTTTTGTGATGTTTTAGTGAGTTGACATCTTTGCCATATTGTCTTTTGGACCAGGGCTCAGTTTGGGTACTAGAACCAGAAAAAGTTCCAAAAATCAAGACTGATGAATCACCAACAAGAAGGACCAAAGAGCAAGATAACAAGAGCATTATGGAGGTTATTCCTGTCAGAAAATATGCTAAAATTAAAGATCACTCGTTAATCTTGTCTGACCCTGATGATTCTAATATAACTATACAACTTGTCGGCTGTGTGGTGGTAGCTGTTTCTGCATCAAATTTATCTTCACGAAAGTGGTGAGCTATGTAAAGGAACTACCCTTTGCATTTCTCATGTTTTTATAACCACAATATCGGGCCAGTTACATGTAATTGTCATCATATTTAATCATTTATTGTCATATTATGCAATGCATAACCACAAAGGGTATATATGCATGTCTTACTATTTACTACAATTCTTGGAATGTGAATTCTGCCATATAAGCCTACTCTCATGTACTTGGTGATTTTGTGTAACTCAAGGTTTTTTTTAGATAATTTGTGTGTTTGCAGTCTGATTGGAAGAATTAAATCCTTTACTAGCTAAACTTTGGCATTGAAGTGTACAATGCAATCCAGTATAATAGGTAGGTACTTGGCATCAAAGTAAATCTCCAAGATATTGTATATATATTTTAAACAGCATATCTTTAGTTTCACTTAAGGCTTCAAGTTCAATCAGTCAGTTCGTTTTTCTCAGGTCTTAACAGTTCCTGTTTTGGCCATTCGGGGATCGACCGTTTCAGATTATTTTCATCAGTTTTATCCCTGAAAAAGTATTGTATCAAAATCAATGACAGGAAAAGGAAATAGATGCATATTTTCTGACAGGAAACATTAAGTTATGAGATTGTTTTCTTCTACTATCATAATTTTCAGTAGATTCTATTTATAAACTTTTACTATTTTAACGTGTTAGAAGTTGGCATATTGGAGAGAATCACTTTAACAATACTGTCTACAACAGCTTTTATACCTCACAAACATATAAGAAATAAAAGGTGGAACATTTTTAAAAAACATGAATAGAATTTTTAGAAAAAAAGAACAGCTGAACTAAGGTTTGAGGTTGCCTATATCTACTGATCAGGCTTCCATATCTCATCTTTAGACTTTTGAGTTTACAATTTGTATCTTGTGCCCGGATGTGGAATCACCTCCATAAGAATTGATGCTTTGTAATTTAAAACTGACAAACAAAATTTTGTATAACCAGTTAACTGAGAATTCAATGGTGGAAGATCAGTTTTGTTTTGACTGAAATCCTGAAGATGAGTGAACTTTGGTCAGTCTTGGTTGCCCAAATAGATTGCTTTCTACCATAATGTTTGACCTGGTAACCATGGATGGGATATTCACAACTGGAATCATTAAAATAGGAGATGATCTAGCTTGCTTTTTTTTTTTTTCAGGTTTTATAATTGATTTCTTGGAGTCATTGGGGTTAACAAGTATGGTTAATATTGTTAGAGTAAGTTGCCATTTCTGAGCAATATTTATTTTTCAAGATCTAATATTTCTTATGTGCCTTGTAGGGCTAAAAGGTATCCCATTAAACTGGAAAGCAAGGAATCAAAGATTTATAAGGGGAGTAAAACATGTTACTTATACTTTGACACTTCTTGGGAGAAGGAATCCTGGTGCAAAGCACTCCGTCTTGCTTCCTGCCCTGATAAGGGAAAATGGAATTGGTTCTCCCAGTTGAGCGAAGACTTCCAAGACTATCTGTCATCCTTAAATACTGAATATCCTTCTTTTCTGAAGCCATCAACAGTTTTTACTGAGACTACAGACAGAACAAGTAGGATTGATGGAGCTTCAAGAGTTCGCCTTTTTTTGAAAAAACTTGCAAAGAAGGCTTCAAAGAGTGGTCTGGAAAGTAGACAAGCCTCATTTTCATCATCAGGCTATGGTGAAAGGAAGATTGGTGAGAAGTCGCGTTCATCAAATTCTGTATCTTCAAGTGATGGATTCATAAAAAGTTCATCCGAAGACAAATCCTCAAGTAATTCCATGCAAGATATGGCACAGCCTGTGCCACCAACTTCTCATTTTGGCAACAAAAGTATGCTTTCTGCCATTCCTGATGCAGCTGCTGATGAAAAGTTTGTCAGTGATGAGGGTACACTTTGTTGGAATCTGTTGTTTTCAAGGCTATTTTTTGATGCGAAAAAAAGTAGTGAGATCAATAATCTCATAAAAGCACGCATCCAGGTTAGTTTCATGTTGTATTATCCTGATCAATTGTCTTGTTTTTTTGGCTATTACACATAATTCTGATCTTTCTTATTACTTGAATAGAGGACATTGTCAAATATGAGGACACCAACTTATATTGGTGAAATCACATGTACTGGCTTAGATCTTGGTAACCTTCCACCTTACGTTCATAGAATGAGAGTTTTCCCTATGGACTTGAATGAAGTGTGGTCTATGGAAGTTGATATTGAATACTCTGGTGGTATAATATTGGACATAGAGACAAGACTTGAAGTTCGTGAACCTGAATTGCAAAAGGACATAATAAAAACAAGTTTGGAATCAGATTCTGCTGGTGAGGTGAATTCTGATTTTCTTGAGGGCATTGAGCATTATGGAAACCAGTTGAAATCCTCTAGCAATTCAGCTGCTGGAATGGATAACAGAAATGAAGCGGATAAAGCAGGTGAGAGACATGTTTTACAGGTTGGATGTCTTTCTATTCTGTTGGAATTTTGCAGTATATTGAACTTTGTAATCTGTTCTCTCATGAAAAGAAAAGAAAAATCAAATTGCAGCTCACTGCCAAATAGCAACAAAGTAATGTTTTTGGTTTTATGTATAAAGATCAGAAGTCATCTCTACTTTATCATGATCTGTCATGCTCTTTTTTGTCAGTCTTCCAAAGAAATTAAGTGGACAATATGTGGTTGACATGTTCTAAAAAATTTAAGGCGAAATCGATGCTTGGACAGAATTTTCCATACTCTGACCAACCACAAATATCATTTTTTAATATTTCCTGCATTTTGGGGAATACATGAAAATGTCTTTTAAAATAATTTATTTCATGGTACTTTGTCTTTTCTTTTTTATTTGATGAATAATTAGGAACAAATATGGGCCACACTCTGTTCACATTACACTTCTGCATCATAACATTATGATGCTACAACAGGGTATATTAGATGAATAATTAGTAACAAATAACTTCTGATGTCTTCTCACATTATGATGGAATTTGAAAGAGCCCCTGTAGACACCAAAGATAAATTTTGAGATTTTGACTTGTCTCTTGAAGAAAAAGGTGAAAAAAGAAAGCCCACAATAAATATGATCAGAAAAAAAACGGAAATATATTCCTCCAACAATCAATTCTTTCTTACTTGAAGCTGAAGTATGGGAACCCCACCATAAGTCAGCCACTTAAAGATGATGACTCAGTGAAATTCAAGTAGGAATAGTTGGTCAACCCTTCTATTTGGCCTGACTGAACCGTTGCAAAGCCTATCGGTACGAACCAGTTAGGATACAAAACCTAATGCAGGAGTCCAGTACATTATCTAAACTATTAAGGATTAATAACTTAACCACTTTTATCATTTTCTTTTAAGATAGCAATTTTTAGTCAGCACAAACTTCTCGCCTAGGTTGTAGATGCTAAAAGACTTAAGTGACTATGCTATATATGTAGCTATTCGGAAATGAGAGCTTATGACCATATTCAGAGGGCATGTAATTTCATGAATGGTACGTGAAAGAACTCTTAATTTTTTGAATGTTATAAAGAATTAAAGATAGTTCTTGAACTTGTAAGTTGATGCTCTGGCCATTATATTTTGGCAGAATTGTGTTTGTACCGTAAGTATATGTCGTGGCCATTATGTTGTGACGAAGGGCAATAATGTCTGTGATCAACTATAAGAGAATTTTTCCTTGCCTTTAAGACCTTTGTATGGTTATTCAAAAGTCTGGTCCTTATGTTGTCTTATGATATAATTTGCATATTTTGTTTGACAGGCAATGCCAAATAAAATTACTGGAACTTGTAGTAATTTGTTTGTACGATAGATTCTATTCTCATATCATCTTTTTAGCAATTTTTTTTTAAAAAAATCAGTTGTACACTCTTTCACTTTTTGTCAACTCATTTTTCATCTATCATCATATAAATGTCTTCACATGAATATATTTGCGCTAGAGTAGGACATGGAGATGCTAAGAAAATCGTTGTTGTAACCCTATAAGTGAATTATTTTTTGCATCTATCATCATATAAGTGTCTTCACGTGAACATATGTGCACTAGAGTAGGACATGGAGATACTAAGAAAATCGTTGTTGTAACTTTTTCTATCGCTAAATTTGGTAAGTTTTGTTATTCAGATGGTCTTAGAAACTCAAAGAGCACCAGTTGGACTTCAGGTTACGTGTCTAGATGGAAGGCTATCCTACATTCTCTCGCTGATCAAGTTTCACAGGTTTGTCTGTTTCAAGAATTTTGGAAAGCTGATATTTCCTAAAATATGTATTTGAAGACATATATGATAAAGTTGTTCATTGATCTTTCGATGTTGTTTTTTCAACATTATTATCCTCCTTCAAAACATGTGGTAACACAACATTCTTTGAAAGGAATCATTTCTAGATGAAGAAATGCAGAACTACAGTTGGATCATGTAGGGCCACTTCATTCCCTTTTTTGACACTCCATATTGATTTTATCAGATCTTTTTTTTTTTCCTACTAGGTTTATGGTCAAGCGGTTGTTGATTGAGGTAAATTTCTATAATAAAGAAAAGAATAAAGTGAAATATTTGAGCTATAGTGAAATGAGTAATACTCTATAATTGAAGGGTCTATTTTATCCAAGCAGGCGTTAGCCCAGTCTGTGTATGGGGGCACACACACACACACACACACACACACACACACACACACATATATATTTGTATGTATGTATATGTATATGTTTGTGTGTGTGTGTATTTATATATCTGCCAAGTTCAAAGATCCATTTTCATCTTTTTTTAAGAGTTTCCGAGGTTATACATAAAATTGAGTAGGTCTGTGTTGTACAATAGTTTAGCCAGAATACACGCCGGCAAGGCAAGAAAAAAATTCTTAAGAACAATGGTCCTTTTCAGTGTCATACCATTAAAGTGCATACACTAATTATCTTGATATAGATGTTATAGGCTAGCTGTTGGAAATCATCATAAAATTCATCGGATAAGTGCAGCATATTAGACCTTTATTCTTCTCTGAAGTAGCACAAGCTTGCTTGTGATGTCGAGTGATTGCGGTAACTGCCTATGCGAACATTTTTTCATCGCTATTTGAATAGAAGAGGATCATGTTCTTTCTTGGGTTTGCATCCTTTATAGTCTTCTTCCATTCTATTAATTTATGTAATGCTGCTGTTTCATTTGTCATCTAAACTTCACTTGAACTTATCTTGTAGGTTCATACCTACTGAAACTTGACTACTATTTCTGTTATCATTCTTCTTGCCCAATTATTTATGTTCCACATGTCCTCAAGCACCTATCTGGCTAATTCTTCATAGCTGACTCATGGGAAACCATTATCATATATGGTTGATTGCTGTTATGTTTTGGATTTCGCAACGACTCTTTTATTAATTGCATGTTCACTTCCATTTTGTACAAGCTCATTCTTTAACTGTGAAGGTGTAGCATTAATGTTGGTGTTGCCAAGGGGTAATAGCATGGTGGGAAGGTGTAGCATTAATGTTGGTGTTGCCATTGATATTTTCCTTTTGCTGTTTCTTCAATCTATCCATGTCTGGATTCATTGCATCACATTAGAAGTGGATTGCTGCCGATCATAATGGAAATACAGCATGCATAGACAATGATGTGTTGAATGTGCTTTAGTGGTATGAACATTCAGTAAGTCTTTTATATTCCTCTTTAGTTTGGTTCAAGTAATATGAACATTATGGAACTGTCAAAATATGTTTTTGCTTCATTTGGACTGATAAGTGAATGTGCTGATGATTGAGAGATAAATGTGTTCCAAGGCTGTTTGTAATGTGATTAAGTGGGAAAAAGTGAAGTTGACTTTAACGAACTTGGGGGAAAGAGTAAAGGTTTACCACTATAATTAAATCAAAATAAGGATTAACTGACACCACATAGGCACACTGCACATGCAAGTCAGACACACTGTTCTTGGTGCAACCAGTGTATGATTCAATTTCATGCTGTTAAGCTTTATCAGTCCCAAAATAGAAAAATATGCCAACATCGTACTTTAAAAATCCAATTAGAATGAGTGGTTCAAAGCATGAGGCCTGTATGCGGAATCTAGTGATGGTCAATGGTCTTATCCCTATAAGGAAATGTTATTTTTTTCACTTTGGTCATCCAAGTCTCAAAGGATCAACTTTGTTGTGGTGCAAGTCTTGCCATCCCTATTATTATACAATATGAGTAAAAATTCTGTGCTATATGACATGATAAAAATGGTAATATAAATAGCAGGATATTTGGACTATACAGTTTGACTTCATGCTGCTTTCCTGGATTTATGAATTGATTTCACTATGTTCTTTTTATATAATTTAGTACTATTATGCTTGATATGTAAGTAATTGTAAATAGTAGCTCTCCAACGTCAAAATTATTTGCTGCTTGGTACAACCGTATGTATTTAGCGAAAGATTTGCCTCATTTACCTGTTGTCTTAATGACTACTAGTGAACACTAATTCTAGTTTGAACATTTGAGTTTCGATCTACATAATCATGAAGTGATCCTATGAGAATGATCATTATTTTTTCAAAGGTACCACTTTCTTTGGCAATACGAGTTGCTTCGCTTCGTGGGACATTGCGCTTACATATTAAGCCACCGCCTTCTGATCAATTGTGGTTTGGCTTCACAACAATGCCGGAATTAGATTGGAATTTGGACTCATCTGTTGGGGATCGAAAATTAACCAGCAGCCATATTGCTTTGCTTTTTGGCAATCGGGTTAAGGTGCTATTTCAGTTCCATAATCATATTTTTGTTTCTTTATAGCACATTTGCTGAATCTTGCAGTAGAATCAGTAAAACTGCTTCGGAAGTTGGTACGAGTTTTTGTGCAGCGTATCTGGTAGTGGATAGACTTAATACGCAACACACTTTGAAAAACTTGTGTAGCATCGAAAGCAATGTTGCTTTTACTTGTGCAGGCTGCAATTCGGGATAGTTTGGTGCTTCCTAACTATGAAAGCATATGCATCCCGTGGATGTTAGCAGAAAAGGATGATTGGATCCCAAGGAAAGTTGCACCATTCATATGGATCAACAATGATAGTATGGACATGGCGGTCCCTGAGCTCACAGTGCCCCAAGATAGGGAAGATAAATCGAAGCTTGATGGTAGCAACAAAACGAAAGACGGTCTTGATGACAAGGTTGAAAAAGTAAAGAATGTAATACATGTCGAACAGCCAGCACAGGATCCCCCCACAGAATCTTCCGTTTCCGGTGGTAGTCTAACTGGATCTGCGTTTTCCGATCACTCTTACAGCAGCACGAATGCTGAACTGCAGGTGCCACCATTGAGTGGTGAAACCGACAAGGACTCTAGCCAGAGCAACGCGGAGACCCCCACGGCTTCTTCATCAAGGGCAGTTGTGATGGTCGATGATCAAGCAGCATTGGCTCTCGAGGAAGATGAGAAGCCAAAGAGAACCAGTAGGCGTGCAAAAATGATGGATTTCGGCAAGAGGATGGGGGACAAGCTAGAAGAGAAAAGACGTCACATCGAGGAAAAGAGCCGGCATATTGTTGAAAAAATGCGTGAAAACTCAAGAACATGAAGTTCCAATTCAGGCTGTGATTTGCGAAAGTAGATACCAGCCACGTTATGCCCCTGTTAAGAGAAGTTTGTACAACCGGAGTTGGCAATATATGTGTACAGGTGTATAAATATTATCCTGTCTTTTCCCCATGTTATTATGACTTTAAGCTTTTTATGCATCTCTTCTTTCTTACCCGTCTTTGTTCTGATGCATTGAATTACAGAGTAAGAAGGGAAGTGTGAATCAATACCAGATTATATCTATCATCGGAAGTGAATTCGATTGATGGATAAGTTAGCTCATCGGATCCGAATCATGATAAATCTCTACAGGACAACTGCAGTCAAACAATTAGAAAAAGGGAGACTGCCATCTCCATCAGGTATGAGGTCGTCTTTTACTCACTCCTAAGACTCAAAAGGATACGGTTGGCGTGCAGACCGTCTGTCATTAGCATCTAAGTTGAAATCCGTAGCGACACACACTCCAAGGAATACACCTTTATGATTCTGTCGTTGTCGAAGAGCCTTTGCAGCGAAGGAAAGCGGAGCAGCTCATGATTCCCCCCCTCCACAAAGGCCTTTGTCGGCTGTACCACGAAAGCGGAAATGGTGGGTGGGGTGGGTCACGGTGGATCGCCATCGGTGTAACTTTCTTTGCGATCTACATGATGACGATTCAAATTACCATCGGCCGATCGATGAGACTGATCCATGAATCTCATCTACATCCTGTTAGAGATGGGCCTGTTGTCTTGCTGCAGACTTCCATTTCTCGAGGAGACATGTATAGTGGAACTTGCAGTAGATTCCACATCCGGTGTTTGGCAGACATGTTCCCAACAGCACACTCGGTCTTCATTGCTATTCTTCTTCTTCTTCAGAGAAAAAGTACAGCTTTCCGTGAATCTACGAGTACAGCATCAGCGAGAACACAAACTCACACTTTCGTGACATGTTCAGTGCAAACAGCTTGGAACTAAAATGAACTCATGGCTTCAACATCCCTGGATACACTTTTTATCGACAAGCACACACCATTCCATACGCATAACAAGCTCATCAACACAGCCAGTGAAACAAAGTGGTGTCACGCAGTGACATGATTACACATGACAGAGCAAGAAACAACTGGAAACTGAGCCCTCCCCTTACCCACCACGTCCAGCATTCAAAAAGAGCCTGTGATGTTGAAACAGCAAAGGAACATTGATGAGCAACAAGATCAATCTACTACAGGTGAGCAAAAGATCGCATCGCATCTTGGAGAGAGAAATCGATTCAAGTTTTGATTTTTTTTGCGTTACTTCGCGTACGAAGAAGAAGAAGAAGAAGAAGAAGAAGAAGAAGAAGAAGGAGAGACAGAAGAGAAGTCAACCCTGTGATGAGAGCAGAGAAGGGACCGTGTTGAGCTCAGATTCAAGAACACAGGGAAGGGAAAAGAAGTACACGAGTTGGACATCAAGATTGTGGTGGGGATTACCTCAAAGATGGGTTCTGGCACCGGATCCTCGGGAGGACTTCTCCATGATCGCCTTCCAGGTGGCCTCCATCGAGTCGTTGTCAGCCGGGCTCTCTTCTTCCGCCGCCGACGGCTCCCTTTCTGTTATCGCCACGGCCTCCAGCGGCCTCGTCTCCCGAGAGGACTTCTCTACGATCGCCTTCCACGTTGCCTCCATCGAGTCGTTCTCTCCCGCCGCTGTCGCCGATGGTTCTTCACCATTCGTCTCCACGGCCTCCATCGGCCGCGGGTCTCGGCCTTGGGAGGACTTCTCCATGATCGCTTCCCACGTGGTTTCCGTCGAGTCGTTCTCAACCGCGCTGTCCGCCGCCAGCTCCGCCTCCTCTAATAGGTCGCCGCTTTCTGCCGATGGTTCGATACTCGTCTCGGTCTCGAAGGCAGAGGAAGCCGCGGGCTTCTCCTCCAGCTCCCTCGTGGACGCGTCGGACGGCTCCCGCGGGAGAGACACAGTAGGAGGAAGCTCGAAAGCTCGGGTCTTTACAGGATCCAAGGCTTCCTGCTTCCTTTTCTCCACCGCACACGGATCCCGGTGCGGCTGCTTTTGGTCTGACAGCTTCCATATAGCAAGGACGATGAACTGAATGAAGACGAAGAGGTACGGCGGTCCGAGCCAAGAGCAGAGGGAAGCCCAGAAGCGGGGGAGGGCGGAGGCGAGCACTCCGGTGGCCGTGGGGACGGCGAGCCGCGCCGCGACGCCGAAGGCAAGGATTCCGAGAACGAAAAAGCCGATCTTGGAGACCCAGATCGTCTTCTCGCGCCCGTTCTTCGGAGGCCGTCTTCTCAGATCCGCCATCGCTAGGAGCGCAGAAGAGGAAGAAAATTCTAAACTCGAACCGCACAAGGCCCCGAGGACTCCAATAAGCCCTAGAAATTTACTCGAAACCGTAGAACTCAGATCGAAGAAGCCATAGTCGACCACCTCGCAGGAAGCTTGGAGGAGCGAGAAGGTTCGAATTCGGCGAGCGGTGATGCGCTCCGAGCTTCTTTTAAGAGCATCGATTTCGGCGAGGGAAGCCGGTGAGAAATGTCCGTTGGATGAGATTTTGACGGTTGTGATGATTCAGGTGGAATTATTATTATTATATTTCGGAAGCTAAAAATGAAGGGTAATAAAGAAAGAAAACTTGTAGATGTAAGCAGAGGCGCAACATCTGGACCATAAGATTCGTGCCGTTTCACATGAGACCACCACTAAAATAAAAAGAAATCCAAGTCTTGTCTTATTATTATTGTCATTATTGATCGATTAATAAAAGTTCAATTAGATGTATTTTATTTTATTTTAATTATCGAATCTCCAAATGGATCGAATCTTTAAAATCAACTCATCTTTCACCCGACCCTCTTTCATTAAAAATAATAATACCATAATAGTTCTTATCCACTGATTAGTTTTATCTATCTATATTAAATTATATAACATCGGAGCAAAAAATGTAATTGGTATCAATTAATTTATCGTAAGATTCTGAGTTTGTATTTTCCTTTAAATAATTCTTTCAAGAAATTTCGAATTAAGCATGCAATGGTAATATTTGATTTGCTATCCACCACAGTAAAAAGGAATGATGCATTCAAATCTTGTTCATATCATAACATAAATCATGCATCTCGTGATGCCTCGGAAGAAAGATTCCCTGCGTTGCAATGCGGAAAGAACGCATCTATCATCATAAAACAAATAAAAGTCCACTGACATTACTTAATGGACTCGCCAACCTTAAGACGACACCCAATCATCACATAATGCCGGCACTTTGGAAATAGTAGACACACATTTCTTGCTCTCGATGCCAAAGTGAGCTTTAGTGGTCACTAAAGCTACTAAGAAAGCATTGGATCCGTATCCGATTTGGGCGGTTGCTAAAGTTTAGGGAGCATTCTCTCTCTCTCTCTCTCTCTCTCTCTATATATATATATATATATATATATTACTATAAATTAGTTAAATGGGATAGAACGAAGCTTATAAAACAAAAAAGTGATACCATAAGTTTTGTGTCGACATGTTTGTTCTCCGATACTCAAGTTAGGAAATACTTTATAAAAGAGTTAGAATTTTGTAAGCTGTAAGATTTAAAAGAATAATAAAGAAAAATATGATTCTATATTATGTTGTTATTCGTATCTTTTTATAGTGTCGAGAGGATAACAACGGTATGGTATATCATGTCGTTGTGACGATAGTGAAATGAGTTTTAGTCTTCGTATTTTTTTGGTATTATTTAATAGATTGATGTAGTTTATTTACAATAATATTATATGTTGAGACTAGTTAAGTCTAATCAGTCTTTTTGTTTGTTTCAGAGATGCAAACAATTGTCTGAGGAGAGTTAACATCATCACATATTAGCATCTGACTGACATGAAATATTTGTCCATATCAATAGATTAAATCATTGTTTTTAATATATTTACTCACTTAGAAAAAAATATAATGATCGATGCATAGATAACTACAAGCAAAACACTCCATATTAGGAGAAAGATCGATATCTAAGCAGTAGAGGAGACAAAAGGAAGCATGGAACCCACTGTTTCCAACATGCTTTGTGATCCATTCTTCATCTCTCTTTTGTGGGTGCTGTCATTATCAGAAAGGAATCACTCCAAAGAGATCATGATGGATGTTTTCTCCAAATATGATCAGCCCAATATGATCTGAGTCTGACTTGAGTGAATAGAATTTAATATTTTCTTTTGAATGTCGAGTGTTTCTAAGTAATATCAAAGTTATGAAAGGTCTCTTTCCCGTATACAAAGATCAAAGATCGATGTCAGAAAAAATTTTTAACATAATTTTTTTGAAACTCAAGCTAATAATTTCGAGATAGATAGAAAAGGATGAATAGATAGAGTCTGATCTCGACAATTAAATATATTCTTTTTTATAATCGACAAGAACTATCATCGTAATGTTTTAAGTGAAATCTATCGTTACAATCCATGAGCGCATAAAGTAATTAGCAAAGATTTTATGAAATTATCATTATTTATGCTAATGAAGATTATGAATGTTCAAGTCGATTCAAATAAAATTGTTGAGGGCTAAGATGAACTTAATCGATTCGATTCGATTAAAATAAGACAGGAAAGAATCGATTTAAACCTATCTAATTAATTCAGTTCAATTAATAAATTAACTAATTTATAATTTTAAATAATTAAATATATATATATATATATATATTAAATAAATTGATTAAATCAAGTCAGAACCTTAATTAGTCAATTAGATCAACATGATAAGGTTCATAAAATTGAGAAATGATATTGAAATTGGGTCAACACCGCTACTACTCCTAATTTCATCATTAATTCGGTTCAATCTTAATTAATTAATTGAAAAGGAGAAGAGTACTCCCCAACTAAAATAGTTTATAGTTTTCAAAATTAAATTATTAATGAATCAATTCAAGTCGAACGTCAATTTAAACACTTATACTCATTTAAAAAAAAGAAGAGAATATTGACTTTGGTGGAAAATTTCATTCTCATAAGTCCAAAAATCTTAAGTTATTATAAAATAATTTAATATATTTATGAGTCTTAATATGTCGTCTCACCAATAAAGCAGTTTAGATCTATAATTGGACTAAACACAGAATATATGATGCAATGAGTACTGTGTAGATATTTGAACTTATGATGTATTCTGATACTATGATAAATATTTCAATTATTTATTATAAATCTAAAAAACATAAGCTATAAAAGAACACCAATATACTTACTTATAAGCTCTAAGAGATTTCATATTGTACCTAATTAAGGATGCACTAATTTCTCGGAAGCAGTTGGTGAAATAATATATTTAAATTAGAAAAATTAATGCAACATATATATATATATATATATATATATATATATATAAAGTTTTGAAAGAAAAACTCATACTTTTTGAAATATCTGAAATAATATTTTTTCTAAGGATTATTTTACTCCTCACTCTGTTCCATCTCTATGCAGCCCAACTCCTTAATCACCATCTCCATTATCGCCCTCGTCAAACCTAACAATTTATGATGATGATGCTTGTTCGGAGTTGATGGGGGACGAACTTGTGTATGGTAAAAGGGGACGATCAATCCTTACATAAGGGCTATAAGTGAAGGAAAAGGGTGATTAATCCTCACATGAGGACTAATGATAGAAGGGGATGATCAATCCTTGTATGAGGGGTACAGGTGGAGGAAGGACGATCAACCCTCGCATAAGAACCATAGACGAAGAAGAGTGATTCCACACGAAAAAAAGGGTATTATGGGTAATGAAAAATTCTGATGTAAGGATAATTTTTTTGATGTGATGATAGGATGATGAAAACAATAATTTTTTTCATGATTTCACACACACACACACACACACACTATATATATATATATATATATATATATATATATACTGATCTTGAAACCTAAATAACGTTCTCCTCACTCCTTCCTATTTTCTTCCTACGCCTACGCCACCGCCATCTTCGACATCCTCCAGAACCCAAGCTATCTCTCCGGTATCCTTGGCCCCGATCTCTTCGTCACCGCTCCTCCGCCGCCTGTTCCCTTCAGCCCGATGCTCTTCCTGCAAGATTACATGCGGCAATTGCTCTCTGGCGGGGCCGTTTCTGGCTGGTATTATATCTTCCCAATTTTTTCTCTCTTTATTTTTCCCTCTAGCTATTAATTTTTGGTTCTGTTGTAGTTGATTGTATTGGATGATGATGATGATGAAGTAGTATATTGGTGAACGTATTTGCAATGTGATTGTTGGTATTACCTGCTATCGATGCATGAATTTAGCTACAGCTCATTGTTTGTTTATAAGTCGCAACTCAATTATTCTTTTGTATATGTATTCATTTTTCTCATTCCATTTATGGGGTCGAATGGAGAGTAGTTGGTTAGGTTGCATTTTGATGCAGGAAGCAACATTGCATAATGTTTATCTTGCTGCAAAATGTGCCTGATACATTTTGGTTGCTGGTGATATGATACTACATTAACTATTTGGATTTTCTAATAATTCTGACTGAATTTAAATTTATCATGCCTAGTCTTAAATTTCTTATTTGTATCTGTTTTATATGTGATGTTCATGGTTTAACCTCAATTTCACTCTCTTGGTCAAACCTCTGAATCTTGAACCTTTCCCTTTTCCTGCCTAATATCTGGTGTTATTGCCAGAACATTAGTACAATATATAAACAACAAAAGACAACCAAAGGTAACATCCTAGGATATAATCTTATCTTTGAATTTGATGGACCGAATTGAATGCTCAAAAAAGAAAGTAATGTTAATGCTTATTCCTTTCCCTGTTTTAATGCTTGTGGAACTTTAATAGATAAAAAGAATTGACCATTAGCCAACCAAAGCGAAGTCACAGCCCCTTTAGTTGTTGGCAAGTGCAAAGAGAGGCACTCTTGCCTCAGAGGTTATGTCCTCTAAGCAAACACGAACACAAACTCAATGCTTTTATGTATTGCTCGACTTGTTGTTAAAAATGTTTCTGGTCTCCTAAGAATGAAAAGTGAGATGCCTTTAGGTTTTAGTCACTGCATTGCATTCATAACATTGAGATCTTTCTTCCTATTTTATTCAGAAACATTGTAGGTGCTTTGTGAACAACAAAGTATGACCATTGACATCACAAAAATCTATGTCAATCCACATAATTTCTACAGCATGTTCAAAGGGTAAGACAATAGTATGTAATATCTTTTACTTTTAAAATTCATGATACGAAAAATACAGAAATTTTGTAGATTTTGGTGTAATTTGTGCATGATGTTTCTATTATCAATCATGAAGGGTCTTAAGATATTGGTAGTCTGAAGCTCAGGATATAGTTGTTGCCTTGAACGCAAAATAGAAGGCTGTGAAGTGTGAAATACAGTACCAGAGTGTTTGGCTGAATTTTGAGCTATGTTCAATAGGTGGGTCAGATGAACAAGTACTTGTATCACTTAGGTTTCAAAGCCAAAAGAGAGTGGCATGAAGGATCTAGAATTTCATCCATGTCTAATAGTGGCATATTTATTTACATTTGCTCAGGAAAATGTAAACAAGTCACAACCTTGCTAGAAGCAGACAAGTAGGAATGGTTTTGGTTTGTGGGTGATTGATAAGAATCAGAAAATTGAAAGTGGGTATTTCAAAACATGTTTGTTTTACTGAGATTTTGTGTGCCCAAAGGAGCATAGGACAGACAAACGGATAATCTTATTCTTTACCTGGGCAATGGGTGGATACATTCTTGTGGGATCTCTTGAAAGTTAATGGTTTTCAGATATGATGTTACAATCAATCAAAAAATGTCAAGTGAACTATGTTACAACAGCACAATAAAACTCTGGGAGGCATAAGAAATATAATGGCAGCCAAAGACAGAATAGTAAGAGACTGAAGTCACTTTCCTACATCATCCAAAATATCTTGTGTCAACTTCCCATAATTTTCACTTGATTTCTTTTATTTTCTCTTTCACTTTTCCTCCGCAGATGCAGGTGTTGCTCCATCTACCCATCCATTAAAACAAAAAACAAAAGAAGAGTTGGTTTCTCTTATTTTGCTTCGAGGACCCATTGTAAGTGATATAACCTTCACTAGTTTTGGCATGAGTTGCAGTTTTTAATGAGTGATGGTCAATTCTATATTTGATTCTCAAACTATCACTGAATTCCAAGTTGGTCGACAAAACTTCAACTTGCAGCAACTATTAGTTCTTCATTTTCCCTTTTTGTTCCTCATCCTCTCTCTCTCTCTCTCTCTTCTATTTGTTTATTTTCTTTACAATTCGGCTTTTCTGACCTTTTGATAACATTCCTGTGCTTTGGGTTTTGACTGTGTGACGACATTGATTGTCATTTCTTTCTATCTTGTGAATTCACATTGGATAGCCTATATTTTGTTTTTTCCTAATTATTGGATACATGAAGTATTTGTCTATGATTAAGCAAGAAATATTTGATCCGAGAAACTGTCTTTTTCTATATTGTTCAAATAGAAACAACTTTTGCTGATTTGTGGCTTTCTTTTTTTAGATTGAAATAACTTTTATTTATCTTTAAAGAGACAGATTTATACTTTCATTATTTTTATAGTGAATTTATCCCATAATTTTTATCTTTCACTTTGAATGAATTTTTCACGTAAATTTTAGTATCATTATAATTTTTGTTTAATTTCGTTGTATGTTATGATTTGTATTTGTTCATATATAAATTCTATTTTTATCCCATCAATTATTATTATTTGGTAGATTGCTGGTCTTCCGTCTTATCTTTTACCAAATAAGAGGTAGATGGAAGCATTTATTCTGAGGAAATGAAATTTCCGTCACCACTAGAGGATAAGATTGACGAGATGGACATGTGTCTTACATTATTATAACGACATGGATGAGAGGCTTCACTCGTCTGTCACAGCGGTGCTTGTCGTGTTCCCAGCCGAGCCCCACGTCTCGATGCCGGCGGCGAGGACTCCTGGTTTCGGCGTGTTCCACAACGATGGGCCGTAGACGACGAGCTGACCGCGGGGGCCGAGCGCGAGGACGTATTCCCCGGAGTCGGACGCCACCCCGTTGGTCCACAGAGTCTCCCCGCCCATGTACTTGATCTTGAGCTCCCCGTTGGCCTCCATCGTCACGTAACAGTCGTGCAGCCAGTTGCTTGTCCCCGTCTGCCACAGCACTCCGTCGTCCCTGGTGTTGCGCAGCGCCAGGTTGCAGTTGTCCTGCAGCACCAGCTCGTAGATGCCGTTGACGATGGTGGCTCCGATCGGAGCCACGTCGTTGGTGTAGAGCACGGCGTCGGTCGTGGCCGGCCAAGTGGATCGCGGAGCGCCCGCTCCGCCGGTTATCCTCGGCACCGACCACCGCGCCGGTCCGTACACGTGGAGGCTCCCGTCGTACCGGAGGACGAGGGCGTAGCTCCCGGGGGACGACTTGGCGTTGCTCCTCCAGAGTTGGGACGGTCCGACGCGCGTATACCTGTTGTAGCCGAAGATGATGAGCTCGCCGTCGGACTGCAGCTGGAGGTAGCAGTTTATGCCCTTGTGCCAGGTGCCGCTGGCCCAGATGGGGTTGCCATTGTCGTACACCACGAGGTTGCAGTCCTCTTGCATGACCAACGAGTACTGCTTGTACCGAAGGTGCTGGCCGTGCATCAGACTCTCGCTAGAGTAGAGTACGTTGCTTTCCGTGCTCGCGCTCGGCACGACGAGCCGGGCGAGCACGGCGCCGAGGACCCAAAGCACCACGGAAGTCTGCGTTGCCATTGCTTCACACACTGTCGTCCCTCTTCCCAGTGAGCTATATAGAGACGCAGGGGAAGAGAAGAAGGTGGGGGAATGGCTTCGCATTCATCCCTCGAGCTAGTCGAGGTGATTCACGTGATCGTGCGGGGTGACTCGGGAAACCAATCACGTGTTGCAGCATGCAACGTTGCGCGCGTGGCACGTTGACAAGCACGTAAATTAAGAGACCGTTGTTATATGATACTTAGATGGATGCTTAGCACGTACTTTGTATCTCAGTCTTCTTGCACTTCATCGAACACTTTGCATGCATGTACTTCTTTATTAATGGAGATCTAAAACGTGCAGCTTGGTGTAATCAAATGCGACAATTCAAATCCCACATGGGGGCACGATGTCAGAGAGAACCCATCGCTTCAAGTCGACGAGTTCGTTGGGTTAATTTGAGCCAAGTTTAAGCCATAATTAAACCGATACTGGCCACCTGACATCTCGTGTTCGATGAGGTACGTAAAATATATACTCGTTGGAGGAAGAGAATCTAAGCCACATGCAGATCATGCATGCATGACAGTGAACGAGTGGCGGAGGCCATCGTTAGGTGGCTCTCTGCCACTATAAATTTAAGTGGAGCGATTCTGTGTTAGGTTTGATGGGTACGAATAATTTAACCCGATTCGATTTCTAACTTATCCGATGCTACGAAACATTGGGAATTGGATCTTCGGCTAATATTAAATGCCCCAACCCAACCCACGAAGAAGCTCACGATGGGATGATGTGGCAAATGACCCGTAACGAAATCTAGAGACCAAATAAACCGCCTCATTGACCGGTTTGATTTTGGTTCAATTAGATCCCGGTTCGGTTTTTAAGATTTCTCACCCACTACTACTTGCAAGTTTTTTCCACATATAATTCTCAAAAGATTGACCCCTTTTTTCCATAATGTTCTCCTCAATTTGTGCTGATTAATCCATTTGGATCAGTTACCAAAATCCATGTTGATGTTTATGTAGAAATTCTAATATTGTGAGTTAAAAAAATGAGTATTTTATCATTATTTGACTTTTTATTGGATGATGCCTTCATATTTGTTTTTTTATATTTAGATAAAAATGATGTCAATCTTTTACTAAAATAACTTGATAACATATGCTATTAAAAAATAATAATAATTAATTATCACAAAATTTAGAAAAAAATAGAATAAGTGTCTTAGAATCATTAGAACATGGTTCTAAGATTATTAGTATTATTTTTTTAAAAAATTACAATAATTAATTATCAAGAGAGAGGACTTCTTACAAGTGCTGATGTTCATGATCAAATCATTTTAGTAAAAGATTAAGGGTATTTTTATCTAAAAAAAATACTCGTGGATAAAAATGAATACGCTGGGTGTCATCGGGTATAAGTGAACGAATGTGAGATTTTTCTCAATGAATTATCCGAAAATAATTATTCATACCAGAGAAAGAACAAAATTATAGTAAGATGGCATAGATAAGATGCACGTTTACCAATTTACTGTTGAATTGGAAATATTGCATTAATTATGATCTTCTACCTTTTTTTTCCTCTAAAGTTGTTTAGCTATTATGGTGCTCATACCAAACCTTGTGACATTCTATGTCAAACTCTTGTGATCTTATAATGGAGTTTTTTCTACTTTGGACTTCATCTTGTTCTATGTGTTTCTTGAATGAACTTGCACAATGTTCTTAATGTCAATGATAAAACAAGCACTTATTTTTTTCTTATATCCATATTAAAATCATACATAAAATTTTGTAGGTATAATATATAAAAAATATTTGACCAACACATATTTTCAAATTCATTCAGTAGTATATTTCTGACCCACAAAATAATAGTATTATTATTAATTTTATTTTATAACACAATAGCTTTTCTCTTCCTAATTTTAATTAAATATTTTTCTTAATATTACATTTAAGATATTGGTTCGGTGGTGATATATCAATTACTTGACGACTAAATTAGTTGATAAAGACTTTGAATTTTATTTTTATTATTTATTTTTTTAAAAAAATTATGATTGAAAGATTGATAATCTCATATAATAAAATTTAAATTATTAGATAATTTATATTATAAAAAAAGTTTATTATAAGAAATTCTAATATTGTGAGTTAAAAAAATGAGTATTTTATCAGAAAAAAAAGTTTCATTATTTGACTTTTTATTGGATGATGCCTTCATATTTGTTTTTTTATATTTAGATAAAAATGATGTCAATCTTTTAGTATCACATATGCTATTCAAAAAAATTAATAATTAATTATCATAAAATTTAGAAAAAAATAGAAAAGTGTCTTAGAATCATTAGGACATGGTTCTAAGATTATTAGTAGTTTTTTTTTAAATTATAATTAATTAATTATCAGGGGAGAGGACTTCTTACAAGTGCTGATGTTCATGATCAAATCATTTTAGTAAAAGATTAAGGGTATTCTTATCTAAATAAAAAAGAGCACTCCTAGATAAAAATGAATACGCTGGGTGTCATCGGGTATAAGTGAACGAATGTGAGATTTTTCTCAATGAATTATCCGAAAATAATTATTCATACAAGAGAAAGAACAAAATTATAGTAAGATGGCATAGATAAGATGCACAAAAATTGCCATTCTTTACCAATTTACTGTTGAATTGGAAATATTGCATTATTTATGATCTTCTACCTTTTTTTCCTCTAAAGTTGTTTAGCTATTATGGTGCTCATATCAAACCTTGTGACATTCTATGTCAAAATCTTGTGATCTTATATGGAGTTTTTTCTACTTTGGACTTCATCTTGTTCTATGTGTTTCTTGAGTGAACTTGCACAATGTTCTTAATGTCAATGATAAAACAAGCACTTATTTTTTTCTTATATCCATATTAAAATCATACATAAAAATTTGTAGGTATAATAATATAAAAATATTTGACCAACACATATTTTCAAATTCATTCAGTAGTATATTTCTGACCCACAAAATAATAGTATTATTATTTTTTCATTTTATAACACAATAGCTTTTCTCTTCCTAATTTTAATTAAATATTTTTCTTAATATTACATTTAAGATATTTTATTTTTATTATTTATTTTTTTAAAAAATTATGATTGAAATATTGATAATCTCATATAATAAAATTTAAAATATTAGATAATTTATATTATAAAAAAGTTTATTATAAGATTCCTTGGAAATCTTCATGTGAGATGCAGCATGGCACACCCACTAGCACCAAATGGTTTATTCCAACTTTGCCCTGTTGCATACTACAGACACTCCATGGAACTCCTCCATCTGCTCTCAGGCAGCTACCACCATCTGATGCCTCTAAGATCACCATCATCAACTGCATCGAGTCACAGCAGAGAGATCACAAAGGAAGAAGGGAGACGAACCACAGTGGAGAAGCGCAACCAGCAAACGCACAAAAGACGAATGGCGCCACCCACGGATGCATTCTACGGGCACTTGAGCTTGCCGCGAGGGTTGGTCATGGTGGCGTAGCAGGGGCACATGGCGCGTGTCTCCGCCGACGTGCCCGGCGGCACGCAGTTGCACTTGCTGCAGCAAACCCCGCACATCTTGTTGCACATCTTCGGCTTCCACGACTTGCTGCAGCGCACCGAGCACTTCGCCCCGCAGTCTGCACCACCAAAACCCATGTGTGTCAGTTTGATGATCGCTCGCCATTTACTGGACGCCATGAGCGAGGCCCGAAGAGGTCACCGATGGTGACGGCCGGCGCCGCCTGGAGAAGCCATCTTCCGTTGGCCACAACCGAATGGTGATGATGGTCGTAGACGGAGCGCGAATCGACGAGGCAGAACCCGAGCAGGAAGAGCACAAGGCCGGCGACGACGGGCGTGGAGGGAGCCATGGAAGAGGAGATCGAGATCGATCGATGCGAAGAGTGGTGGCTGCTCTGAGAATTTATAGAGGACGACGAAGCAGGAAGCAGGTACCAGGAAGGAGCTCTTCCGAGTGAGATGGTGAGGTGGAGGTATCACAGCTCAGGCCATAGCTGTACTAGTTAAAGCTGATCGATCATCCATACCCTATAGGCTGGCTCTGTCTGCAGATCCAATGACCATCACGTGAAGAGGATCGAGTTCTCTGAGAGGTGAGCGGAAAGTTTGTCTTCCCGAGATTCCTTAGTGCTCTGCGGACGACGAAGCTTCGTGGGTGGACTCCTGTCCAGTTACCAACACATGCAAATCCTGTGCCAAGATCACGAGCGT
The DNA here is from genome assembly GCA_004837865.1 of Musa balbisiana. Lineage (NCBI taxonomy): Eukaryota > Viridiplantae > Streptophyta > Magnoliopsida > Zingiberales > Musaceae > Musa > Musa balbisiana. The sequence goes on from CM017194.1 coordinate 33,122,858, forward strand.
GGCAACATCGATATAACTCATGTCACCGAAACATGCAAATGGGCTCGGTAGGTGGGCCGTTCGGGCTCGAACTCGTGTTCGTGGGCCTTTATCTGGGCATTGACCACATTAATATAGATAGCTAAGTTGACCAAGTGAATCGGGACATTCGATATCCGAATTGGTTGACGTATTGATAGGTCTCAGATCTGATAGCCGATTTGAGATCTATCTTATGCAGAATAGATAGAGAAACTATGTTCATTCAATCGGTCTGGAAGAAAGTAAGACATTGAGATATAGTTTTTGTTCTTTCTATCTGACATAATTCAAGTAGAATTAATGTTGCAATCTTAACAAAAACACACACAAAAAAAAAGAAAAAAAGAAAAAAAGAAAAAAGAAGAAGAAATATTTACCCCCCAAAGTCACTGTACTTTTCACCTTCTGACATCTTTGGTTCAGTGTTGCCTGCAGCTCCTCTCGGGATGGCCCCAAACCCAACCGGCTTCGGCATCGCAGAAGAACAATGCAAAGAAATCTGAGTCACAATGTGCCTTTCTTCATTTGTTTTGGCATCGAACAGGGAAACAAAAAGATGATATGCTGAAACAAACAGATTAATTGACATGACATGCTATCCATATATATTTTCATTGATTAGATAGAGAGTCATTATATTATTGCATCTCAATTTCTGATCTCGAACAGAGCATAATTTTGCATGACTAACGAACAAAGGAAAAAGGAGGAGTTGAAGCTATCCGAGAAGACTACGTACTCCAATATTCTATGAACAAAAGGTGCTGCTAAATCCAACGTGCTCCTTTACTTCACGATAGTCATTGTGGAAATCGTGCATTATTAGATCAAGGAAAGCACTTGAGATGGAAAACAACAGTCAAGCTCAAGAACAATGGAGGATCGAAAACAGCAGATTCTGTGAAGTAAACACTGCACATGTTTCCACTGACCTGTCTTTCTCCTCATGTAGAGAATGGAAGTCTCTAAAAGATCTGCCATGTTTTCCCACGCATTTCTTGAACTTTGCGCTGATTCACCTCCTCCGTGTATGTAGATATGTATCTCTCTCTCTCTCTTTTGAGGAGTAACGAGAAAGCAGTGGAAGCAAAGATAGCTCACAGTTCAAGAAAGCCGTGGAAGAACATGATCATGATCTTGGGTAGCATCTCCTTCCCCGCAGCTCTTCCTGTGCCATTCCTTTTTTCTTTGTTTGAATGGTAAAAGGAGGATATGTCTTGCAAAAGATTCCAGTAATCAGAAGATTCTCAAATTCCAGTGGAGATCTATGCTCTTGCTAAAACAAAAGGGTGAGAAGCGAAGAAGATGGAATCATTTCGATAGTCAAAATCGAACGCACACTGAAAAGAAGATAAAGAAAGAAGATAAATAAGTGGAGATCTATGTTCTGCAGAGAGAGAGAGACAGAGAGAGAGAGAGAGGTGTGCGTCCTCAAGAGAGAAGCCGCACGTGCGACCTTTGACCGGCACCAGGCGATGCGTGTCCTTCCTGGATCGCGCGCGAGGACCGTGTACGGTTCCGGTAGAGCCGGCGGTCCTTGACCTCATCCGTTCATCGACGATCGGACGGCTAACACTCCGTTTCCGGGTTTTCGTCGCTGTTCCCCATGATCTACGCGCCGGTCCGCTCGTCTCGGTGCGCACACGTGTGTGCTCTGGCGTTAAGGCACCGCATGGGGCGACACCCGTACCTGCCCCACCAGCCCTACGAGTAGGCGAAGCGGGGCCCGGGCGGTCCTTTCAAGCGTCTGCACCAATGAGCGAACGCGGCGTGGCGGTGTGCCCGGTACACCTACGTAAAACATGCAGGAGGCGGTTTTCTTGTGCGGCCCGGTTGAACCTTTGTCTGGCCCACTTTGGCTCAGCACTGGCACGATGTAGATGGGTGATCGGTGCCACTTTCCCAAAAGCTTACGTGGGGTTAGCTCTCACCGTCGTCCAAGAACATCATCATCATCATCATCATTAATTATGGGTGAAGTGGAGGATTTGTATGAGTCATAAAATAATGTAGTGATCAAAAGGACTTGATAACACCACCACAAGATTAATATTAACGTTTTAGGTAAGACTCTGTTTGACCAACCAGTCATGAGAAATGAATGCATGAATGATACAAGGAATGTAGACAACCATTTATTTGATGCCGGATCTAAGAAGGATATGGATATTAATCACAGAAGAACTTCCATCATCATCATCATCATCATCATCATCATCTAATCCTTCAAATAAAGCATTCATCTCCCGATTAATTCGTCTTCGCTTTCTGCGCTACAGATTCAATCAGCAGCGTCAAGTTATCGTAGGAAGAACCACACTTGGCCACAGCTTTTCTTGCTTCCTCCGCGAGTTCTTTGGCTTTCCTCCTCCTCTCTTCTCCTTCCTCCCCTCCCCCCATCAACCTCTCGATAGCCTCTGCCACTTCGTCCCTCGTGACCGACGGCCCATCCTCCGGCGCCTGCTTCAGCTTCACGGAAGTGTCCACGCCGACCGCAACTCCGATCCCGAGCACGTCCACGATCAGCTTCTGGTTGATGAACTGGTCGGCGAACAGCGGCCAGCTCGCCACCGGCACGCCCGCGCTTGCGCTCTCCAGCGTGGAGTTCCACCCGCTGTGCGTCATGAATCCTCCCACCGCCGGGTGCGACAGGATCATCACCTGCGGCGCCCAGCCACGGATCAAGAAACACCTTGAGTCGACCCCCTTGACCTCAAGCTTCTCTTGCAGCCACTGCTCCACTTCCTCTGACAGCGATTCCGGGCCATTGATGACCCAGATGAAGGGTCGTCTTGAAGCGAGCAGCCCATGGCCGAGTTCCATCAGTTGAGCGGACGCAAATCTGGCCAGGCTGCCGAAACTGACGTACACCACAGACCGTGGCTTCATCGAATCCAGCCACTGCATGCATCGGCTTGCTTCCACGGACGGCTTCTGGCCCCTCGCGGCCATGTCGGAGCTCCCCCTGCAGAACAGCGACACCGGGCCGATGGGGCGGACCTCCTTTCCGGAGGCCACCGCTAAGCGTACAGCATATCCCGGCTCCAACTCGTCGAAGCTGTTGACGATGATGCCGTCCATCGCCAGCTCACCCTCTCTGGCCTCCTCGCACATCTCCATGAACCGAGGCAGCAACTGGAATTGCATTGGGAGCCGCTGCCTCGTGATCTCGAACGGAAACGGCAAGTCCGGGAGCGTGAAGGGCTCGGTCGGCGACGACACGCTCTCGTGAGGCTTGTAACAGTAGAGGTTGTGCATGCAAAAGAGGGCAAAGGCACCGAAGCCATGGAAGACGAAGCATGGAACGCCGAGCTCCCGAGCGACCGCCGGAGTCCAGGAATAGAACATGCCGGACACGATGCAGCTCGGGGCAACCGTCAGATCGCGGAGCAGAACCTCCAGGGGGTGCCGCAGTAGCTTGGAACCGTAGTAGAGGTTCGGCACCATGTCAAAGGAGGGGAGGCCGTCGAAGCTCTCGCAGCCCTCCGGTAATCCTGCCTCAGCAGAGGGGAAGGGAAGGGTGACGAATCGGATCGCGAGGCCGGAGTCGGCGATGTGGGAGATGGTTGGACTCAGCCGGGCGGCGTTGGCCGGCGTCATGACGACGGTGACGGCCACACCACGCTCGGCCAGCATGCGGCCGATGTCGATCATGGGGATCGTGTGGCTCGTCCCGAGCCATGGGAGCAAGACGAAGTGGAGCTTTCGGTGACCGGAGTCGATGTCCTCCATGGCCGCTTGAAGGTTAATTGGTGACTAGGAGTCAGGGTTGGTGAAGCACACGGTCGCAGAGCTACTCCTATACGGACATCAGATGACGAGTGCCGTTACGCCATCTTTTACTTTATATGACACATCGAGGACGAGAATTCAATTACAGGCATGGAGTCGATGGAGATGCAGTGACAAGACAAGCGAGCCAGACAAAGGAGACGACATGGATGTCAAAAGAAGACTTGAGCAAATCATGGAGCAAGCAACGCTCCATGACTTTATCATGAAGATCAATCCCAAGTTAAAAAAAGGTTACTTAAGTCATCCAATATTCCATGACCAACAGCAATTAATGGAACAACATAGAGAGATAAGATCTGTGTGTTCCTCCAACGCTGGCCAAACAAGTCAACATTTTGATGAAAGAACAACAAACCATAGAGTGACCATCAGGGAAAACACACCAAGTAGTGAACTAAGATCTCTGTGTTCCTCCAAAGCTTTTCAAACAAGTCAACATTTTTCATGCAACAACAACAAACCATGGAGTCATCATGGGGAGAACACACAACAAATAACAACAACGCTTTCAAGTATTTAAGAACTCTGAACTGAATTTTTAGCTGAGTGAAACATACCTAGACAAGTTTACATTTTTGCTCGAACTACAAACTCTTGAAGTATCAGATCTGTTTTTGGTCTTCTCAGAATTCCTCCCAAGAACATACAGTGGTAGGGTTCTGGAACTGACTGTCGAGGAAGAGATACATTACAGGAACGGTTCATGTCCTCTAACAATCACAAAGGAAGGCACAGGCCATGGAAGCATTCATGAAGGGAAACAGCCTTCTTTCCCATGCTTGATACAAGCCTGAAAGGCAATAGAATCCTAACCTTTGTGCACACAGTTGGTGTGTTATTGTAGTTCCACATAAAAGCACAATAGATGCACGATGCAGTTATCATTCAAAATAAAGGCCACATTCAGATACATAAGAGAAACAATCGTAAATTGTTTATATATGTGAAGTTCAATGACCTATAATTTGCTAAGTGAAGGTAGAGTGCAAAGAAAATCTAGTATATAAAATATTCATGTACACAAAGTTAGCGAGAAATTTACACTCACAGAATCAAGTACCCGCTGGTAACGTAGTCGGTGGACATGTAAAAAAGAAATGTACATAAAGAGAATTTTTTTCCTCGTGTGTTTTAACAGAAAGTCCATGTCTCTGACAAAATCTGCTGGCTGGTAAACCCACCTAGCAGCATCTGAAACTGTTAAATTCAAGAATCTGACATTGGAGGCTCACACTTGTTCTCCTGTTTTCGTTTCGTGAAGTGAGGAAAAATAACATACCAAGGCGATCAGATGATAGTCGTCGAGATTCTGATCAGAATAATCAGTTACTTCCTGATTGTTTGGTGTTGCCTAACACTTGTTTTGTACCCTGAGCATAACATCATGAATAATAATGTCATGACCAAGTAGTGAGTGTCATGAATAATATTGTTAATTTTGTGCTCATTTCATGTTGTGATTGTTAACAGTTGCAACTTATGGCTATCATTCAGCTAAAAAGATGCGTATGATATGTCAAATGCTGCACAAACTTCGTCTACAGCTATGAAATCTCGTACTCTTGCGTTTTACTTACGGTTTAAGTGATGCAAGGCAATATAGGTCGGAATACTACCCGTTATACTCATACTCTATTGGTCTGACTAAAATTGTCAAAATTAATAGCAGACCAAGACTATAAACACTGGTTTTCTATTTACAGATAAATATTGATAAACGAGAAATCAAAACACTGCGGTTCCTGCCAATGCATGGCTGGGGAGCTCAAATATAAGCAGACTCACCCCTACATGCAGAAAGGTAACTGTATAGACATTAAACTGGCATGTTATAGCTCTATGATCATTCCACTGATACATCTTCTAGACACATGCCGTTTGGTTGCATATTAAAAAATCAAACCGCTCCTAATTTATTCATGGGTAAGATAGTGAATAAACGAAATACTCTATAGAATCTATAGCATCTGTAGGTCTCTTAACTACAAGGTATAACAAGCATATTCTGACAGAATGAGTTGCAAAAAATCATTAGTCCTAATATTTCGCATTATTAGTCATGTTGTGTTCCGGTTGGATACAGTTCAAAAATATCAAGTCCAAGTTAAAACTTAAAGAAAAAACGAACAAGCACAAGCAAAATTCCACAATGTATAATAAGTAGATTTCAGTATAACATAGGTAATTATGTTTATGCTAAATGGATCTAGCAACCCATGTAGATTAACTACCATTTAGTTATATTCTCAAAAGATAGATAGAAACTATGCACCTATTTGAGTTGGAAAATATTGAAGATAAAAATGGGTGACCAAACTGCATATGACAAATTACATACCTCTATAGGAGCTTGGAGCCCGATATATCTTGTGACTTTCCAGCATTTCCAGTACCCAAAAGTACTCTGTAAACTGAGTATGGGCAACCAAAGAAACGTAAAAGATTCTGCCAGCCTTTTTCTCCATGTGCAACATTATGTGAAGCTATTTGGTTGATATATGTGTTACCTTCATAAATCCAATAGAGTTGCTGCCACAATAACACAACTATACCAATTTCCACACTCAGACTTGCAAATGACAGATATATAAGAATAAGACCTCTTGCAGACAAAAGAAGTGCTGAGCTAGCCAAGGCAGCAACTATCTCCTTCACTATACTTGCAGCACTCCCAATACCAAAGCCAGATAATGCTAGATTTCTAATTTCCAAGGGCGGCCATACACGAAAACCAGCATACAGTGTCATCAGGAAAACATAGGCGCAACTAATGACTACAGATATAAGGAATGCAATGAAATACCGGTGATTTGCTGCTCCAACACAGTTTCCTATCTGCACAAAGAAGTAAATTACTAATAAATAATCATACACCCTTAACAGATATCCAATCTCAGAGTTACTAGCTTGTGAATGCTAGTTTGCTATATAAAATAAAACCTCATAATTGTGTATTCTTAAAAGCATCTCACAACTTAGAACACTAGTAAATTAAACAAATTATACTGCATGATCAGTAATAAAATGCTTCAGAATTAAACCATCAAAGATGTCAGTGTGTGATCCTTCTCCAATAATAATTCCATATGAATTTGAAGTAATATTAAGAACACATGAAATGGTAGAATGATTGCTTTTTGAACTTTCGACAAAAGATGTTAGAATTTAAGCATCCTAGACGAGTTAAATTTTTTATGCAATAAAGTGCAGTATCTCTTACAATTTACTAGGATCAGAACAAATACTCGAGTTATATGACAAATTATGGTATCACTCTCTTGCATGAATAAATAAGAGACCAGCACCCCTCCCAACAGCAAAGAAGGTCAGAAGCAGATGCCATGGGCCTTCCTGATATTTAGAATACACTGCCCAGGTAAAAATATATACCTGAGGTGAACATCAAGAAACAACACAGACCAAGAACCGCTCAATCAAGCATGTTCCAGTACATGGCTGTTGATTATTTGAAAGTGTCCTGCCATATTTTACTATTTCAGTGCATGCCAGCACACATTACACAGCATGTAAAACATCAGTGAAGCACCAGAGTCAGCACTGCTCCTTTATTCTAAACAATACACCTCTTTGGTTTCTTTTCCATGATTTCTTTATAATTAAAAAACTAAAGCAACATGGCTTCATCATGTCCTCTCTTTATTTTCATAGTTTGACACTTTTGTCCAGGGCCTCAAAGAGCAATTGTAGACTGGCAAGAAACCCAATCACTATAGTTAATGTAAATCAACTTGATCTCTTGCCCTTGCAAGCTCAATCTATCTTGTCATTGCAATTGCCAAAAAAAATGATAACATCACAATCCCACAAGATAGATGACTTATGATAAAAAAATACAGCTGAAGAGGGTATCAACAATATGGAGACTGTTAAAACTGCTACTTCTTCATCGGTTCTAAGAAGTACATTGGAGCACCTTTTGATCTCATAAAATAAGCACACTTAAGTTAGATCTCCTTTTCTTTTCAGTAGAATACTAGACTACATCCAATCGATGAATTGATACACTAAATTTTAATCCTTACCAGCTTACCCCAATTCGTTAGCAGTTTTCACTATAGTACTCTGATGTTTGAGAGAAGATTAGGGTCAAATCATGAAGCACAAAACCAAACATGTGTCCAAATAGTGGTGTCCAAACACAACAGAGAGGTCACACTACTCTTATAATAACTACTTTGAAGTTTGAAGCATGTCACTGTATTCCTTGCATGATATATCTGCGACTTATTTAAATAAGCTACCAGATCTCTACCCAGAAATCAACATTGGGGAAACGAATTCTTCATAATTTTCCACCATAGGATACAATCTTTGATGTACCCAAGAATATAACCATAATTTCAACTTTAAGGTAAACAGCTACTGCAGGTTATAGTTCAATGAGCAGAAATCTATATACATTTCTTAAAATTAAGCAAATAACTAGATTTTCTTTTTCTTTAGCTGACATCTTCATAACATTTTCCTGAGCTGGAGAATATATTTGATGATTATCTCCTAACTAAGATGCACTACTTTCTTGAATAGCCTTTTTGAAAAATTTCAGAATGCCCTTACATGACACGTCTCAGGATACTTGCCCAACCTGTACCACTCCAAAAAGAGAATTTTGCAGTATCTCACAAATTTTGACTTGGCCTACTTTTGGGGACCCTTTAAGCACTAACTAACAAGATGTTGCTTAACTATGGAGACCTGTTTCCAGCTTTTTTCAAAATACTGCCAGCATGAACCTATGCTTGAAACACTTAAACAAACTAAACATATCTTAAAAGATTGTGTCTGACTAAGATGGGCCATAAAAGCAGCCAACTTAGCAGGTAAGACACAGAACTTTTGATCAACAGGCTGAAATACAAATCATGGCACTATCCCGCCATAATGAAAAGCATGTAATACAGAAGTTAATGAGATATGAACAAGTTCGCTGAAGATGGTATATAAATTCCATCGACATGTGGTATAACTACACTTGATTCCACTAGTTCATCAGAATTCAATGATTAAGAAAAGATGAAAGAATAGCAAGTCATATCAGTTTGGTACCTACAAATGGGCAGTGATGGACCCATATCCATAAAACTTTATTTCAAAGGAAAAATAAAATGAAAGAAGAGTAAGTTACATTCATTTGGCACTTACAAATGGACAGTGATGATCCATATCCAAAACACACATTCTACAGGAACGGCAGTGGTGTGCCCTTGGTGGCTTTGGCTTAGAACAATAAGCACAATATGTGTAGTTTTCCAGGCCATCTTTCTCCACAATTGGGTAGCTTCCCCATGGTATGTTTGCTGGTGCCCCAGCAGAACGAAAGGCTGCTAAGCAGAAACTGGAGACGGTAATAATAGACAAGACAGATGTTAACAGGCAATGAAAGATTCCACAGAACTTGCTGATTGAGAAAACAGCTGGGTAGACTGCCCAAACACCAGTACCTGTTATCGGTAGAGATAACAGGAAAATCGTTAAACGCTCTCAAACGTAACTTTATCTCGGCACTCAAGAAATGCAGAATGTAATTAAATGTTCCCGATCAGAAATGTACAATGAAGGTACAAAAGATAGGTTTGCAGCTTACATATCACAAATAGCATGAAGAAAATTAGAATAGTAACAAAAAGGCGGTCTCGTACACATCTCCACCAAGAAAACCACGTGCTATCAGGTTTCCTCAAAGTTTTGCATTGATCTGTTATTGCTCCACACCATCCACATTTGAATATTGGTGAATAAGATTCAAGAACAAGGTGTAATCCACATCCCCAGCATGTGGTCTTGTGATCCTCCAACATTAATGAAACAGAGTTCTCTTCCTACATATGGTCATGGATTAAGAATCAGATTTTGAGATACCAAATACATCAGCTCTTGAAAAAACTATTTCATAAAAAAAAGGAAAAGAGACATATCAGGAAAACATTGTCTTGGATGACAACCTATACTGTTAACCTTTGAAAAATCAATTTTCTACATCATATGTACCTCAACTTGTAACTGTCTACTAATTTGGCATAGAAGGAAATCACAACAAGGAGATTGTTAATCTGCTATCTCTGCACTTGCTGGGCACTATAATTAATAAGTGGAACAAACAACGAAAATGAAGAATCAACAGCTGTATGGAAAGTCTATGAAACCATCCAAGTTTAGCAGTTTTACCACCAAGAGTATCCTAAAAATTCCTATGAGAATATCATTAAGCAAAAAATGTTAAGATTTAAGAATGGTTTCGAAAGGATGAACATAAAAATATAAATAAAAGTTGTCGCTTGAAATATTCCAGAAATTTAACGGGTAACAGAGTTTGGTTCATCAATGGATCAACCAACATTTTTCCATTGATATGGGATATGTTGTGGAGCACAACCTCAACAAAAAAAAAAGAAAAAAAAAAAGGGACACACCACATACAATTTGTCAAATTTTACGTCATTTAATAGTCTTTGTCAACCGTTTAGAGCTGACACAATATCACCCAAGTCAAAATTTGGGGAAAAAGGGACTTGTCCATGAAACTAAAGGCCAATGATGTGAAGAAAAAATTACCATGTTGTAGGACTTAAGCTCACACAACCATGGACCAACAACATGAACTTTCCCTGGATTTGTGCAACATCTAGAAAAAAACAAGAACTGACAAGTTCACCTATGGGACGCAATAATCATCACGGGGACACAAATAAGGTAACAAAGTAACAAGCAAATGAAACAGTACCTGAAGACAATCAACTACGGTAAAATCAGCTGCATTATTAACTTGGTTAGGAGGATGAGACTGGCTACATCTGACCCTACCCATGCTCCATAATTGTGGCCTCGTGCATCGGCATGTCTTTTTTACTTCATGAAACCATTTACAGAAATACTGTCTATCTTAAGGAAATTCAACTAGACATCTGCACTGACTTGAACAGATCCATGCAGCCAATCCCAAATGCTTCAAACCTTAGGGCTTATTGTGGTCTATATAAGTATGGTGAAATTACTTCATTTTTGGGGATTGCAATCAGCATTTCTCACCTGAATCTGTTTTTGCATGCTCAATGCTAAGAACAATGTGAATGTTTTGGCAATGATGTTCAAGTTTCCAAGATGATACTTCTGGAAACCTGAAAAGTTCAAAGCTCAAACAAGCAGAGACAGTCAAACTTTACTTGCAATAGTCTGGAAATATACATCAGGTAATAGAAATGCAAACCTAATCCAATCTCCAAAACCTGCAACAATTCATTGCCATTGCACCTAAATAGTGCGTGCCTTACAGAAGTAACCCAAACATTAATAAAAAATATATATGTACCCTTACAAAGCATCACAATGAACAGAAGACCTCAACGGAAAACAACTGCAAATGACGAAAATGAATGTTTTTGTAACTAGAAAAAGAAAATTAACAACAAGGGATAGACAATAAAGTTAAGCCGACGACACTTGACTGGGTCCTCAAATAAAAGTACTAGAAACATCATCCAGTTCTCTCGGCACAAATAAGAGTACCGAACAAGAGTCTTAAGGCTGCCTTTAATACAAGAATCACTTCCTAGTTAACCGAGTACTGGAATTATGGATCGATTTCCCTACATATTAATGAGTTTCTTGTTCCGTTCCCAACCCATAAGACATTCAAGCAACATCATTTCACACCAAAAGAGTCGCAACACATCGAAAAAGGAAAAAAGATGAGACATTATTAGGGTAAACCAAGAAAAAAGTCATCTTTCCTAAATCAAATAGCAACTGGAAGTTCAATTCCTAAGATTCCGAGTTCCAATCGCCACCCACAAATAGAGCCTCAAGCAAGACACCAAGACACAAGCTTCTCGCGTCGCGATTCCCGGCATCGGTGGGGCCGACGCGACAAAAACTGAACCCCCCAAGAACAAGAAGACGCCGACGACGACAAAAATCCCAACAGACACCCAGGAACGAGGGATCGGTCAAATTACAAGACCAAGTGACGAGGGATTAGGGAAAAGAAGGATAGAGCGGAAGAAGGGCGGAGACGGAATCGATTACCCTCACGGCCGCTTCATCCATGTACTCAATTTTCGGGGATGGAGACCGGCAGAGAGATCTGGGGCGCAGAACGCGGCCGATGGAGCCTCGCTTGGAAGCGAAGGCAAGAAAAGACGAGGAAATATATACCAAGAAGAGGAGGGGGTAAAAGGAATTGGCTTTCCATTCGCCGGTTGTCTACGAGGAGATTAAAATAAGGATGACGAGCGTTATCTGCACGCGCTTTCCTTACGCGAGGCTGTTACGCGCTGCTGATGTGGTGGGACCACGCGAGGAGCCATAAATCTGATAACAAAGACGATTAGAAAAGCGGGGAAAAGGAGGAGGAAAATGTAGATCGAGTCATTGCGCGTGAACGGAACGCAAGCGTATAACGTCCGCGTGGCCACAGAATCGATAGGGTTAGTTGCAGATAAGCCCCTGAGATTTTGTCTATTTTACGTATGCATGCTTCAGAATTTACATATAAGTCCCGGCCCAACCCATGTATATATAGGTTTTGCTTACTTCGTTTGTATAATAAGGCTCAGCTTTGGTAGTCCATCGCAACCAAAGCACAATTCCAAGGCTCCCCCAAAATGAGTGAGTTTGAGAAGGAATCCTACAAGGCTAAGTTGGACTACCAACAAAATCCCACCTTTATTGCACACATCTCTCAGCGACAGACTTGGACTTCTGCTTGTGTGCAGGAAATTTTCGTGGAAATGTCGGTCCGGTAAGACTCTTCTGAAGCATATTTTCTAGTTCCTCCAGGCTGCAAAATCCCTTTTTTTTTGGATAAGGAATAGGTTTAAGAGACTCTGGGTTTCCGGGCATTCTTGATTGCACTGGTTGGTGGATGAGTTTGCATTTTATTGTTGTGCAAATTCAAGCTGTAGGTCACACATCTGTAGTAAATTTGGGAAATTTACCTATCGGAGTAGGAGTAAAGCTCAACTGCTGAGCTGAACTTTGTGGTTTAATATTAGGCCAACCGGAGAAGAAGATGTTTACATTTTCTTGGAAGAAGAATTTGTTAGGGTTGTGTGAATTTGGATTTTGATGCTTATAATTGTATTGGACCCTTTCCTAACAGTTTAAAGTTCCTGGGATTACTGGTTACTGAATCAAAACCTTTGTCATGATGTCTGAGCTGGTTATGAGTTTGAATCCAAAATCCATCTCTTTTCATTTTGCTCGGTGTTTAGTCACTGTTTGTGCAATGCCTTTCCCCTTATTAAGTTCAGTCTTATGTATCAAACCTAATCCGGCTTGCATGTGAAAGGCCATGTTAATGCTTATAAAAATTTACATGAAGGTATTTAACTGTTGCTCTAGATTTTGTTCTATTGTCATTCAGATTTCTGTGTAGGTGCCAACTTATTTGGCATGATATAACAAAATTGGGATATATTTAAATTTATCCTGTTATGCATTTTTATTTGTCCATTGTATTTATATTTTTCCAATAATGGGGCTGCCAAATTGCTGATGCAGATTCTTAACAGGTGCCCATCATAAGCATTAAACGAGGCAAACTACATCATACTGCCTGCAGATTCAGCGTCCATCACATGCTCAATGTCAAAAACAGCGTTGGCATAGGTAGGACTGGACAATACCACTTTCATTTGTATCGGAGGTTGGGAATGACTATTGGATTCTGACTACGCCCACCGGTCTGGAATCTGTAAAATCTCATGGAGGGGGCAAGTGCAATGATCAGCACTCACAATTGCTTCAGATATGCTATATGATCCAACAAGATGAAGTCCACCTTCTTTACCAGTTGTTGCCCAGTACTTACATGCAGCTTTATCAGATTACCTATAGGGCTTAATATCAGATATTGACCCTGCCACAGCAAAACTTGCTATCACAGTCACAGGCCCTTTGCTCTCGGCATTTTGGGTTCTTATTCATTCTAAGGATTGTCATGTCTTGGTACCCCAAGCTCCTGGTGAAGCAATTTCCTTATGTTGTCGCTTATGCTCCTACAGAACCATTTCTCAGCATAACAAGGAAGGTGATACCTCCTCTTGCTGGAGTGGATGTCACACCTGTTGTTTGGTTTGGACTGGTTAGTTTCTTGAGCGAAATATTTGTAGGACCTCGAGGGTTATTAGTGCTTCTGTCTTGACAGGTCTAGCTTGTTGATTTGTGTACAGTTCTCTTTTCTCAACATTTCTTTTTCTCCTTGATAACCAGTTGCCTAATTGTGGTATCACATGAACTGATTAACCAAACCTTTTGTCATGTTGTTGCATCAGAGAAAAGTCTGTTCTAATTGATCTCCAATTGCTGAATTCTATGTCCCTGCAAGTGTTTACCAAATGTTTGGAGAACAACAGAACACTTGGTAGTCAAGCAGGCTCTCTAATCAAGAACTTGTATGTATCTGATGCGGTAATCCTGTGACTCATGTACAGCTACAACTGACATAAATCTTCAGCACTTGTTGTGGAAGCTCCATAAGAATTTAGGACATTTTACTTGAAGTCAGCTCAGCAATTCTGGCACTGGATGAACGTGAGATAAAGTTTGCTCTTGTCTGATACATCATTCAAGTTGAGACAGCAGAATTGCTGCTAAATCATTTCTTCTGTTTTCCCATCAGATGGCACATAGTTTCAGAAAGAGCTTGTAAAGCACTTGAGAATTATTTAGATAAGCATAATATCATATGATTCAAAACAACAACAAATCATGGCTTCCTATTCATGTTTATCTGAGGTTCAGGATTCAGGTGCACACCAATAGTCTGCATAATATTGGTGAGATCCTGTGCAACACCTACAATCAGAATGATATCTCAGTAGCATGACTGTGTTCTTGATGCTGGAGATTATTCGGGTTAAACAGATTGCTCAGGTAAATATAAAACTCCTTCATTAGCAAGTACTTACTCTGTCACTCGCTTTCCAGATCATGAGGATTCTAAACAGTTAATTGCCCTTCATTTGCCTGCCATACATTCTTCATTAATGTCATTTTGGTGCTCTTGTTGCTACAAGAAATACTCTGCTAGCCATTGTGGCCATGAACAAAAGAAGAACCTTCATTTGCCTGCCATACATTCTTCATTAATGTCATTTTGGTGCTCTTGTTGCTACAAGAAATACTCTGCTAGCCATTGTGGCCATGAACAAAAGAAGAACCTTGACGACTTCCCAAGGTTTCATTGTTACAAAACTCCAATTAGGCTACATGTTGATATAGAGATTACAAGATTATTATGGCCTCTTAACGTTTATCCGAAATTGCATCAGTGAAGAGTTTTTTGTCTTCATGGTTCATATTACCATCCCAGCTGCCTTTTGAGTTTTGACATCTATGATATCTACATTATCTTCAAAGTAAATGATTGCAGTTGTTTTGCTTCTCTTTTCTTTTCAACCTAGCAAAACCTCGAATTTGCATTTCAATTGGTTACCTATTACAATAATGTGATACTGAATTAAGTAGAATCTTCTTTTAAGCAGAGTGTTACACTGTAGGCTATGATTGTGGTTCAAAATGCAGGTAAATCCTGAGAAAGCAGATAATTTGAGATACTTCTTGTCTGCAGCATGCAATCAACCTCCATGGCTCATGAATCATAGTGCTTTGAACCAGATCTGCTCTCTGTAGCAACTGTTGGATTTATCCACACCAGAATGGTGCTAAGTTCTAGGCTTCTGCAGATGCATATGGTTGCATACAGAACTATCTTGGAGAGTAATGTGGCCTTTAAACATCATTTAGTCTCTAAAATTAGACTTCAGTCTCCAGTAGACGATTTGTCCATTACTGTAACACTTAAGTTTGTACTGACTGGAGATATTAGTATCAATAACTAATTTATGGATATTTTTATTTAGGCAGTCACATCTATTTTCTTATTCCCAGAATTTACAGTCATCCATGGCCAAAAAGTTGTCAGGTAATAGCCATAATGGTAACCTAGTTGCAGTGTGCAGACAAAAGATGGCTTTAGACATCAGACATCTTGATGCTGTTTTTAGGTGATTTATTATTTTTTGTATCAGTTAGCATTCTTCTTTTGGAGCTAATAGGAAACTATCATGGTCATGCTACCTACAATTTTTAACAGGCTAGTTATTAGTAATTTGGATTTAAACATATCAGGTCACGCTGATCGAATCAGTTTGGTTTGAAATGCTGGCCTGATAGACCTGTACAGTTAGGTTCTAACAATTGGTTTTTTGTTGCAGTCAAAGAAACTAGATGATGCCGAGGCCACGGCAGCACAAGGTTTTTGTGCCAAATATCAGAAAGATCGGATTTATTTTCTGATTAGAGAATAAGCTTGTTGCTTGGTGGATGCAACTACTTTCAAATGCTGCTTCTTTTGGTGCAAACCAGTGGTCCCATGGAAACATACATACTGTATACCAAATGGCATTTTTCTCTCTGCTGCATCTGTTACCTCTTTGCTTCTTGGTCATGTGATACTGTCAAAAATGTGCTGTCCTGAGATGTTTGTAATACTGAATCAACTTTTGTTTCAGCAAAGAATGTCTCCTGATAATGATGTCTCAAGGAACCTGCACATGCATCTGAAATTGAAACAAACTGTGACTGCAGTTCATTCTGATGGTGTTAAGCAGCTCATCATCAGCATCTTCTTGTCCTTGATTTTTCATATTGTAAAATGAGTTGTCAAAGATTATTTCTGGTTATATTTGAGATGAACAGTGTTGAGCATCTCATCAGTCTCTTGCCTTGGTTGCAAGTAGAACAAAAACAAGGGGAGACTCTAGTCAAAGATTAATGATTGAATCAGATGCTGAGAACAGTTTGAGTTTTCAGAATGGATGAAATGAATTGTTTTAGCTGAATTCATTTACAATTAACACTTGGCAAAGCTCTGAATTGAAAGCTATCACTATAGATTTTTGTGGTTTTTGCAATCTATAATTGTACACACATAGAATTATATAGAAGCTTTATAATGCCATTTATTCTACAATTGCATGCTTAATATTTTGCTATGAGCTGAATCATGAGGAACTTACAAGAAAGAAAAGGGGATTTAAATAAATTCTCATCAGTTCTATATAGTGAAAGCTTTACAAACTCCTCCAATGGTGTTCAGCTGATCTCACAAACAAATGTTACAATGTAAATCTTAGCTGAAACCAAATCAAATAACAATCAATTATAAGACAAAACAAAACGAAGCTCACAATAGACATACACAACTCTTACAAACTGCTCTTATACAGAAGGGAAAAGAGAAGAACTTATTGCTCTACATTGATACCTTCAGAGGAAGAAGGTTGTGAGCGCAGCAAGTCAACAGAGCCTTGGCATTCCTCTGCTGCCATGGCTCGTGGACTTGCCCTTCGCCATCTTCGCCATTTGACCCTTCATGTTCCTGCACACCTTCTCCAGTTCCTTCACCCTGAACTGCATTCTTTGCAGGTTGAGCCTGAGCTGCTGCTCCTCGTCCAACAACTCCGGAGAGACCCCCTCAGCGGCCGTCGCGGTGGTGCGAGCGACTCTCCTTGGCGTCTGCGACGCCTCCGCCATGGAGCTTCGGATCTGCATCTCGGATTGCTGCGAGGCCAGCGCTTGCACTGCGACTCCCGGCGGAATCCTCCTGTTCTTGGCGAGGTCTTTGCAGGCCTCGAGAGTGAGCTTCTCGTAGTTGAGGCATCGACACAGCCTCGTTCTCTCCTCGGTGGATAGTGTTGGGTGTGACTGACATTCATATAGCAACGGTGGCTTAGCCATAACCACATCGAATTCGACAGGAAGAAGGCGATAGATCATGAACGAGTAGTCGTTGCATGAGTCGTGTTCGAAGCAGAACTCATCATTGAATGGAACCAAATGGTAAGCGAACATGATTCGTACTATGGTACGATGAAAGATTCTCGAGATGAAAAGGAACGGTTTTTACGAGGGTCAGAGAGAGGAAGGAGGGGATGAGGATCTAAAGACACGATCTTGCAGTGTGGAATTCGAATGACATCCCGCTTGTGCCGCTTCATGTGCCACCCAACAGTGATTGCTACAGAGACGCATCACAGAGGCGGCAGACACGTTTGGCATGTCAATTCAGGCAAAAAGAGGAGGAAGACGATGGTTGGGAAGTCGAGAACCCCTTTTGCATCAGCTTGTCAAAAGCACTAATCTTCTACCTCACACCAATCATGCACACATGATTGTTTCACATGTTTACATGCACATGAGAACTTATGCAAGCAATCAAGTGAAAGAGAAGAACGGTAGCTTCGAGGTCTTACCTCAAGATAGATCTCCAAGGCTCTGTAGATCCCGTCAAAGCAGTCTCTGGCTGAATCTGGTAGGCTCTCGGCTACCTCCAAGAACTTTGATATCTGCAAGCTCTGGTCAGGGGAGATCTCTCCTAGGTACTTGTCGATCAATCTCCCAACCTTCTTCATCCTCTGCATGGTGACACCATCCTCGTCGGTGCTCATAAACGTTCTGACCAACCTCAGCACCAGATTCACATCGTAGGCAGCACCATCATGGCCTGACACCAGGAGATCATCCAGTGTAGCCTGGTCAAGCATCAGCCCGATTGGCCTCTCCAGCTTATGCCTGCATTCCTTGCTGATACCCAGGTCTGAGACCACCCTCAGCACCCAGAAGAGTCCCCGGCAAGAAAAGGCCGTTCTTTGCATCAGTACCACTCCGTGAACTGCGGTGTCTGAAAGGCCGCCGTACTCTTCCTTACAGTAACCGAGATTGCCGCTTCCCCCACTTGAGCATGGCTTTCGAACGGCTGTCTTGAGGTAATGCAGAAGAAACCTGGTGAGGACGAGGTTCCTGTTATCAGTACCGTAAGCTCCAAGAGCCTTCATGATCTTTTCTATGGTGTTCGGAGCGAAGACGGTGAGGTCATCGAACCACCAATCGGAATTGGAGCAAGGCTTCATGGGCTCAGGTGTCTTGGTAAATGAGGAGCACCTGAAACCATAGGTGTCAGGCGAGGAGGAAGAAGAGGAAGAGGAAGGAAATGGTGTTGCGGATAGGATCGGCTGTTCTGAATTGGCTGATATCTTTGTTAGGAGAGAGGAGACGAGCTTTTGCAGCAGGCCGCAGGAGTCTGCAGCTGAGAAGAAGACCTCGCAACTCTTCAAGGCCGTCAGGATGTCATTCCATGTCCAGTGCAACAGCCCATCCAAGAAGCCCTCTGTCTGCCTCAAGAGGTTGCAGGTGGACACCTTTTCCGTCATTTCGAGAAGAATGGCGGAGCAGTGGAGGAGGCAGATGTTGGATGGGCTAATGACAATGCTACCATTGTTGTAGCAGAACCTCGCCACCAGCTCAAAGCCATATGGGCCTCCTGGGAACTCCGTTATCTTGAGTCCTGAACCCTTCGCGTGGCTTCTCCTCTTCTCCTGCTTCACCATCTTCTTCAATCTACCTGAGAACGAACAGAGGATCCTCTGCGACAAAGTAGAGCTATCAAAGACTCAGATAACCAGAAAAGAGACACTAACATATGTGAATTTGGTAAAGAATACCCGATGGAGGAGGAAGATGTGCTGCCCATTGATCTGAACCTTGAGATCACAGAGTTCCTGCATTGCTGGTGGCAGCTGAGTGATGCAAAAGAGGAGAACAAAAAGGCTGCAAAAAGCTTGCAAGGAAGAAGACTTGATGATATCTCACATTACAGCTGTTTGATGGCTATGTCTGTCACATGTGTCTTCATGAAGAGATAGGTAGTTTAGTTAACATGCTTGTGATCCCTAACAAACAAAAGGGGGGGATGACTCAGTAAGCTACTTCTTCATGTGAGGGTTCTTCTTACAATGGAAAGCTGTATAGATTTTGTCTGGAGTTGGTGACAGCCTTTGCAAGTATAGCATCCTTGGGGTATAGAAGTTGTGAATACCTTTGTCACTTTCAGTGTTTTTGACTGGCTCTGGTTTTGGAGTTACATTGGATTGCTTCTTTAGGCCATGGAAGAGTTGGATTGCCAATGCTCTCAGCATCCATGACATTGAGTAAATCCAAAGGCTTATGAAAAGAAGGGGACCATTAAACATCTCACACTACTGACAGAGAACCAACAATCCTTGACTCTTCTCTCCAGAACTGTAGAAGTGATGAGGGTGTCATGACAAGAACAACTCAAAGTCCCAAATCCTTCTGTATCAATCACTCTGGTAACCAAGATGATAAGAAGGACTTTACCAAGGCAGAAGCTCCAGATTGAAGCTTTGTGGTTTATCTTTGTTCCTGTGTTCCAAATTCCTCTGACTACAGAAACTTGCAGAAGAACTAGTTGACAAGTTGGTCCAGCAACCATATTGTCCACTGGTCTATGATTCATAGCCCCATCCAACCAAACTGTTGGTTAATTCTAGCTACACTCCAACCACACATCCATTCAGGTGTTGGTTTAGCTTTGCATGACTCACAAGCAGCACAAGGGTAACATCATATTAGAAAATACACAGCTGCTGCTGCAGCTACAAAGTAGATGCTCTTCAAGAGGTTTAGGTTGCTCTCCGTCAGTCCTCACATCCCAACCAGCCATCAACTGATGTTTTTTGTGCATCAGGTGAAACACTGGAGGAAGCTTCAGACCCAACGCTGAAGCTCCTTTGTTATCTGTTGGCTAATTTGAGATGGAGGAGACTGAATACTTCTCAGATCAAGATGATTTGAATGCTCTTTCTCTCTTTGAAGTTTGCAGTCCCCGGTTCACGGGAGAGCAGTCCTACAGGTGAGCAGAGGAATTTTTCTTACCTCGAGTAGAGTATGAGCCGCCTGGTTCAGTTCAGTTCACGGGCGTCATGAATTCTTCTCAGTCAAATGAGCTTATCAACTTCTCATCCTCAAGTAGAAGAACGCAGATAAAAGAGTCAATTTTGTCACTGATCCTTGTCTAGGAGTCCACTTGACAGGAAAAGAAATCCATGACTTCATGGACCAATCGAGATAAGATGGCAGAGCAACCCATGAAAGGCTGGAAACAAACAGAAAAGGAGGTCAAATCTTGCTCCCTTTTCCCTTTTCCCTTTTCTTCTTGAAGGAAAAAGGTAGAAATATGAAACGAAAGGCTGTTCCTTTAATGTTAGTAAGCAGAGTAATCTTACTCACAGATTCCACAGCTGCAAGATGAACAACATCGACACAACATGGGACATCAAATTTGCTACAGTCCTCATAAAGAGTTCAATGACCATCCAAAAAGAAGTGCATCAACCTTGGCTGGCTCCTCATACTACCCAATAAGAAATGCCTACACGGAGTCCAACGTACGTGCGTTGATGGCACTACCACTGTCCTTCTCTCCCAGTTTGTCCACATACACGAAGAGACCTTTGAATGGATTTGAGATCATGGCCTCTGGCTTAACAGTTTTGGATGCATATGATCATTTAGTTTGAAATATTGGGACCAGGTAGCCACAGCTCAGGATGACTCTGACTCCATTGTCGCAGAAGAACTGTAGCTAAAATGATTCCGAACCAGGAAGTATAGTTACTACATAAGGCTCTCTGGATGTGCAGACACCTGCATACTCCGAATGCTACAGAACCATATGTGTAGACGCGACATTCTTCACCCTGAAGCAAACAGGAGAGTTCTGATGCACACAAGCAGATCATTTTGGACTTTAACCTGGCCACATATCGAAGGGAAATTACATCGAACGCTTGGAGGGCATAAAGTCGTTTTTAAGGTTGCAAGGGAGAGAAGCGGACGGCCCATTGGGCTGTTTCGACCCACGTGGTTGCCAACATCATCACCATTTGGTCGGAGACCTGCGTGACGCGTGGGGCCCTATCGGGGCCCATTAATCGGGTCCCACCACCCGAGAAAAGTTGCAGGGGTGATTCGGTCGACCTGTAAAAAATTTGGTTTTTAAATGTATTCCTCCATATTGAATTTTGATTTGAAACTTCAAATTGATGTTAATACCTTTAAAAATCGTTCATAAGGAAAAATATTAAGATTTCCTTTTAAAATTTTTGTATCCATATATATTTATATTCAAGCAAATTAAAAGTCACTAATTCGAGTTTTTTAATCTTTTCATATCTGCTTCCAAAAAGTAAATCGTACTGCATTATCCCTTTAAATATAAATTTAGCATATATGACAGTTTGGATGCATGATCATTTAGTTTGAAATATTGGGACCAGGTAGCCACAGCTCAGGATGACTCTGACTCCATGTCGCAGAAGAACTGTAGCTAAAATGATTCCGAACCAGGAAGTATAGTTACTACATAAGGCTCTCTGGATGTGCAGACACCTGCATTACTCCGAATGCTACAGAACCATATGTGTAGACGCGACATTCTTCACCCTGAAGCAACAGGAGAGTTCTGATGCACACAAGCAGATCATTTTGGACTTTAACCTGGCCACATATCGAAGGGAAATTACATCGAACGCTTGGAGGGCATATAATGTCGTTTTTAAGGTTGCAAGGGAGAGAAGCAGCGACGGCCCATTGGAGCTGTTTCGACCCACGTGGTTGCCAACATCATCACCATTTGGTCGGAGACCTGCGTGACGCGTGGGGCCCTATCGGGGCCCATTAATCGGGTCCCACCACCCGAGAAAAGTTGCAGGGGTGATTCGGTCGACCTGTAAAAAATTTGGTTTTTAAATGTATTCCTCCATATTGAATTTTGATTTGAAACTTCAAATTGATGTTAATACCTTTAAAAATCGTTCATAAGGAAAAATATTAAGATTTCCTTTTAAAATTTTTGTATCCATATATATTTATATTCAAGCAAATTAAAAGTCACTAATTCGAGTTTTTTAATCTTTTTCATATCTGCTTCCAAAAAGTAAATCGTACTGCATTTATCCCTTTAAATATAAATTTAGCATATATATATATATAATATTTTTAATCTAAATTAGCAATTGATAATTTAGTAGTGGATTAACAGGAGGGACCTATGTGTAAAATCATAATAATTAGAGGGGCTTAATGTTCTATTTGTTATTTACAAAAACTAGAAGGGTGAATATGAAAAAAAGGCTCCGGTGCACACCACAGGAATCACAGCGGTCCACATCGACAGCAACTGATTTGGACGGTCACCCCGAAGTCGGAAGCACACCACGTGTTCCCCTCATTTCGCGTGCCCACAAAGTTCGGTGTGCGGAGGAATAAGTGGGTTACGGTAAAAACACCTAGTCTTATCGCCCCCTTCACCTCCGATGGAGAGGCATTTGACCAAACACGTCGGCGTCGCATTATTCTTCTAACCGGTCATTTCCTGCCTCCGCCACCCACCCCTCGTTCTACCAATGGATTCCACCCCCCGCGCACCTTCTTCTTCTGCTTCTTCTTCGATCTCGTTGTCTTCCTCATCGGACGGCGGTGGAGATGGCGGCGATGGAGGGCGGAAGGAGAGGAAGAAGGAATCTCTGGGGTGGATCGAATGGGGGAGAGGATGGTGCAGCATAATCGGGGAGTTCCTCTTCCAGCGGATCGCCGCCAGCCATGTTGAGAACCCTCTGCCCGTCCCCCCGCTCGATGGCCTCACCTGCATCGTCACCGGCGCCACCAGTGGCATCGGCCTCGAGATCGCCAGGTCCCTCCTCTTTCTCCTCGTTTAGAACTTGTTCTTTACCTTTTCCTTCTTGTTCTGCCGCCTCTATACTGGTTAGATTCGCGCGTTCTACTCACATCGCCGGACTGACCTAATATTCCGTAATGATCTCTTTATCGCCGTACATTGGCCGTCCCCAAACCCCGCATCGGCGGGAGCCTCGCCGTTTACCGGGTACCCCTGGATGCTGTGAATGATGCTCGAAAAATTTTGTTTGATGGCAATGTGATTCTGCTCTCTGCGAACATTTCATTTCATCTGATTCGCATTAGGGTTTTAGTTATCTGGGAAATCTTCCGTGAAGACTGCTAGGAAATCTTAATCTCTAATTCTTTGACAACCATTCTGATGGTGTTGATTAAAGGTGCTCATCAACAGGTTGTCTCTTTTATCCAAGGCATCGTGGTCTTCTTAGCATTTATGATTGGTTTCCTATGATGTGAGCGTATCCACGCCACCTAATCAGCTTGGCCATGGTGATTCATGAGCTTTCCTTAGTATAAATTATGCCGTGCTCTTACTTTTGTTGCTCACAGATGGCCATAGAGGAAAATTGACACGTTTTCACATTACTGTGGTGTTCTGATTCCAATTTTCTATCATTGCATTCCTTTTGTAGCCAATGCATTGGAATAAAAGATTTATACAAAATTGATGCCAGAACCAGCTCTTGCATTTTTATTCTATTATTTATGATCATTATTGGATCAAATATTGTAGTGCTGAAGCATATTGTTCTAACTTCTAAGATCTATTATACTGTCTATTCTTTCCGTACAAGTCCAAAACAAGGAGGAAATTTTGCCTTATTTATCTGAGTTTAAGCTTTTGGAAAAGCTTTGTTGGATCAAAAGCCTTGTTGTCGTTGTTGCTGTTGTTTATTTTCACAAATAGTATATATGCTGATTGGTTTAGCTCCAGTTTGCCTTTTGTTATTCTCAAAATTTTGGCGTTTTACAATTAATATAATGTGCAAACTTTAGATGAATTTATTAAAGGAAACTTCATTCTTGTTTATGCTTTCAGTCAATGGTTCCATTTATTGTTACTGCTGACAAATTATTAAATGGAAACAGGCAACTTGCAGAGTCAGGAGCACATGTTGTGATGGCTGTCAGGAGAACAAAGCTAGCTCATGAGCTGATCCAGAATTGGCAGAATGACAAGTCTGAGATAGGGCTAATCCTTAATGTTGAGGTATGTGCCACCAAAAATACAAGCCAGTACTGAAAAAATAAAAAGAAGCCAGTAGTGTGTCCGTGTTATTGCTACCACATCTCATAAATGCCAACAAACAGCTTATGTTTTTATGTTTTCTTTGTCTTGTCATTCGTATTTATATTGCTAATCGTTTTCCTTGTGATAAATTTTTTTTTAATTGCCTGTTAAGATTTGTAGAAGCTGTGTTATTCGGGGTATGATTTTACTGTAATGTCTTCTTATAAATTCACCTTGAAGCAGATGACTGTGGCCCCATGGCTTGTCGGCTGGTGGGTTGCTAGTATCTGTGCTTCTGTACTTAGTAGTTTATATTACAGAAAGGACTTGATCAGGCATGCATGTGATTTTTTTTAAAATTAAATTATCCTTTTTCTCTCAGCTGCAGATTGCATTGGCTACTATTTGATTTTTTGTACTTCATTGTCCAGGCAATGGAACTTGATCTGCTCTCTCTAGACTCTGTTGTAAGATTTGCTGAAGCTTGGAATGCTCGTATGGTGCCATTGAATGTATTGATCAATAATGCTGGCATTTTTGCAATTGGAGGTTTGAATTAAGTTCATTAATCTAGTAGTCTTTTTAATCTGCATGATGAACTACATTAACTCCTTATGCCAGATATTTAAAACCTGAATGTCAGAAACAGACAGTTTGTTAGACCTGGAATTGTGCTTTTGTTGGATGACATGGGAATAAATTTAAATGGAATGGTCTAACAAAAAGAGTGTTTAATGGAATTACTGTTGCATAATCTTGTTTTCCTTTTTCTTCACATGTTTTTTCAGGTAAACTTTAGTTTCTCCACCTATGGCTTGTCCAGGTTTCAACTTACCTATTTGAGTTTTGAAATGTGTCATTTGACGTATCAGTTCTTTGAATGCATCAGACAACCCTTGTTGTTACTCACTTCATATATGAAAAATATTATTCTGACAAAAATATCCTGATTCATCAATATGGAAACAATCTCTCTGTTTGTAGGGTATGGTTTCTTTCATTGGCCTTTCCCAGTTCTCACATCGGCAAGAGCCCCATGCATTAGGACCATCCCTTTTTATGAAAATATCCTTCTTGTTAAAATTGTATCTTTTATCAGACCATGACTAATTTTGGTATTTGTGGATAAATAAACTTTCGACTTCTTCATTTATTTGGCATCAAATTTTGCTGATGTGGTGCTCGCATTGCATATAAATGTTTGAATTGCACATGCATAAGTTTTATGTTGTCCAAGTAGGTTCCATATATATGTCACATCGATCCTATGTTTGCCACACACATGCCATAGGATTCCTTGTTGTTGCTCCATGAGCTTTGCTTAATTCTTTTCCTCCATTTGCTCATCTTTCAAAGCTAAAAAACCTTTGATTTGCCTACTGATCTTGGCCAGCTTAATTCATGGAAACTGCCTCTCTACATTAAGGGCAAAAGCAAAGTTTGTCTGTTCTCTTGAGCCACTATGTGTTGGTTGGTATCTACAGGTGTGATTTACTTCTTGTCTTTGTACCTTAAGCTTAGGATTGTAGTGTCTATGCCGACACTCACAACTCGTGTCTGCCTACCTATGCTGCAGGCCTGCCCACCATTGCCAGACCTTTTGGTACTTCTTGTCATTGTCCTCCTCCTTTCCACCTCTGCTTACTCCTCCGCATCCCTTGGTACCATCATACATACTGCATATAGATTGGATATGTCAGTACGGATTGGAGAAGTACTGGTCCAACCATCAACCTGTATGGGTCCAGTACCCAAGATATGAAACCTTGTATAAAATTATATGTATTGATCCTCCCTAGACCTTTCATTGGTAGGAGCCTCCTCAACTTGGCTGTACCAACTTAAATCAACGATGGTATGCTTGGATATAATATTGCTCCTTGAGCATTCTATCTTTATGCAATAACACATTGCTTTCACTCAATCTCCCATTTTAATCAGTCTTCTTTTTTAGGAAATCAATATATCTTCTTTTTCTCAAAAGTTAATCTTATGTAGATTTATATGCATTTCAAAGAATCCCCTTTGTTTAAAAAAGCACTTTGGCTTGTTTCACATTTTAGTAGTTTAGTATTTTGACTGCTTCTGCACTATGTTTTGTCTATGCTATATTCTTGTTATAATGCATGTTATTTACGGCTTATGTGGTGGCACAGTATGCACACTTAGTTTCTTCACTTGAGATATCTGCATATCAATTATTATTGTTTATCAACCCATCTCAGCCTTAACAATTAAAAGAATGTTCTTGCACATGTGATGTCTCTGACATAGCTAATGTTTTTGCATTGTTCTTCAGAACCTCAACGATTTTCAAAGGATGGGTATGAGGAACACATGCAAGTGAACCATCTCGCCCCAGCACTGCTTTCGTTGTTGCTTTTGCCATCGCTTCTTCGAGGATCTCCTAGCAGAATTATCAATGTTAATTCTATTGTAAGATCATTTTTTCAGTAACACATTTCTATTCAAACAGGTTTGGCGCTTAAAATTAATGCATAATAACCTTTAACATGTATTGCTTCACATGTGATACCAACATGAAGAGTTCCTTAATGAACCTGAACTCATTGGATGTCTCTTATCTTTTGGGCTACTATTTGCATTCTAGGAGATCCATAGGATGATAGAGTTTTCTAAAATATGCTGAGACCAACCTGTGTGCTTTTTTCTTGGTAGATGTAGATTTTGGAAATTGATATAGTGAGTTATTTGAAAGCAATGCTAAAAGAAAGAAACTTCCTGATCAAGTTCTTCATTGCTATTGATGATAGAGGCTTAAGCTCTGGTAACTTTAGATGAAGCTTCAGTTGTCATTTTCCTTTAAAAATCAATTCTTATTTGCCTAACTAGTTCTCAGAAAATGTGTCCATTGATAAAATATGAAATGAATTTAAGCATTGCTTATTGATTTGGATAAAAAACTTCCAGCCAAACACAATTACCTACTTAAATTTGGTGGCAAAACAATAGTTGCTAGCAGTTTCAGCTGAATATGGACTTATGTTTTTATGATTTCTGTTGATTGATTTTGTAGAAGTATGATTTCTGTTGCTAGCAGTTTCTTCTTTTAGTTTTATTCTAGAATAAGAGTTATTAGTGATTCTTCAGGGATGGGAATTTTGTTGTTATGGGTGATGGCTGCTTTCTTTATGTTATTGGCCTAATGACTACTCGATAATGTTATCATTTCTAAATGACATTTCAAATGATATCAAACCTTTTTTCTTGATTAGTAGGATTTGTTTCCTTTTCTTCTTTTAGTTTTATTCTAGAATATTTTTGGAAATATGAATAGACTTATTTCATTACTGCTAGGAGTTATTGGCCATTTTTCAGGGATGGAAATTTTGTTGCAATGGTTATATGGGTGATAGGTGCTTTCTTTATGTTATTGTCCTGATGTCTCCTCGGTGATGTTGTGGTTTCTAAGAGGCATTTCAAATGATGGAAATTTTGTTGCAATGGTTATATGGGTGATAGGTGCTTTCTTTATGTTATTGTCCTGATGTCTCCTCGGTGATGTTGTGGTTTCTAAGAGGCATTTCAAATGATACTGAACTTTTATCTTGATTAGTCAGAGTGTCTTCCTTTTCTCCTTTTAGTTTTACATGGTCTATTGTTAATTGCAATGTGTTGGGTATGTGGACATCGAGGATGTGAACATGTCTTCTGGAAGAATATTCATTTATTTCCTTTTGTTTCTTTCAGTTTAACTTGTTCTCTCTTTCATAACTCTCTTTTATTTTTCTTTTTACTTTTAGATGCATTTTGTTGGCTTTGTGGACACACATGATATGAACATGACTTCTGGAAGAAGCAAATACACAAGCTTAGAGGGTTACTCAAGTAGCAAGCTGGCACAGGTAGCTGTAATAAACTTATTTTAAAAAAATATTTTGAATTGATTATTAAGTTTGTCTTTCTAATGAAGGTATATAGTATGGCTATTTTTCTTTGATTTCAATAAGATTCTGATTCATTGTTGTCCTTATCCTATGTGAATTAGTTACACAATTCCTAATCTCCAACATTGTAAATGATTCAGTGATGAAATGATGGAACATTATTGTCTCAGGTAAAATTCACTAGCATTCTTCACAAGCGAATACCTGCAGAAGCCGGCATCAGCGTCTTGTGTGTTTCTCCCGGCATCGTTCACACGAATGTTGTGAGTCTTTTAGAAATCTCTTGTATATTTTTTCCCTTCATTAGTGGTGGTTCTTTTTAGTGTTATCCTTACTTGATAATCCACTAACAAGACTTGCTTGAAGAACAAGACCTCAGCATTCTAATGCAGATAAACTGCTAAATCAATCTCAGTTAGCAACTTCGTCTCCCATAAGCTTTGGCCTAAGCCAACCCACTGAGTCCTTGTAACCACCAGAAGATTCAAATCAAGACTTTAGGATGTTAGCATCCATAGACGTCAGATTTGCAACTCATGCCTTTTAACATCTTAAAACTGTTCCCATTTGCTGCATATTTGGGCGATCTTAACATGCTTGGAATTTGCAGGCAAGAGACCTACCTAAGGTCATCGTTGCGGCTTATCATCTAATTCCATATTTCATATTCAGTGCACTCGAAGGTACAAACACCTTCCTGCAGCAGGATCATTTGTTATGGTTGCCATAATGTTCATTTCATGCTATCATTCCCGTAATATTTATTTCAGGTATTTCGCCGACATAAATAATCAATCGAACTTTTGGTGTTGTAGGTTCAAGAAGCACTCTATTTGCAGCCACTGATCCTCAGGTCCCAGAATACTGTTCAGTACTGAAGGCTGAAGAATGGCCTGTTTGTGCCTATATTTCGTACGATTGCCGTCCGATAAACGCATCCGAGGAAGCCCACAATCTCAAAACTTCACAGGATGTCTGGGAGAAAACACTAGAGTTAATCGGGCTCCCATCTGACGCCTTGAACAAGCTCATCGAAGGCGAGGCAGTGCAGTGCCGTTTTGGACCAAAAGAAGAATGACGACATGATTTTATCCAGGTCGTAATTTTGCAATTGGTGAATTGTTTCATCAGTCTTCTACGCTAGGGAATAAGATTAACGATTAGGTTACCCTCCTTTGGTGCATCGTAAGTGGCATTCTCAAGGATTCTGAATTAGACATTAGTTTACTATTTGATCCACCCAGAGAGACTTCATTGTGTGTCAGCCTTGGAAATATATTTAATGGTTCGTGCCTGCCTCCTGGCTGGTTAATCAAGATTTGCATGTCTATGTAGATGTCGTGGTCATACAACTTTTTCGTTTGACTGATTCGAGCATAAGCTGATACGCCCATCTGATCCACTCTACAGATGATTGTTGCCTTTGCTCGATGGTAATACTCTTTCTTCCTCCCTCCTTTTTGTGTTCTTTGATCTCTTCCTTCTTCCTCTTCTCTTCCCCACTCCCCTTACCTTAGCACATTGATATGTTCCATGAACTTGTAGCCTTATCTTTGGTTGTGGTATCATGTGACCAGCCCATTGCAAGATGTAGTTATAATAAAACATCTTGTGACCTTTGGCAATCCATCACAGAAATCGTATCGTATATTTAGGCTTGCTTTGTCAGAGTGCCACAACTGTTATTCCTAGTGGCGATACTACGAGTTAAAACACTGCTAACTCCTTTCTCGAAGGCCGAGTAATATAATATAACATCTGTTGTTTCTTGGATGCAATGTGATAAAGATCCGAAACTTAAAATATGCACTAGTGTTAAGTAAACTATCCATCAAGCTGGCCACTAGGGTTAAACATCCAGAAACTGTCAGTCTTTCTAGGTGGGGAGATATGCTAATGCTTTCAAGATAGAAAACAACAAACCATTTTTTTTTTATTGACATCCTGCTTAATCTCTAAGTTAAAATAAGAAGCAATACCAACAACTAGCACTACCTAACCCACCGTCAACGAGAAATAATAAGAATTACATCAAGGTCAGTTGAATGTGCACAGACAGAGCTGCACTTCCTACAGTGCAAATTTGTGCTCATATACTTGCATGCACACAACAAACGTGGAGCTTGCAAGTTCAAATTGTGAGAGTTCATAATGGAATGGATTAAAATGCCAGCTTTAACTCTCCTTTGTTTACAGCACAATGACCACATCACAAGGGTTACTAAGCTCCTTTGATTTCAGTTGCCAAAGTATTAAGACTCAGCGTCAGTGAGAAAAAGTAGTACCGTATATAGGTGTCAGACATGCCACATGCTTTCTGCAATTGGTGTGTGCTCATGCATTGGGAGGCCAAAGCTTGGAGTCTTGTGTGGTATCCATCACAGCAGGGGGAAGCCATTGCCACATGGCCATGCCAGGGTAAGCAGGGAAGTGGGCAGCCTTGTTTGATGGGGCCTGAACATGCGGAGAAAACGTAGTAGGGGCGGCAGCAGGATGATATGCAAGTGGATGTGGCATGAAGCCAGAAGGAGCCATGCTTATGGCCTTGACTTGTTGCTCTAATTTCTCCTTATCAGCCTTCAATTTCATCTTCTCGTCTCGCAGCTCATTCTTCTCCACCTGATCATACACTTTTACCATCAATGCAATCTTCAAAGCAGTATTATCAAATTTTGTCACAGTTAATAATCAGATGGTTACATCGAGAAGAAAGAAAGAAAAAAAAACTCTCTAGACAACTTGATGGGAAATTGAAGAAAATATCTGTTTTTTTTTTTTTCTTTCTTTAATGTCATCATAAGCATCCCATATCTTTCCTTCATTTAATCCCATCCCTTTAAATCATAAACAAACAAATCTCCAATTTACAAAGAAAAACTTGAGCCTACATAGGTTATATATAATTTAGATAAATGGAATTAAAGAAGATTCTGCCAATGATAAAACAAATATTGTAGACCAGATTTCTTTGCATTCATGGACCAAAAACTCAGTTCTAAAAGATCTACCAAGAAGAATATCAAGCATTAACATTATGCCAACAACATATTGAAGCAATTTGGAGACCAGTTCCTCCAAATAGATGAACCATTGCAAAACCTTTTTCTTATGTATATATCCACCCACCCCCCCCCCCGCGGGGTACAGGACAAAGAAAGGCAAAGTGGAATGAAAAACAATAATTAACTATATAATGCAATGATCAAGTTGGATCATGGTGGTAGTCATTAGATCAATTAAAGGACCACTTTCCCAGCTCTCCAGAGTCAGTATGGATAGCCTACACAACTAACTAATAGAAACAATTATTGCTATTTATAAATTACTTTGGTATTCTTTATGTTTAAAACAATAACATCATGTATATATTATTATTATTATTATTATTATTTCATCGCCCTGGTTATTCTTTCTAACTACTTTTAGTCCACTCTGCAGAGATACTAACTAGTCCCCCAATCTGGTAAGCTAATCCAACCAACTGCCATCCAAGTATGTTGAATGATAAAACTCTATTCCTAGCTCAATCATTTAAACCTTGCTCAGAGATCATTGTCACCCATCAATAGAGAAAGAATATGGACAGAATCAGACCTTCAGATCCTTAATTGTTTCTTGAAGCTTGTCATTTGATTCCTTAAGTTCCTGTGCTTCAGCTTTTAACAGTACCAACACACGAGCTGCATCACTTAGTATACTTGCCTTGTCAGACTTAGGAGTTCTACTGGGGTCAAGAATTAAAGACAGTTCTGAAAACCTACAGAGAACAGGAAATTCCAGATAAGTAGCATTACAGGGAATATATCTGTAGCATTAACAGGGGAAAAAAAAACAAAATTGATCATGCTATTTACTAGCAGACTCTGGGATTTGAGAATTTTAGTTTAACAATGAGCACCTATCATTTAACTTATCCCGTCGCATTTTCTCACGGCAAGCTTTTGACTTGAGTCCGGTGGATGAATCATCTCTAGCCCTGTAAAATCAAAGTTTATGTTTGTTTTAACGAGCCACTCAAAAGTATGACAGTGAAATCAGCTCATAATAATCTAGTTTTAGCTAGATAAAAAGAACCAAGTTGAAAAATACGAGTTAAACACCAATAAAATTTGGGATGAACTTATAATATGATCTCAGGCGTCCCGAACCCTGTTTCCCAAACCATAGCAAAAAAGCCCTAAATCTTCTCGTCGTTATTAAAAAACAATAATTGCAATCAAATTTGCTACTTCCTAGTGACTCTTAAAGTGCTTCACAATATTAGCATGCTCCAAGCAAGTATATGGTGTAACTATATCTGCTTAGGTAACCAAGGAAGGTGAAGCAAGTCATAGCTAGCGGACATGATTCAGTTGAAAAACCTTTGTACATACAATTTCTTCAGACGGCTGTCTGAAGAAACAAGGACCTAAGTATTCCGCTTCTTAAATCTGACTCTTACCTTGCCATGTGAGACACTCTAATTCTACCTCAGAATTTGACCCTAAGGTTGTCCTGAAATCTGTGTTTGTATCAACATTAATTGCCTTCCTTTACATAGAAGAGATGCTAATCTCAAGTTCTCCCCTTTTGTAAGCCAACACAAACAATAAAAACATAGTTTTGGAATATAGGAATCATAATATTTAATTACCCTACAACTATCACGCACATAAAGTAAGCCCCAGAATCCATCCCCCATCCAGAAAAAGTTGGAAAGAGAACAAAAGGATGAAGAACTGATTCCGTTAACATGCTGTTGCAACATATCAGAATCAACATCAAGAAAACACCTACCTTTTCTTTAGGCTAGTCAGCTCCACACCATAAGCCTCCTCGATGCCCACTCTGTCACAGAATTCCCATTCCAAACACATTAGCGCAATTCCTTCACAAACCATTTAGCGTCAAGGCAATGCGATCTAGAGACGAGAAATGAACAAGAACAAAACACACGAAAAGAAGCAACGCACCCGGTGGTGGGTACCATGTCGCAGAAGCTCTCGATGGCGCAGCGCAACTCGGCATCGGATCCCCCGCCGTCGACCCAGTAGTCGTCGATCGAGTTGGATTCCATGGAAGGACACGCCCTCCTGCTCCTTCCTTGTCCCTTCTCCTCCCTCGACCCGATCCCTGTCGGAAGGGAAGAAACCAACCAACGGAAAAAGGGTTAGGGTTAGGGTCAGGATAAAGGTTCGGCTTCGGGATCCGGCGACGCCGAAGGAGGAGAGAGAGAGAGAGAGAGAGAGAGGAAGGAGACGCGTAGACGCGACGAGGAAAGAAGGGAGGGAAGGGCGGTTTTGTGCTACGGGGAAAAGGAGCGCTTTTTATCTTCCGTGGGGCCTCGGCGAGCGCCCGTCACCGAATGTGGAAGGTGGAATGCTTCATTTCTTTGCGATTTGATCCCTAAACCCATTAATCTTTTCACAATAGTCCTCTGCAGTCGTCAAATTAGAATAACAGTACCATGCATTCATTACACGCAGAACTAGTGACGCGTGCAGACGCTTATCCATTAAATTTACACAAAAACCCTTCCTTGTTTTAATTTTTGGTTTCTAATTCACTGTTATTTTCATAATAATCCTCTGACTTGATTAAATTTCAATACAATCCCGAGACATTTAATTACCGCCTACATATTACAGAAAGATCTAAATAAAGTTTTCTACAAAAATAAAAACACTCGTCCATGTTTTATTATTATTTTTCGTGCCCTTTTGCCGTTCCTGCCCATTAAAAACTCGTTTTTGCTGATTTCTACTTTTTTATTAGGTAATTCTGACTCCTAAGCTTGACGCACTCAGAATATAAATTAATTAATTAAAGTTTCATCTTCCCGTCTATCTTCCACTTGGATCTAAATAATTTATGTTCATCTCATGTATGCCACTCTACATCGAAACATATCATATCATGTCTAGTAAAAAGTGATATCATGTTGGTACTTTGTAAGTTGGAGTGTTTTATGTAGCAAATAATTTATATATTACTCATACGAGAATAAGGAAAAATTACGTAACGTTTCAGTTTAATCTAACATTAAAAGCATTATCATTAATAAAAAATCTCTCTTTTTGTTTTTTTCTCAAAAGGTGCCCTCTGTTTCTGTTTTTCGCAAATGATCTATTGTTTCAAATAATATCTTAAATATCTCTCATCAATCTAATAGTACTTTTATCATCAATTATAATGTTTTGATCATTATAATAAAAACACTATAAAATCTACTAAATAATACTATAAATGATACAAATCGACTCATAATCTCAATTAAATTAATTTCATGTTTAAAATTTTGATATCATAGTGATTTATCAATAATGACATTCAAAGAAGCACAGTATTAACTATACAATATTTTTAAGTACGTCAACACCCATTTGATCAAATATAAAGTTATTGATTGAAATAACATCTCACCACTCATTTCATCCGAGTATGACTGGGATTGATGAGTAATATTTTGGGTATTATTGGAATAAGGAACACCACCATTTAAAAAAAAAGGATATTTTTAAAAATAAAAAAAATCATCTGGACGAATAATTCAAACTCGGATCAAATGGGTGGCGAGATGTTATTTCAATCAAATCAATATAATAAAATTTGCCCCCCCCCCCTGATATATCTATAATGTAAAACCGGAAGGTTAGGCTGAGATGCGTTTCTATGGGAATATATTGTGATCCAAAAGGTTAAAGGCCGACAAGACAATGATAGGGCTTGAATGATGATTTGATTATGACATGATCATGATAAGGGCGGGACATGAAAGGTGAGGAGAAAGAGGGTTAAGGCTTTGGTCTCAGGATATTTGGGACGCTGCGTCTCTTCCATGACCGCACATTGAGGTCGAACAGAGAGGGGCCAAGTGCTACAGTGGGGCAGTGCCTGCGTTGACATCTTGGGAAGTGTTCAAGTAGGCTTGGTTTCACATCATGGTGGAGAAATAGTGTTGACATACTAAATCTACAAAAGTAGGGCTCACTTTGATCAAGATTCTTGTGAAAAAGTTACATTGAAGAACACAAACGAAAAAGGAGAAAAGATGAGAAAGGAACATAAATACCTTGAAAGAAGAGGCATGTAGGCGGCATGGGCACTTCTTCCATGGATATACCATGAGGATAAACACAGCCTTGGTCTTCGTTTGGTTTCTTCTCCCGAGCTGCGACACTGCACTTTCGAAGGTTAGTGATTTGATTGATGATGAAAAGAATGGACGGAAAATGAGAATCATAACATCAGACATCTTATATAGACAAAAATTGGGAGGCATCCAAAGTGGCTATAAAATTATTTTTGCAGATTGGGATGGCAACAAAGTTGTTTCAGAGCAGGCAGTTGTAAGAAGCTGGCTGTGATAAGGTGTGGAAGATGATCTGGAATTTAAAGACTCCCAATAACATTGAATTCTATGTTCGGTGGTTCTGCCATAACATACTTCTCTCAGCTAATAATAACTTGAATTAGAAGGGAATTAAAATCTCAAGAGAAGTCTTAGGAACAGATGCAGCAAGTTAGATTGCTTTGCATGCAACTATAAAGCAGCCAGGTCTCATATGGGCTCTACTGATATGTTATTCCCAGGGACCTTTAGGAGTCTGAAAGATTTTTTCTGGCTTTTTCTGAACATAAGAAGGATACCAAATTGAGGAGATTGATCAGGATGTCTGGGCTACTTGATAGGGCCACAATGAGCTGAGTGGTGAAACAGGTATATTTTGACATTCAGTGCCCACAACATACCTGTTCACCTCTCAGCTCATTCATAGGCCTACCTAATAGGGCTACTTGATTAACCACACAAGATTTATTGTAGCTAACCATGTAAGTGATAAAGAACAAGTCACATTGATAATAACAATATAAATGAATGTGTGATACTGTCAATTATCAATATGCAACACAAAGAATTCAATAAAGAGCTATTAAAAATTTTCAAAGATTCAGGTACCACCATGCACCTAAATTCTCGAGAGATTGACAGACAAAAGAAACATCCTACCTTTAAGCTTTAAACAACACAGAAACTGCAACCTGAAATTTTCTATCTTCAAGCTTTTGAGCCAGGAAACTGAGAAAATATGCACTGCAGGAGTCAAAATAAACACAAAAGTTCAGGGCTAAATCAAATCACAAAATAAAACCTCAAATAAATGAAAATGACAGCTATCAGTAATGACTAAAAGGAAAGCTCTTCTTTAGATCCCTTCCCAATAAAATTTCTGTGAGAAAAAACATGAGCATGAAATCCTAAAAATTGCTCTCCCAAAAGCCATAATCTTCTACAGCTAAGAATGCAAGATATTGGAAGCAAAAAATAGCTGGAGAACCACTAGAAATGCAAGATATCAGCTTAATTTCTTAAACGGAGTTCTGGACATTCCATGTTCAGCTTAATTTTAGTTTTATCCAAAGGAGAGTGGAGCATCACTATTTCCAGATCTAGCATGTGTTCCTTATTTGATCTGGTCGAGACTCATATGGCTAGCATTTAGCATCTTACTATTACTTGACAGGGGAGGAATATGGACCAATCTGAACATGGAATGTGTCGATATCTGGATGCCAATAGACAGAATAGTAATGCCTCATTGTGAAACCAAAAGCCATCTTGTTTGCGTACTATGCACTCAGTGCAGGCAGGTTCCAAATGTTCGAGGAGATGGGATCAACATTTACAGTGCAAGATCAGTCATAAATGTTAGCACCTGTTACAAAGAAACAAAGATCAAGAGAACTGGAGTGAAAATTTTAATGGCAAAGCCCAAAACATATGCAACACTTATAAGTAGACAAACTAGAACCAGAAATCTTAAAAAGTGACAGCAAGTATAAATTTCTAGTTACTGAGCCAATAAAATTGCTTGCTAGATTTCAGCATCTTTAGAAAGAGTTTGCTAGGATTTCTTACTATAAATGTGCATGAAATCTAGGGAGACGGGCAAAGAAAGAACAGATGACAATGACCAATAATTTTAAATGGGGTATGAGAGTTCAATTTCTCTTGCCATCACCAACCCAATCTTAAAAGTGCCTCTGAACTCCAATATATCCACTTTTATCATCTTATCCATTTCCTTGTAGCTCATGATTGAGGCATTTCTTTGCCACAAAGATAATGCATTCCTTGCAGCAAAATTAATATTCCAAAGAAAAGATAATGCATCAAAGAGAAACACAAAACATTTCTCCAGACAATTTCCACTAGTAAACTTTCATTTTGTCCTATGTCTTACATTTTCTATCATGAAGCAATTCAATGTGACTGAAAAAAAATCAGCAGGGATGAAGCAACAAGGCAAAATTTTTTAGCATCTCATAATCAACAAGGCAGCAAACAAAATCCATCCTCGTAGCAGAGTGATCAAAGGGGTCAGGAACATGGAAACCATATTCAAGACAATCCAGTTATGCTGAGTTACTACACCCTTTAGCCATCATTCAAACAAGACGAGCAGAATTTGCATTAGTTGCCCTAGAATTGAACCCCATTGCCACAGCGGAACAATTGATGGACGATGCGATCTTCATATTTTTGTTATCAGCTCTGCAATTGCTACGAATCTGAATCTAAAATGCACTAAGAGTATCTCTACACCCAGACATTAACTAGAAGAGAAACAGATCAAGCTGTAAAGAAAGGCCGAGAGTTATACAGTAGGGCGAATACCCTCTCCTGTGGGCCCATGGGTCCACGGAGCCTATGGCCGTGGCACTGATGGACCCTCGACGCCCCATCTCTGCGATCGCCGGCCTTCTTCCACCACCACCTCCTCCTTCTCCCCTGTTTCGGGCAATTGCTCCTGGCTGTTGCTGATGATGATTCCCCTCACGTTCTCGCCTCTCGACTGAGCCGGATCTTTTCTGCTCCGCAGTAGATGAGATAAGGATGACGACTCCTCGTAGAGGAGAAGGAACAGCAGCAAGAAGGGCGGCGATGAGAGTGGTGGAGAGAGAACAGCGCGGTGAAACGGAGCGACAAGAGGACGAAACGGAATTAGGAGGGAAGCGAAAGAACTCTAATTTTCCTTTTTTTTGAGCTAAATATAATTAATATTTATATTAGCCACAATGTATCTATTTCACTAACATATTGGAAACGACATTAAAATATTTTTAATGCAAGAAAAAAGTTATTAAAAGCATAATTTGATATAATTCATATTTTTTAAAAGTAGTTTAATAGGTATGAAACTAATTTTAGGTTATAAATATAAATTTATTATATTTTTATATATTTTAAATTTTAAATTTCACTTGTTATCTAAAAAACTTAATAGAGGTGTTCAAATCAAATCAAAAAATTTAACCGAATCTAAATTAAATCTAAATTGAACTAATTCAAAATTAGATCGTTCTGAATTAAAACTAAACTTAATCAAATTGGGTTCAAAATTGGTTCGATCCGAATCGATTCATCAATTAGTCGATTTTAAAAATTATAAACAGTTCTAATTTAAGATCATTTCTTTGGTTTAATTAATCGATTCAAAGAATTGATTTTAACTTAAATGATATGGATGGAGTTTAGTTATCCTAAACCCTTAATAAGTTCCGACTCGATTCAATTGAATTGAACTAGTACATTTGATATATAAATATATAAATATATATTATAAGCTAGTTAATCGATTAATCGAATTGAATTAATTAATTTTTAATTAATTCAATTAGATAGCTCTGAAACTACTGGTTTGAATCTTATAGAATTATGTAATTATCTCTGAAGAGCATATTAGGAGGGAAGGAGGGACACTTCTAACATAAAAATTAATTGAGATACTTTTCTACATAAATTCTCCAAATAAATTTGTATATTTAAAATATTAATAAGAAAATTACACTAATGATTAACTCATCATTGATATGAGTGTTCTCATTTCAGCCATATAATTATGAACATATGTTTATAATGTCATTTCTTTGGTTTAATTAATCGATTCAAAGAATTGATTTTAACTTAAATGATATGGATGGAGTTTAGTTTACTATCCTAAACCCCTTAATAGTCCGACTCGATTCAATTGAATTGAACTAGTACATTTGATATATAAATATATAAATATATATTATAAGCTAGTTAATCGATTAATCGAATTGAATTAATAATTTTTAATTAATCAATTAGATAGCTCTGAAACTACTGGTTTGAATCTTATAGAATTATGTAATTATCTCTGAAGAGCATATTAGGAGGGAAGGAGGGACACTTCTAACATAAAAATTAATTGAGATACTTTTCTACATAAATTCTCCAAATAAATTTGTATATTTAAGCTTGTAAAAACATTAAAAACAATGATACACATAATATTAACCATGACAATTAGATTATCAGTAATAATTAGTGTTTTCATTGCACTTATATCATTCTGAACACATAGTTTTAATGTCAGATTCAGAATTGCTTGTAAAAACATTAATATCAGTGTTTTTGTCGATCATAGCTACATACCAATATTTGTACT
This sequence comes from Musa balbisiana, assembly GCA_004837865.1. Classification (NCBI taxonomy): domain Eukaryota; kingdom Viridiplantae; phylum Streptophyta; class Magnoliopsida; order Zingiberales; family Musaceae; genus Musa; species Musa balbisiana. The sequence continues at coordinate 33,162,850 of CM017194.1, forward strand.
AAACGTTACATCACCCATGGCAATTAGATTATCAGTAATAGCAACTATTCCTTGTGTTCTTCAGATAATCTCAAATATAAGAAACAAACTTGAAGCCAACGAAATGGTGTACAGCTTCACAGACCATGGTTCTGCTGTCCATTGATGGTCACTTCATGCACTCTACGTGACTTCTGCACTCTCTTCCTCCCACTTGTTCTGGTGTCTAGTGCTTGTGCTTTTTGCACGAATCCTACATCCTATTCATGGAGGATCTTCTTCACTTTCATGTGGCTTTGGCAGTAATAATCTGTCTTAATCACATCTCTTTACCTATGGAAGTTCTTCAGATCCTAATATGGGCGTCAGGGAAATCTCATGGACAAGGATATATAAGATGTGTTCTTCTGCATACATGGGTCAACGGACAGCCATTACCAAGCGGCAACCAAGGTGGAGTACGAGAAGGACCAACATGCACAGTGTCCTGTGGGAGATGAGTCAGCTACTGTGCTGCATGCCTTGGGCTTTGTGGTTTCATGGCTTGTGGCCACTACTGGACTTTACCTTGCCTAGTGAGAGACCAGTGAAGGTTCTGCAAGTCCTCAAACAAGTGCCTGGAATCGAGTGTTTCCTTGGGTTTGGCGCCGCCCATTCCTTTCCCTTCTTTGCTGTTGTCTTGCCTCCAATGACCCTCGCTACTTTGATGTCTGCTTTAGTATTTTATTGATGTTTGGTTCTGATGCACGATGAGCAATGAGATTAGGTATGCAGATTAGAATATCCATCTACACACACACTTTTGTGCTACCTGAATCTATAGGTAGGTGTCCATTGTTCTGAATCTTCTGCACTCCTTTCACTTTAGGTGAAGTCAACATTGTGACGCTTGATTGTTAAGACCCAGTCTTCAACTGTACAGTTCATATCTTCGGGTTTTGCAGAGCAGCAGGAGACAATAATATGACCACTGTGAAGTCTATCAAACCTTAGTTCCTCTTCAGCTTCTTCTCATCTCATCTACGTAGTTAGGTAGATAGAAAGCGTGGAAGATGGCTTAAAGGTTACATTCAAATTGCAGTGACTTAATTAGACATTTATAGAATCACAACATGTTTAAATGCTTGTGTTTGCAATCACTACAATTACTGCGACACTTAAATGTTTGACCATTGTTGACTACGAATACCAAAATATATTTATTTATTTATTTTTCACGAAAAGAAGAGACGAAAAATAAAACAGTAGCCATTCAGTATCTAATATTGGGTACAGCCATTGTCCTGCGTGTACGCCCGGTGAGACATAAGGGGTGGGTCCTACCAACCCAACTCCTGCTCTGCTGCAGTCTATATGGGTGCATTTACGTTGGAAAGGATCGGTGGGTCCCAGTTTGTTCCTTTTTTATTTTTTTTACCACAGGCGACCCCACCTCCACCAGCCCATTGCCGCCACAGCCGCCCACTAGAGTCACGCCACCTGTCCCGTGTCGACTGGCTCTTGTCGCTGTTATCTCCGACCACCACTCGAGCATTTTGGTAATTCTGTTTCCCCCGCCCCGCACAGTGTTATACCCATTGTCTGCCGCGGGACGGCCCCTCGTGTCACATCCTCCTGCGCTTGACACGTTAGCTCTGGTTCTCGAGCCACCCGCCAAAAAGCACGTATCCGTACACTGGGCACCGTAGCGGATCCGGATCGCTTTCGGGTGACAGCCGTGGAGAAAGATATCGAGCGCTTCCGTCCTTTCTCTAACGCCGTTCTCGTCGTTAGATCGTTGCGCCCGAGATTCCGGCCATTTTATTCGCCTCTTGACACCCTTACTGGAAGTGAGACGCTCCACCGACGGTCCATTGCGTTGCCGCATGCCTGTCTCCTCAGTGTTTGGTGGGTCTGCGGGGTCCACTATTTGGACAAGCGCATGGAACAATGAGAAGGCAGGTAGCTTAGTAGCCTGGCTGTGAAGGGGGTGGGAAAAGTTCTTCCAAGGAATCTTAGTAGTTTAGAGCCCCAGTTTTTGAAAACTTCTTTTCTGTACGGAGAAACAGATTCGAGATTCCCGCAACGGTGAAACGAACTGAGGATGATCGGAACCGGGCGATCTAGACCGTCCGATCCGCGGCCCACCGAATTGCGAGGTCGCCTTTCGAAACGGACGGATACAAGTGCGACACGTGGTAGCACTTTGCCGCCACTGGGTGGTAATTAAGCAAGAGTTGAGGGGCAATTCCCGTCCTCTGATCCCAACTTAAGTAGGGGAGAGCGGTGGGAGCCGAAACGGCTGCCAGAAATCTGATCTCCGTCGAGCGCGATCGATCGAGCAGGAGGAAGCAGGAGTGGATTAGCATTGAATTAAAGAAGACAGAATCGAGACCAAAGAGGAGGTAATGACCTCCGATTGTGCTGTTGGAATTTGCACCCTGCTTTCCATCTCTTTCTCTCTGCATTTTTATGAATTTTTGCTGATTTTTTGAAAATATTTTTTCATCTAGCTTTGTCGTTATATGATTCATCAGAGGTTGATAGTTCCGGAAAATAAGTAATTAAAATATGTCAAATCGCTAAGAGCTGTGATTATTTATATAATGATAAATCGTTGATGTAATTGGTGGTTGAATCGATAACGTATTCGCTCAATCGTTAATATTGCCACTTTAATCGACATATTTATTTGGAATTTTTTTAGGAAATGGGAACAGACAACTAATTTTGCAACTTCTTAGAAGAAGGGTAGGTTAGATAAGCGACTCCGTTGAGAAGATTAGATGAAAAACAAAGTATTCTTGAAAGGAATATGTGTCCGGTAAGGAATTTTTTTATTTTATGTTCTCATTGAAAAGGACAAAATGAATAGCGTTGGGGAGCAAAAGTTTGGAATCTTGTTCTCGTTCCTCGTGCTCCCATGAGGAAGTGGAGTACGAGTATCCGAAAGTTGTCATTCTGTTCCGTTTCTTTTTCGTTTCCTGTTGTGGAGTGTTTTTGGGCTTTGCTTGGGATTTGTTGGGGACTTTTAGATATGTGATACGGTTCTTGGACGCTAGTGGGCTTTTTTTGAAGACTAGGGTTTTGATCAACGTATAGAATGACGGAAAGAATTTTCTTTTTTTGGCTTCTCGAGCGGTTTGAAATTCTCGGAGTGCAGTTTCGGAGGTTTTTGGTGGCTATTTTCATCAAGATTAAATCTTTAGATTTTTGAAATTTGAGAAGCTCGATTCGTAGGTAATGTCTTACTTTTTCTATATAATTTTACTTGATTCAGTCTTCTTGGTTTCTTTGCAGGAAAGGCTGCGACTTCATATCCATTCTGTTTTCAGTGGCAATTAAAATGTTGGTGATCTTGACTATAGATCAACTGGTATTATAAATTGGTTTTACTATATCTTGATTTCACTGTTTCTTCATAAAATAGTGACTACCTAAGGTTTGTTTAGGGTGGGTGCTGTGGAGTAATTCCGGATAATGCATGATAAATTTGGAGCCTTCAGAGTGCAGTTAGCATAAGATGGCGACTGATTCTAACATGGGTTCTCACCAATCAAGCGTTCCTTTTTCTTTTCATCATCCTCGTATGGTCTCTTTCCAGTCAAGTGCACTAAATAGCTCAACAGAGATGATTCCTGTTGACATGTGCAGTTTGGATGTGAACAGCAGCATGGCCAGCATGTTTGTCTCTACTGGCTCTGACATGATAAATAATATGGATGTGATGACTCAAGCTTGGTACCCTGCTGGAACAGTTCGTGAACCAATACCAAGGTTTACACATGTGACAGGGTTACCTGCATATTGGTCTCCAGATGAACTGAGATTGTTGAATATAGGTCTTGTCAAGTATGTATGATATCTGCATTATGTTGGTTTCTAAATCCTTTGACCTTGTTTATTGTTCAGCTTTATCATGGAGGATGGATGTTGAAATATTGTAGATTAGCTTGAAAATTTGTTTCATAAGGCACTTGGAGTTCTGTCACAATCTTTCCATTGAATTGAGTTTTGCATCTTCCTTCATTTGAATGTTCTCTTGACAGGATTTGCTCTTCTATTGTGTCTCATGCATGAATATTGGTACTCATTTCTTTTGTCATATGTGTCATTTTAGGCACTCAAGTTTCTTTGCAGGCATCAAGTATCGAGGATTAGCATGAATTTTCAATAAATTGACATATATTTTACGTTTTTGTGGATTTTTTTTGGAAGTTCTATACTGAGATTGTCAGGATATGGCCTTACATTAACTGTTTTTCTTTGTCTATGAATGACAGATATGCTAATAAACAAAATGTTTCAAAGTATGCTGAGATAGCTTCCATGCTGCCTCAGAAGACTATAAGAGATGTTGCATTGAGGTGTCAGTGGATGATTGTAAGTTTTCATTTTTATTTTATGTAAAATTTAACCATTTCATTGTGCTTGGTTTATTATCTAGATATTTATTTGTCATTGTATGTAACCTACATTTTCTTTTTGTTAGTTAGAAAACACTATTTGAGGGATATAATTATCTCATGTTACAATTTGTACCATTGCATTCTGATAAAAAATTGTGTAATCCTGTTTACTGTGAGTCTTTTTTGGGTTCTTAGTCATCTTCACTTATCTTTAAGAATCATCAGCAATTGTTGGAACTTGGAAGATCATTGTTTCAAATATGCCAAATGCTTTGTTTATCTACAGATTTAAAATTTCCTTGGAAGACATGCATCTTGGGCAATTCTATTGCAGCAAGTGACTCTTCTGGTTAAGTCAATTTGGGGTTTCACAGCCAGTATCTCTTATCTGACCCTTTTTTTTTTCCATAGTAGTAGATTTAGAGTGGGAATGCTCTGCTTGTTATAGGTTTTACTTCACTGCAAATATCTACAATCTATGTAGTGTCTAAGTGAAGAGGTACATAATTGGGACATTTTAGGACAACAATGTCTAAATTTGGCAATGGATTTTGTTACGAGGACTGTTATGCTTTTAAATAATATGATTATAAAAAGTTTCTAAGATTCCCTCAGTTGTTTCTTAATCTACCTCATTAATTAGAGTAGTAAAAGTGAAGAAGTGCTGATATTTTGTCTCGAACCAGTCAGTTTTTGTCTTTTCTCATGTTCTCACTGTTATAGAGAATGCAACCAAGGATTTTTGGAAGGAGTGGTCTCCTTTGGATTTGGAATCCATTTTGTACGCTGACCTTTTTAGGTCTTTTTGTAGACATTTAAAGATATAATATATCTTTTTTTTCTGGATTAAAAAAGAAAGTCAAGTGCTTGGGATAAAATTGTTCAGATTACCCACCTTGGACCTCCAATATAAGGACTGAAAGTGCCTCTTTTATCTGTTGGAGAAGAATCGACACAGGAAAGTAGTAGTGATTTCAATTTTCATTTTTGTTTCTTTGTGGTTAATGGCTTTGTGCTTGTGCTTGAAGTGTCCAATCATTTTCATGCCTTTAACCTGCATAATTTATGCAGATGTGGAAATGCTAAAGTTGATGTGTGAAAGCTTAAATTCACTGAATCTCTACAAATGGGCTCTCAAGAAATACAATCTTACAAACTTCAAAAATTATGATATTTTATATTTTTTGTTCTTTTGGCATGTGATTAGCAAATGCATTTCTTGGATTTCCACCCTGCAAAACTATATGAACTTATGATGTGAAATGTTCTTCTTTGTCTAGGGCCTATAACTTCAGTGCATTTGAAATTAAAACAAAGCAACACAATTGGTGGGGATGTAAATGTATAATCTATTTTCATTTGATAAATGATCCATGCTTCTACGGTTACATGTCACGTTCTTATGGATAAAAAGTTCGATGTAGCTTTGTTCTCTATAGTTCATTGTCCTAATTGAGTTGGCATAAAAATGATGTGTCATAACATTTTCTTTGGTTCAATTACTGGCATCCTCGTTAGAAGAGAGCTTGGCAGAACAAAAGTCACATTTTACAATTATTTTCCCATTCTAATAAAAAACTGAGAATTTAATATATAAGATATGGAACTGTCGAGGGAAATAAGGGTCACGCTTTTCTAGAGAGACATGTTAAACACTTCACTGAAGTTTAGGGCTTTTGCTGTTAATTTGCAACATCATTTTATGTATGCGTGCCATAGCATTTGAATTTGAAATTTAATTTGTAAAATTGCTGCTAGAAAGAATGACTGTTCATAATGGCTGTAATGCACAAACATTTGACCAGATTAGATCCCAATTGTTGAAATCACTCACATGACATGATATAGCAAATAGATAATATTTAGTCAGTCATTTTTGCTTTGAAAAGATCTCACACCTAGTCTTGTTTCAGTATAAAAAATTCCTTATGAGTTAGGGTTCCTCGCCAAATTGGAGTTGTGACTTAACTAACAGCTATGGTATATGCTACAAAGTTTTTTCCCCTTATTTTATGTTGGATTATCTTGTTGATATAAGAATGGAGGGAAGCTAAAGAATTGGAGAAGTTTTCTCCTCTCTACAGATGACTGTGATGGACATGTTATTCCTCCACTCTTTTGGATTGAAATTGACAACATGACATGATCGACTCTAATGTTAAATTTGGGTGCAGGTGTTGTGTCTTACTATCATTATTGTGCTAAGCTGGAAGGTGCACCAGTACTTGCCATTGGCATGCTGGCAAAAAGTGTAGCATACAGAATAACTTGTTTTGTTGTTTAACTTTTTAAACGAAGTAATACCCATAATTCTGTTGAAAGTAGAATAATTTCAGCTATCCAGGTTCCGGAGTGTCAGAGTCAATAGTTGCATGCTGCACATCCTGCACAGAATTCTGATTTTAATGGATTGTGAGATGCCTAGTTTACACTTGTTGCATTTAATTGTAACATAATGATGAGTTAGACCACTTCTCCTAATCTTAAACTGGTGGGAAAGGGCCCAAATTTATATTTAAGCTCTAATAGTAGCTCACCCTCATGCAAACCGGATGAATGATCAACGAACACAGTAAAAGCCAAAGGTATATGGATTTGCACAAAGGGTTATATGTTGGGGTACTGGGAAAAATGTTAAAGAAAATAAATTTGAACTCATAACCTGCTTTGCCATCATAATAAGATAATGAGTGCAGTGACCACTTATACTAGTTAACTTTTGGATAAACTGGCAGTGGTATAAAATGTAACAGACCTAACAATCAGCGTGTGAACTATTTTAAGTACTCTAGTAACATTAATTTAACTTTCTGATTTATTTTTACATCTGTTACAATACATTGGCCTGTCTTGCAGAACAAGGGAAATGGAAACAGGCGGAAGATTGAAGAATATTATCCAGCAAAAACGATGAAAGGAATGAAAGTAACTATTTAAATAATCTGCTTAGTTATCTTGTTAATGGCCCTTTCCTTTATTTTTGATTGTTACAGGAAATTTAGTTTCAGATTTCATGTTTTACCTTGCTCAATTTTGTTTGGTATTATTTGGAACTCTTTTTTTTTTTTTTTGACAATGTGTCACATTGAACTGATTCTATTGGCATGTGATATAAAATCTGTTCTTGGCATTAAATTTCTCATTATATTCTCCCCAAAATATTATTGCCTTGTTGATGCCTTCAATAAGTTCAGTCTTGATTCTCTTTTTCTTATGATGCTTTAGGATATGATGGTGGGTTCTTCCTCAACAGCAAATATCCATATTGCTCCTAATTCACTTCAGATGCATCAGATGAACATCTATAATCCTTTTCAACCTGTAGGTTGGTGTACAAAACTGAAATATCTTTTTGTTTGCTCTTGCTCACCTTTTGATACCCAATATGTGTGAAATGTCCCATTGCCTATGTCTTTGTATTAGATGCACTCATGCTTACATTTGTGATTTGTTGACTACCACCCATTGTTTCGCTGAATCCAATTATCTATGTCAATTATATACCATGTTTGCTATTCATGGAACCTTATGAAAAACTTAGTGGATTCGTTTTGTCCCTTCCATTGTTGAATTTGTTTTCGTGAAAAAATTATAATAAGTAAAAACCTCTTCAGATGTGCTTAGTGTGAGTTATGTTATCTCTTAGTGTGATTTGTTTTCCTCCACTAATAAACATCTGTACTTTTTCATTAATAAAGTGATTTTTTCCAGCTTCCTTGCTACCTCATGAATCTGACTAGTGGTATCTTGTCATTTTCTCTTATTCTAGTTCATTTTATGTCATTATAATCGTCGATTGTTTGTTTGGCTTATAGTTCCCACTTTGGATGCAGAAATGAAGCATCTTATTGAGGAAAATTACAGATGTCTGAGGGCTATTGCAAAAAATTTAGACGAGGGCACGGTCTGTTGTCTAATATCCTGTGTTTTTCTATGATTGCCAGTATTTTTTTATATGCATAAGTGCCAGAAGTTTTTTGTTCTCTCTTGGACATTTTGTTGCTTTTGTTACGTGACAAATTTGAAATGATTCTTACAACTTCAAGTTTGTAGTAGGTTTGCCCTGAAATAGATTGACATATTTTTATTAGATTGAACATATTCTATTGATTCTCAACTTTGCAGGTACAAGAGAACATTAGTTTATTTCTTCACACGAGAAATAACATCACTGTGATCGAGAACAGGTAAAATGCTGTCCAATTCTTTTGGGATGCTTGCTTGATGATTGATTTGTGAAGCATTGCCATTTTTTGTTTTTTTTTTTGTTTTTTGTTTTTGCAGGATAAACGCAATGTCAGCAACAACAAACCATCTTCCTTTGTCAATGACACAGATGCCTCCTTTGCGAATATCTGTAAATGATCAACTTCTCAGCATTCTTATCCCTCTTGACGGAAATGTAAGCTTCTTTCTCTCTTGAATCATAGTGTTGCATTATAATTTTGAACTTCTCAGCAGTCTTATCACTATTGAATTATTTTGAGGTATCATCCTGTAAGTCATAAAATCACTTACGGTATATGGATGCTCTGCTATTAGTAATATCGATAGTTGAATGGATTGGAAAGATAAATAATATCAAAGGAAGATATTGATGCACCAAATGAGTGCTTCATGAGCTGAGCATTTGTGCGGACTATGACTTTGTAGGTTATCTACACTGCACCTCGAAACAGTCATTTGCAGCTCGACCCAACATGCTTCGGACCCCCCCATATGATGACTGGATGAGCTCATTCAAGCTTCTTAAAGATCTCAACTTTGTAGCCTCAACTCTGCATTCCAATTTTAATTCTAGTTGTGTATAATCGCTGCAGAACTGATAGATATTCTTGAATGTAAGAAAAAATAATGATGTTTGCATGTTAGTATCTATTCAGAGTTCAATGAATTGGCGCCATTATTTTCTTTTTTTTGTAGTGTTGCATTGTCGATCTGCAGGTATTCATCAGCTACGTGAGAACAGTGTGCAGGTTGGTGTTGCTGGATCAGCACATCCATTCCCTCGCTGCTTTGCCGCGAGCAACGAACCTGCCGGGGTTCTTCGAGTCGATCCTCATCGGGCTGCTCGTCCGAAACATCATCTCCGAGACCAGATCTTTTATGGGCGACCGTCCCCTTCGCTCGCTGTGCTTCCCCGACCCGCAGATGATCGAGATCTCCAGAAGAATCACATCATCCTCCTGGAATCGTCGCCTGAGTTCCTGCATCCACTTCAACAGGATGATGTATGCTGCAGCGACGTGCAATCCATGGAGGTCCAGCTTTGATCCAGACGGCGACCACTCGGAGATGTCAGCCAACACAGATGAGCTTGTCAGTTCTTGGACCAGCAGTGCCTCTGTTCTTGAGGATGACTCGTTCTCCAGCTTCTGCAGCAGTTCCTCCATCGAGAGAGGAAGAGATCCGGCGTCGGACGCGATCGAGACGACCCTTGGACATGAGTTCAGCACGCAGTTGAACGTCCGAATCGAGAAACCGATGCCTTTCTCTCTCATCTTCCTCATCCAGGAAGCCATTTCTGGGAGCTCGCCATGGTGCCCGTAACACGAAAGAACCACGTTGACGCACACGGTGTCGATCGGTAATCCAGCGTCCTCCATCGATCCCACAACCCTTCGCATCTCCGACAACAGCCCTGATCGCCCATAACTCTGGATGACCGATCTGAACTCGAAAGGCGAAGGCTTGCATCCCGACGAAGCCATCTCCTTCAACTTCGCCTCCGCCTCGCCAGGCATTCCCATCAAGCACAGGGCTTTGATCATCGACTCGTAAGGCCTCCTCCCGGCGAAGGGAACTTCTCGCAACCGCGCGTATGTCTCGAGAACTGGTTGCTCCAGTCCTTGCTCGGAGAAGCACTCGATGAGGTCGCAGTAGAAGAGGGCAAGGTCTCGATGGGTCTTTGACCTCGAAACCGCATCCGAGGTTAGGGTTTCAGCCTCGGCAAAGCGTCCTTGCTTCTCGAGCAAAGCGACGAGGCTGGCCGCGAGCTTCGGCTTCCAGCTGAACCAACTGGCTTCGCTGATCCGCTCGTAGAGCTACAGAAAACGATCAATCCGGAATCGTTCCGTCTCAATCGGGACGGAAAGTGGGGAAGAAAGAGGGAGCGGGTACTCACGGGGGGCGCGAAAGGGGAGGAGAGGGAGAGGAAGCTGGAGAGGGCGTGGAGGGCAGCAGACTTGGATGAAGCGGCGAGGAACTTCCTGATGAGGCGGTCGGCGGCGGAGGGGTCGTCAACAGCAGTACCGCGGAGGTCGGAGAGGAGGCGGTCGGCGTGCTTCCCGCGGCCGGCCAGCACGCAGCGGAGGGCGACGGAGGAGGGTAAGAACGAGGTTGCCGTTGCCCAGAGTAACGCCATCCTCGCACGGCCGTCAAGCACTCGACAGGTAGAAAGCTTCCCTTGCCAATTCACATTCATATAAATAGGCAAAACATATGGTGGGCTATCAGTGTTTACACACTTAGCAGTACATGACACTTCCAGAATGACTTTTTAAGAAGACCCGGTAAGCAACAGCAAGAACGATAATTGTCACAATTCCAACTGCAATTCCAATCAACAAACTCACTATGGCAGATTTGGTTTTGTTTTCTTTTAGGTTTAGGGTCACTATGCCAAGTGTGTTATTTTCTCTGCTTGCAGGTGGTAAAGGATCTTTGGATTCGCAGGGTGATAAGAGAAGGCCACAGAGGCCAGGGTTGCCTTCAAAGTCAGATCTTGAGAAGGTTGAAAACTGGCCTCCAGCAGGGACTTGTCCAACCAAATCGTTATATGCCACATCAAACTTCGACAAGAAACTAAGATTGGTGAGAGAGGAAGGTATGGTTCCTGTGAGATTATTGTGTGATAGTTTCAACATCTCTAAGCTTGTCATGCCTGACAGCGCTGCTGGTATGTTTCCTGAGAGATTATTCCTGCTCAAGTCCAACACAAGGAGATCTACAAGTTTCCCAAATCCTGGCAGAATCCGCCCAACAAGAATGTTGTAACTCAGAATCAATGATGGAGGCAAGCTGCTGATCTGATTATATTGCAATCCCTTATCACCCGGATTTCTCTTGATGAAGAATGGGAAGTTCTTCTCTGAGCCAACTTTCAGTGACCTGTTGCCGGACGCAAGGCTCTTCATCTGTGCCAAGCTTTTAGGAAGCTGTCCACTGAGGGAATTATTTGATACATCCAAGTAAAAGAGGTTGTCAAGGTTCCCAAGCCATTTTGGGATTGATCCAGATAAGCGGTTGAATGAGATATCCAAGACCTTCAATCGAGTCAAGTTTGCCAACCATGATGGAATGGAACCTGTAAGAGCACAGTTTGCAATGACAAGTAACTCCATCTTCTCGAAACCTTGAATTCCATCTACTGGCATCATTTCACCACCATGGAAGTTCCTTGTCAAGACCAAACTAGTAAGTTTCGGGCAATCCTGCAGGATTTGCAAGGCTGATGTTATGTTAGAGAAGTGGTTACCACTGAGAGACAGATCAGAAAGTGACGTGAAGTTCTTGAAGCTGTGGGGGATTTCTCCAGTAAGATTGTTGTTGCCAAGATTTAAAGTTGTGAGTTGCACACAGTGGGGAAGCAGGTCGGGGATGGGGCCAGAAAAGGAATTTGAACCAAGATTGAGGGTGCTTAATTTGGACATTCCAGTGCAATCGAGATTAATTTCACCACTAAGCGAGTTGTTGTTCAGATTCAGCACTCCGAGAGATGATAAGGCGGACAAGGAAGAAGGCAAATTACCTTCGAGTTTATTGGACTGAGCAGAGAAAGACTCGAGCTTTGCGAGGCTACCAAGCACATCTGGGATGAACCCAGAGAATCTATTAAGGGAAAGATCGATCTCGACAAGGTTGGAAAGATTACTCATGTTTGTGCTGAGATCGCCGGAGAACTGGTTCCCCTGGAGGAATAACTGCGTCATGGATGTCATGTCGAACAAAGCATCAGGCAAGTCTCCACCGAGGTCGTTCATGCTGAGCCAGAGCTCGGTGAGGGAGCTGCAGCTCTTGAGGCCTCTGGGAAGGTCGCCGTAGAAATTGTTCTTCGAGAAGCGGAGAATTCTTATCTTGGCTGAGGAATTGCAGATGCCGGCATCAATCGGGCCGTAGAAATCGTTGGAAGTGAGGTCGAAGGTTGTCAGACTGCTGGAGCCTCCGAGGATCGGGTGGCCGCCGGTGAATTGATTGTAAGAGATGTTGAACACTTGAATCGCCGGAAGGCTCAGGTTCGATGGAATCACTCCCTTGAGCTGGTTCGTGCTGAGATCGATGAACTCCAGCAGATGTAATCGGAGCAGCTGCGGGGGAACCACTCCTTGCAGAGAATTCACAGAAAGGTCGAGCCTTTTCAGCCGATCCAATCCGGCCAACGAATAGGGAATCGAGCCTCTCAAGCTCTTTCCGCTGAGATCCAATCCGACCACCCTCCTCCCGTTTACCGTCGGAGGGCCGCAGGTGACTCCAGGCCAGTCGCAGCAGCAACCGGAAGAAGAGCCATTTAGAGCCCACCCCAGTTTAGCCAGATCGAGCTCATTCGCGAAGCCCAGCAACGCGTTGAGATCCTTGGAATCGCAAGTCTGGTTCTGAGAAAACGCCTGTCGAGCTCGAATCAAGAAGAACAAGCAGCAGCAGGCGCGCACCAAGAAGCCTTCCCTGGGTACCATCAGAACTGAGATCTTGACTCCGTAGAGAATACGAAGGTCTTCTCATGTCAGAAATTCTAAAATAAAATAAAATCCAATTTTGAATCTTAAAAAAAAAAAAAAAATCTTCAATGCTTTATTTATTAAGATCTTTTTTTTATTATTAAGACGATTTATTACTGTCGTCTCTTTCTTCATATTATAAAAAATAATTAATTTATTTTCAAAATAATATTAACCAATCGTTTGACTCATTATCACAATCCGTCCCCTTCGTCTTTTTGGCAACTATCGCCTCCACCCTTTTGTCGTTACTGGGCCTTATCACTTGTCACGGAGGCCTCGTCCATCCAGCACTTTCTTATCATGACCCACTTTAAAATAAAATAAAATCTAATTTTAAAGTCTTAATAAAAATCTAATTTTGATTATGAATTTCTTAAACTTTTATGATTTACTATTTAAAAAACATAACATATAAGTCACTTTAACACACATTAGTTAATATCGATTTACGTGACATATTAATTCATAATAAATTATTAATATAATAATATATATAATTTAAGTTTAAAAAATTTATTTTAACCTATATGGTTTTGGTCATGGATCACTTAAAATAACTTATATATTTTTTAAAATGTAACATATGAAAATGACGAAGTGAAACATGATAGAAATGAAGATGTGCATGAGGAGTAATGATACATGTAATTAGTATATAATAAGAATAAACTACGTCTTTACAGCATGAATTCTATAAGTCTTGCGTTTTGAAGCCACGACTAAGACAAATCTCTATTTACAGTTATCATCACTGTTCCATCACTGCTTTTATCCCCCCTTTGTCTCTTTGTCCATCCAAGCGCAGGCCAAGCAGTCCACCGATTCGGCCATCTTCCACCATTGTTACAGAAAAAGAGTGGGTAAGCACTGAGAATAAGGGATTGAGTGGGAACTGGTCATGGTCTATCTGTGTATTGATTGACTTCGAAAGACTATGGATTGACGACATGCTTTGTTTTTCTTGGTATCCTGGTGCGAGGGGAGCCAAAGAAAAGAGCGTCTCCGTGAATTGCGAATCACCGTGAACTGCGAATCCGCTTCCAAACTATCTATTTTCGAAGAAAATACCCTTGACATAAATTGGCGATACCGGCTATCGGGGGTTCAACTCCTGCCTGCAGATGGCATAAGAAAGATCGACTCTTTTATCTTCTTTGCTTGTATGGAATAATATCATACACAATTTATTAAGAAGGAAGGGGTTTTCGTTCTTTTCTTCTTTCATCTTCGCCTCCCCTATTTGCCTTCGAAGAGATTGTGAAATGGAGTCAGGCAGTTTTGTTGATCAAAAGATTAGGAGTCTGACACACACCGTTGACTGGACTGGGACTACTACGAGGGAGCAAAAGTAGAATGTCAGGATCCCAATAGTTAGTGACTTGTGGGCACCATTATCTCAAGGAAGATGGGAACCTTTATTGTATACAGTGTTGTCTTTGGAGAATTACACCAATACCGCTCTTCACTTACCAACTCATTTCCCTTATTTCAAGAGCTTGAATATGATCGATATCTAATACAACTCCTTAACTCTCCTCTTAAGAAACCCAATAAGAAAGATAGGTGCACCGTGATATATGATCGTAAGCCCAAACTACAGCTTCTTTAACCACTACATCTTTTGTATAAGTTCTATTGGTATAAGATATTGATTAATATAGAACATAGTAAAGGTACCTTTCTATCTACGAGCTTGTTGACACGACACGACACGACACGACATGAGACGACGCCTTTCCCTTTCCTCGCACAGCCTCTTATATGGTTCCTTGCTTCTTATCCTTATTCTATATGATGCTCGCTCAACGGCGAAGGAAATCTCGAAGGCCTTGTAAGCAAATCAACATTTTTGATAACTTGGGTGAAGAGAAAGAATTCAGATAGTAGCAACTGAGAACGAATACAATTGAACTCAATCGATGGAAAGGAGAACCGATCTGTTTAGGAGAGTGAGATAGATAACTCTTTAGTCACCATATGAAAGAATAGAATCTCTTTCATAAGTGGAGTGAGGAGGATCGACAGAATCGATCTAGTAGCTTACCTGATGGGGATGAAGATGTTCGGGAGGAGGAAGAGAGATCATCAGGAGACTATTGTATGTCTAGCGTCGAACTGGTCGACGCATATCTACTTGAGATAGGACCGAAAGCTCCTGAGCTTATCGTTAGTGCGGGAGATACCGTGTGCGTATGACGCTATGCTATGTAGCAGCGGCTCGGTGCTGCTCCCGGTGGTCGCTTCCACAACGACGCCTCCTCCCGTCATTGATGGTGGTCTCAATTTTTTTAATTTAAATTATACATATTATTATATTAATGATTTATTGTGAGTCAACATGACACGTAAGCAAACTTTAATGTTTGTTAACTCAGACTTGACATTAGGGATTTATATACTATGTTTTTGAAAATATATGGGTTATTTTAAACACGAGCAAAACCATATGGGCTAAAATGGATTTTTTTTAATTTAAATTACACATATCATTATATTAATAGTTTATTATGAACATATGACGTAAGCAAATTCTAATGTCTGTTAAGTCAGATTTGACATGTGGGGCTTATATGCTATGTTTTTTAAAATACATATGTTATTTTATATATGAATAAACTATAAGGGCTTAAGTGGTCCATGACCAAAATCATAGGGGTTAAAATGGACCTTAACCCTTTTAAAAAACATAGCATATAGGAATCTTCCATCAAGTCTGAGTTAATAGACGTTAGAGTACATGACATGTTGACTCACAATAAACTATTAATATTATTTTGTATCAATGATTCATACCCAAGTTAATGGATTAATTATAAAGATTTCTATTGGTAACTCTTTTTTATCATTTATAATATTATTTTAAAAATTTTAATATTCCTATAATACCCTTATGTAAATTAATATAATATTATTATTATTATTATTATTATTATTATTATTATTATTATTATTATTTATTGTTGTTGAAGAGGCAATGACGGAGTAGCGTTGAGTGACATTGAATGATGTCTAGCAAAGTCTTTATCCACCTGCATCAGGTGATCAAGCAATGTCGGATGAAGAGTGACGTCGAGGGATGTTAGCATAGCTAGAGTTTCGACAAATGAAATAAGGGATTATAAAAAATAAAATAAAATAGATAATTGAGAGATTATGAATAATAAAATTATATTTTTCTTTGTTTAAGGGTTGCCAATAAAGAAAAGCATTACCGATAGTAAGCTTCTTAGTTATTCCTAACAATTCATACTAGACAAGGGAAATCTGTTGCGTTTCCCTGTGAATATTCCTAATAGCTGTAATCCACTAAATCATTTTTAATATGACATTTGAAAGGTATAAATGTTCCTTATCACCATCATTAACTTTGCCAAAAAGCCATTTGCATTTATCCTAGAATATGCTGCAATTTCCTCTCTGGAAAGGTAGCATTTCAGTGCTGACCTAATGATGCCACCACCTCTCTTTCTTTTCTGAGTGATTCTTAGTTAGCTAATAGATCTTTCCACTGTGAGCAGGCTGACCCCAAGGAGATCTACTAAGCTTTTCTTTAGTCTACCATGGTGATTTGCTTCTTGTCTTCTTTAGGCATTCACAAGTGCCAAACTTGTCATACCACACATTCATACAACTTTTAATGATCTACCGCCAATGGCAAAAGCACTTTGAAGTGGCTGGCACTATAAACTGATGCATGTAGTGGCCATTGCTCCTCCCATGGAAAGAAAGCTTTCCAAGATTGAGAAAGGCCAAGCATGGTGGACTGCATAATTTAACAATTATTGACTATTAGCTGCAGTTTTGTGTTGCTATAGAGAATCACAATCAACTAAACAGACTGCATGACACCACTAAATAGTCATATTCTCCACAATGTCATCCATGACCAATGTAGTTGTCACTGCAATACAGAGATTAATAGCTATTCATGTTAACTCTGAGTCAGGAAACATATACAGGTTTTAAATTTTCTTGGTCAGTAGGCTCTTGAAGCTTTTGCATATCAAGTTGGATTATTGGGTCTCTGAAACCTTTAAGTCAAATGTTCTTAAGCCATATCAATTGCTCCATCCATCCCCTTCCTTCTTATACAATTAAACTCTATGACTCCAACTGCATCTCTTCTTAAGACTTGGTGCCTATCAGGGAGCAATTTATATTGATCTTACTGGCTCACCACTAACTGGAAAAATACATGTAATTCCTGCTTAAGTAGCTTTTCTGAAATAGTTGCAATTAGGTTGGAATTATATTTTCAATGTTTGGTTTGTTCAGAAATCATGTACATATTTATCACTTGATGTTTCACTCAGAAATGATGTTCTAGTGAAGAAGCATATTTAGTTCATTACATAAAAAGCATCACTTTTCACAACCATTGCCTTATTTTTCCACCTCAAATCAAGTCATTGTTGTGCCACTGTCACTTAATTATGAGTGTGAGGGGCATCATTCAAGGACCAGATCTCTTCCCTCTTAATCGACAAAGACCGAAAGCCAATAACCTCAATCTCAAGTCATTTTCATTGGTATCCTTTTTTTAGTTTTAGGTCAACCCCATCCACTTGCAGTTCAAAATGATACACTCATAAGCCAGTGCAGATATGGCCACAAGCTGTCACTTATTCTCAGCCTAAAATAATTAGGATCTCCTAAAAGATTTGCCCAACTTATGAAGTGATATAGTATTGTAGCACTCCACAAGATTGAAGCAGTTGAACTTCCAGCTGAACTTTTCAATATACAAAGCACTTGAATAGGATTGCTCCACAGCTCTATCTTAACCCAGTGTTGTAGGCATGCTCCAGTAGAATCCTCATTTTCTTCTTGCTATCTGTTGCAATAGTCCATAGGGATACTTTTGAACAGGATCAAATTATCCAAAGCGACTTAGAGATGATAGACTCTTTGTTCTTTTAGCCTATGGTCATTGCTTAATAAGCTATGTATGAGGACTGTAACACAAATCCCACAGACAGATGACACAGAAGTGATGGCTTGTAACCCTTTCTTTTCCACTTCTTATTACAAGGGTTAGCCATGGATTAGAATTTGCTTCCAAATCCACATGTAATTGTGTATTTTGAGCTTGTCAGCTATACATAAGTGCTCAAACTTTGTCCTCAGATTTTGACACAGATTATTGTACTCAAGGTGTGTGTTAATGCATTATCCTTTACGGTAAAAAATATGAGCAAGTCAGAAAACAACTTCTCTATATTGATAGCTTTCAATTTAAACAAATCCAAGTAGTTTGAGGAGATCCTTTTTTATAGTAATACTAAGTTCTGACTGTAGAATGGGTCTTCCAAGTTCTTTTTGATTTTTTTCCCCAACATATTTAATATATGCATATGTTCTTGTTGATTGACCATATAACCTTTTTCCCTAATATTGTAACTGAAGTCAATAAAAGAAGCTTGATTTCTATTAGGTTTGCTGTCATGAATGCCAGATGACAAACACTTGGACAATCTTTTATGCAATGATGTCAACAACCAAGGTGTTCAAGCTCATGATATCCAATACTCTTAACCTCTTCCCGATTCTTATTCAGCAATCAAACATTCATTCCAAGACATTGGTGATTGGGGCAAGAGAGAATGAGGAGAGCAGAAACTGGTTCCTGGTTCCAACTAAAATCACTTTCAGAATACAAGTTTATTTGAGTTAAGACTTCTGTGTGTGATAGGATAAAATGTGTGCATATGCATGCCCTGCATAACAAATTGCCTTGCTACCCATCTACTCCATCAGTCAGTCTCTTTGGCCATTTATTGCCTGCATATAAGAATTACTGGCACATCTGAAAACATATTGGAGGTCTTATTCACTCAACTAAGGGCTTGTTTGATGTAATTTTATATTTCTTTCTTTTTCTGCTCTTAATTTTTTTTAATTACAGAATTAATTCAGTGGTTGAATTGGACCCCAAACTAAAAAGAGCATATACAGGGCTAAATAACTGATGTTTTTGTGGCTGGTGGTTTTGATGATGCTCAGCTATTTTTGCCTAATGCTTTACTCTCCATTAACATAGTTTACAGTATTTTGAGCAACTTGTCATATCTTTGTTTAACCTTTTCTAAAGAATAAACCAGATTTGCTTGTTTTAGTTTCACTCCCTTAACTCCCTGTGGTAACAGAGGGAGTTAAGGGCAGCATCCTTGGATTGGTTCTTCAAGTCAAGCTAATCAATTCCCTCCAATTCTAGTAAGTTATGAGGTCTTTCTTACAACTAGACAATATCTACATTTTATCAAGATAAGAATGCATATATCAATTTTACTGACACAACATGTATGAAAACTTATCACTTACCTCCTCCCCTTCCTGTTTGAACTTTGACTTGTGAAGATGGAGATTGCTGCGCGCAGTGAGTAGAAAATTCTTCCTTACGTGTAATGCACGAGGTCAGTAATGCAGCCTCACCAATTCAAAGGCCATGGCTGGTGGCACTCAGTCAACCCCTACTGCATTCTTCATGGCACACTGAATCAGAATCCACAGATCTTGGACACCCCACAAAGTGAGCACCCCCGGTTCAAGCTGTTTGCGATTGGACATTATAACAAGCAGTTGGCCTGCAATTTGACCCGGGAAACACGCCCAGTAAGTCAACGTTCTGGAAGTTCTTCGGGAGGAATTGGCAGAAACAGAACCAGTGGGACAATCTTGCGTCTGAAAGCAAAGATGCCTTCTGTTTTTTCCTGCGGCGGCAGCAAAAGTCCCCTTTCAAAAAGAAGGATGATGTTGCTTCCCAACGAAGGCAGAGGGGTTGTTGAAGTTCCATTAATACTTCCTTCTTTTCCTCAGCGTTTAAGGCTGGTAGTGAAGTAGATGTTCAAACAGACTCGAATTAAGCTTCAAGAGAGTAGACCAGATCGAGAAAATACCAGCAAAATTACGGTTAATCGAGCATTATTTGCGTTCGCGACCGAGCCAACAGTCGCTGCTGGGAGAGGAGAAGGGTACGAGACATATCTCGGCGTGTTGGTCCAATTCTGACCTTAGACCTGCCTCCCTCGCCTCGTGCCGCTGGATTCGCCGGTTACCCCACGGTTCTTGATTCCTACGCCTTGTCAACCTCTCGCTCACGCTTCCTTATTCCTCCAGTCCCAAGCGTCATCAACCCACGGAGCAACGCGTTGTTAAATGCCGTCGATGACAGAAAAAGGAGGACGTTTTGCTGCCCTTCGGATACTTAATCTCCATAATGTTGTGTTGGTCCAATGGCTCCGTAGGAGCGTTCAATCAGAGACAACGGGGAAGAAGGAAAAGGGCACATGCGATAAGAAGAGAAAGCTAGCAGAACAAAGCGGTGTCGAAACCGAACTCTCTCTCTCTCTCTCTGCGTCTCTTTCTATCGCATTGGATCCTCGTCCTTTCAGTTTTGTCTCCCTTCCGCTGTACTCCTGTGGAACCTTCGAAGCCTCATATCTCCACCTTCCGTCGTCCTCCTCCTATTCTGATTTGTTCTGTTTTGGTAGGTGTATACGTCCATCGATGCTGCAATCCCGAAAGCTACCAAAGAAGGGAAGGGGCTCTCGTTATCACTGATGGGCGCTTTCGCATGAGAAGACCCTCCTTTGCCCTAGTCACCTTATTTCCCCGCGTAAAGACTCGATTTTGATGACACAAAGGGGAGGCTTCTGGGCGCTGCTCTCGGTGCGCGCATGCTGCTTCTTCTTGTTCTCCTTCTTGATTCGAACTCGACTGGCTTTTTCTCAGAACCAGACTTGCGAGTCCAAGGATCTCAACGCGTTGCTGGGCTTCGCGAATGAGCTCGATCTTGGGTGGGTTCTAAATGGCTCTTACTCCGGTTGCTGCGACTGGCCTGGAGTGTCCTGTGGTCCTCCGACGATCAACGGCAGGAGGGTGGTCGGATTGGATCTCAGCAGAAAGAGTTTGAGAGGCTCGATCTCTGATTCATTGGCCGGATTGGATCAGCTGAAAAGGCTCGACCTTTCTGTGAATTTTCTGCAAGGAGTGGTTCCCCAGCAGCTGCTCCGATTACCTCTGTTGGAGTTAATCGATCTCAGCACGAACCAGCTCAAAGGAGTGATTCCATCGAATCTGAACCTTCCGGCGATTCAAGTGTTCAACATCTCTTACAATCAATTCACCGGCAGCCACCCGATCCTCGTAGGTTCCAGCAATCTGACATCCTTCGACCTCACTTCCAACGATTTCTACGGCCCGATTGATGCCGGCATCTGCAATTCCTCAGCCAAGATAAGAATTCTCCGCTTCTCGGAGAACAGGTTCTACGGCGAGCTTCCCGGAGGTCTCAAGAACTGCAGCTCCCTCACCGAGCTCTGGCTCAGCATGAACGACCTCAGTGGAGACTTGCCTGATGCTTTGTTCGACATGACATCCATGACGCAGTTATTCCTCCATGGGAACCAGTTCTCTGGCGATCTCAGCACAAACATGAGTAATCTTTCCAACCTTGTCGAGATCGATCTTTCCCTTAATGGATTCTCTGGGCTCATCCCAGATGTGTTTGGTAGCCTCGCAAAGCTCGAGTCTTTCTCTGCTCAGTCCAATAAACTTGTAGGTAATTTACCTTCTTCATTGTCGAAATTGTCATCGCTCATAGTGCTGAATCTGAACAACAACTCCCTTAGTGGTGAAATCAATCTCAATTGCACTGCAATGCCCAAATTAAGTACCCTCGATCTTGGTTCAAATTCTTTTTCTGGCCCAATCCCTGACATGCTTCTCCACTGTGTGCAACTCAAAACTTTAAATCTTGCCAAAAACAATCTCACTGGAGAAATCCCCCATAGCTTCAAGAACTTCACGTCACTTTCTGATCTGTCTCTCACTGGTAACCACTTCTCTAACATATCATCAGCCTTGCAAATCCTGCAGTATTGCCCGAAACTTACTAGTTTGGTCTTGACAAGGAACTTCCATGGTGGTGAAATGATGCCAGTTGATGGAATTCAAGGTTTCGAGAAGATGGAGTTACTTGTCATTGCAAACTGTGCTCTTACAGGTTCCATTCCATCATGGTTGGCAAACTTGACCCGATTAAAGGTATTGGATATCTCATGGAACCGCTTATCTGGATCAATCCCAACATGGCTTGGGAACCTTGACAATCTCTTTTACTTGGATCTATCAAATAATTCCCTCAGTGGACAGCTTCCTAATAGCTTGACACAAATGAAGAGCCTTATGTCTGGCAGTAAGTCACTGCAAGTTAGCTCAATGGAGAACTTCCCATTCTTCATCAAGAGAAATTCAAGTAGAAAGGGCTTGCAGTATAATCAGGTCAGCAGCTTCCCCCCATCACTGATTCTGGGTGATAATATGCTTGTTGGGCAGATTTTGCCAGGATTCAGGAACCTTGTAGTTCTCCATGTGTTGGACTTGAGCTGGAATAATCTTTCGGGAAACATACCGGCAGAGCTGTCGGGCATGACAAGCTTAGAGATCTTGGATTTGTCACACAATAATCTCACAGGAGCTATACCTTCCTCTCTCACCAATCTTAGTTTCTTGTCAAAATTTGATGTGGCATATAACAATTTAGTCGGACAAGTCCCAACTGGAGGTCAATTTTCAACCTTCTCAAGTTCTGACTTTGAAGGCAACTCCGAGCTTTGTGGCATTCACTTGTTACCTTGCAAACCCAAAGATCCTCTACCATCAAGAGTCAAAAAACATAGAAGAGCTGCCAGAATAAGCATGGCAGTTGGAATTGGAATCGGGGCAAGTTTTCTTCTTGGTGTTGTCTACTGGATTATATTAAGATGGCATTCTGGAAAACACGAAGACAATCCAAAGGTGGTGGCACATGCAGATGAAAGCTCAGATGCAGCTGGTTGCAGTATAGTTCTTTTGTTTCACAAGGATAGCAAGGAGCTAAACATTGATGACATATTGAAGTCCACCAACAATTTTGATCAGGCTTTTATTGTTGGTTGCGGAGGATATGGTCTGGTCTACAAAGCTACGCTGCCTGATGGAAGGAGCATAGCGGTCAAGCGGCTTTCTGGTGATTTTTTTCAGGTAGAAAGGGAATTTCAAGCTGAGGTGGAAACTCTTTCTAGAGCCCAGCATAGGAATCTGGTTTCACTGCAAGGATGTTGCAAGTTCAGCAATGATAGACTGTTAATCTACTCATACATGGAGAATGGAAGCTTGGACTACTGGCTTCATGAGAAACTTGAAGGAAGCTTGATGCTGGACTGGGGAAGAAGGCTTCAGATTGCTCTAGGAGCAGCAAGGGGATTAGCATATTTGCATGAGTCTTGTGAGCCTCATATACTTCACCGTGATATCAAATCGAGTAATATCCTTCTAGATGAAGAATTCGAAGCTCATTTGGCAGATTTTGGGCTTGCTAGACTCATTTCGCCTTCTGAGACCCATGTGACAACAGATTTAGTTGGAACTTTAGGTTACATCCCTCCGGAGTATGGACAATCTCCTGGTGCTACTTTTAAGGGTGATGTATATAGTTTCGGCATTGTACTCATGGAACTACTTACCGGTAGGAGGCCTGTCGATATGTGCAAACCAAAAGGCAGCAGGGATGTGGTATCATGGGTGCTTCAGATGAAGAAAGAGAGAAGGGAGGCTGAGGTTTTTGATCCTTGTATATATGATAAGGATGACAACAGCCAGATCTTGAGGATGCTTGAACTTGCATGCCTTTGTGTAAGCGAATCTCCTAAACTGAGACCATCAACCAATCAACTAGTTTCATGTCTTGAAAGGATCTGTTCAAATGGCCAATTGACAAAGTGAGGCAACATTGCGATATGCAAACTGATGTTTTGTTTCTGCTCCTCCCGAATGTGCCAAATGAACTAGAGATCTAGCGTCTCCGGTAAGTGGGTCAGATTAATACTTAATATATGAAAAATTAGATGTTTATAATCTATACAAACCCTCAATGCTCAGACTTCCTTTCTTTTTCTTTTCTTGTTATTTTCTTTCTTCTACGTAGAAAGGATGTCATCACGAGTTGCAGGAAAACCATGAAATCTTAATTGCATCTACAAAGCTTGTTTTGACTTTTGCTTTACTTGGATCAGTATGTTCCCTCAGTAACTGGGAATAAGACCTGCGGTAATCTTATGTTTGCTACGTTAAATATAAAGTATGTTTCTTATACTAAGATGCTTAATTCTGAGATGACATGCATTCAAAACATGCAACATAGGTCTTAAATCAAAATTCCAGTAGTTTTGCTGCATATATATGACAGGTAAAATCTAATGATAGACTTGATCATTTACGTGCTGCTTCTATAAAATCATACTAATGTAAGGCCACTGTAAGCCTTTTTAGTTTGGTTCATGTAATGAGCACAAGCATCAGTTGTATGTCAAGTTGTTGTAGCATTTTACCGGTAAAAAGGGCAATATTTGCAGCAGAAGAAAACCAACAAAATATAATGAGGCGAAAGCCTAAAGATCGGTTTGGTAGAACAAGTGGTTATGAATATACTTGCTAATCTCTGATTTTGTAAACCTAGGATCTTAACTTTGCTGAATTAGGTGTTTAATGGTCAACAACCTAATTATCACCACAGATGCATCTCAATTATCTTCATATGAAAAAAAATTCAAAAAGTAGAGAGTTGTAAGCATCTGGGAAACTGAAAACATAGATATGAGACAGGCTTTACTGTGTGCTTAATTGTTTACTGGAAGTAAAACTTCATGAAATAAGAAACCCAGTTGAGTTCTTAAGGAACTTCACCATCATGTTCATCTTCATTGACCCATTCAAAACCTACATCTCCTCCATCAAAGAACACAAAATGGATGTAGAAAATTTCTGATGGTCATACTCCACAGCAAGTCTTCTTCCACAACCTCACTGCACTGATGATATACCAACTGGATAAAGATGACTGGTGTGTTCTTCTTGAGGGTTTATATCACCATAGTCTTCATTAATTGGTTGTAATCTGTGTCTATTAGTTCTTTTTTACCTTTTTGCTGCTTTGGGGCAGAGTAGAAACTGGCAACAATATCAGAACACTCATGCTGTAGAAAAGAATTATGACCATGTTTTCTAGTGGATATATATATATATATATATATATATATATATATATATATATATATATATATATATATATAGTTATGGTTTTTAATGGTTGTTGTAGATTGAAAGAAATTCTTGAAATTTGTTTAATCAGCAATCATATTGAGAGGATCTCAAATATTTCTTAGTTAGTGACATGTATTTTTGAAAATTCTTAAGTATAAATAATTTTAATTGTGCGAAAGAAATTTATTGAAAATTTTATTTTTTTGGATTGAAGAAAAAAAATAAAAATTCATTTTAGGATTTTTGTGTTTACGGTTAGGATGATAAATATTTTAAAAGTTCCTTATTTTTTTATAATAACATAAAATTTGGATTTGGATTAAATTAAGAATGCATTTATCTTCAGAATACTGTGAATTGCTTTCATTTGATGATCTATTTATGAAGGTAAATCTCATGCGCGTTATTGCTAGTTTATGTTATGCCCAAAACATCACCTATTTATGAACGAATTCTGTTCGGATTCGGATTTATCCGGGTCCACAAATCGCAACCCGACAACATCAGTCACGTGACCTGCAGAGCTGGTAACCCGACCGATCTGACTCGGCCTGATCTTGATGTCAGATTCCAGTTGGATCCGACGGTCGAGAGAGGACGCCCCGGCGTAACTGCAACTCTTCGGGAAACAAGCCCTCGATTCTCCTACTAATTACGGAATGACACGCCCTCTTCCCACGCTAGTGATTTTTTTCGTAATAATTTAGATGCTGCATATTATTTTGGTAAATTCAGATAGTTTATTAAGCTCTGGAGAGTGAGATGAATTGGTATTGTATAAGGAGAGAAAGGGCGAGACGAACGAAGGGCTTCTCTTCTCTCTCGCGAAGTGAGCGAGAGCGAAAGGTTTCGCTTTTCGTCCTACAAATCCTAAGACGAAACCCTGGGGCGAATGATTTCTCGTATGTGAATTGAAATCACGGACTCCTCTCGTCGGGTTTGCCCGATTTCTCTTCCCGCATTGTGAATCACGCCCCGATCCGCTCCTCAGGTCGATATTTCTCTCTTTCCGTGCTCTAAGCTACAGATTCGTCGCTTTTTACCTCGCCTTTTCGATCTACGACGAGTTTGGGATCGGTTGGGGTTGAATCGCTGGTTGCGCAAGGCATTTGAGGGGTTACGTGATGGAATCTGGCGGCGGGCGGGAAGCGATCCGGCCTGTGACGGCGGAGGAAGAGGCGATGAAGAGGAACACGGACTGTGTCTATTTTTTGGCGTCCCCATTGACCTGCAAGAAGGTGGCTTTTCTCCTCGTCTTGTTATTTTTTCTTAAATCTTGATTTTAGCTCTTAATTGGAGGTAAAACTGAAATCATTTCGCTTTCGCTTGTGAGGTGTATATCCTTGTTTGAGTTTCCTATAAATCCTGTTCCCTTCTTGGTGGAACCCAAAAGTTGCTTGGTGGTGTGAGAACATGAAGCTGGAAGTGGTTGCTAAAAGTTAGGGTTTTGTTGCTAATGGTATTCTGTTTCTGTCTATTTTGAGGTCATATGGTGGCAGCTGTTTTAGAATCTTGAAACTTTCCCTTGATGGAAAGCATGAAATTTGAGTGTCATATGGTGGTAGCTGTTTTAGAATCTTGAAACTTTCACTTGATGGGAAGCATGAAATTTGAGTTTGGGGAAGGTAAGTCTCGACTGGTTTGTTATGCATGTCCCTGCGGCAGGCTTTAATTATAGACAATTTTTTTGGCAGCCTTCTCTCAACGTTTTCAGCTTGGAGAAGTTGTATATGTTGAATATGTTCCATGCAGGGTTTCTTGCCAATGGCTGCTGAGGTTGCATCTAAATAATCACTGTATTCTTATACGCAGATCAGAAAGGTCCGGTGATTACATCTTAGGTGTAGTACCAGTCACCCAAGAAAAGGGGATATACTATGTAGGAGAACACTGACTGTTTGTGATGTGTAGGTCACTTTGCAAGATAATATTTAGTCTAGTAAATCCGTTTTTCATGTGCACTTTCAAGAAATATGATATGACAATACAGAAGATCGAATTTCAGTCAGCAGGGTCCAACATAATGTGTAATTGAGGTTTTTTATGTGCACTTTCAAGAACATTGACTATTTAATGTTTCATATTGAATTTACATTAGCCTGTTGTTTGCTTTATTGTTTCTGGTATTAATTTATTAGTAACTAACCTAGTTGGGTTGAGTATGTTGGTTATTTGGCTTTTCTTGATGGGATTTCTTATTTATTTTAAAGCAATTGTCGTAACACAGTTGATCGAGCCTAGTTTGTTCACGATTTTTATGAGGGTTTTTATGTGCACTTTCAAGAACATTGACTGTTTAATGTTTCATATTGAATTTACATTAGCCTGTTGGTTGCTTTATTGTTTCTGGTATTAATTTATTAGTAACTGACCTAGTTGGGTTGAGTATGTTGGTTATTTGGCTTTTCTTGATGGGATTTCTTATTTATTTTAAAGCAATTATCGTAACACAGTTGATCGAGCCTAGTTTGTTCACGATTTTTATGATGTTTTTTATGTGCACTTTGAAGAACATTGACTGTTTAATGTTTCAAATTGAATTTACATTAGCCTGTTGGTTGCTTTATTGTTTCTGGTATTAATTTATTAGTAAGTAACCTAGTTGGGTTGAGTATGTTGGTTATTTGGCTTTTCTTGATGGGATTTCTTATTTATTTTAAAGCAATTATCATAACACAGTTGATCGAGCCTAGTTTATTCATGATTTTATGAGGTTTTTTATGTGCACTTTCAAGAACATTGATTGTTTAATGTTTCATATTGAATTTACATTAGCCTGTTGGTTGCTTTATTGTTTCTGGTATTAATTTATTAGTAACTAAACTAGTTGGGTTGAGTATGTTGGTTATTTGGCTTTTCTTGATGGGATTTCTTATTTATTTTAAAGCAATTGTCGTAACATAGTTGATTGAGCCTAGTTTGTTCACGATTTTACTTTGTTGATCCTCAAGTTGATTTATTGTCAGTCTTCATTCCCCCTACATTAATAGAGATGATAGCTATGATTCTCTAAACGAAATCTTATCATTTGCCTTTTTTTTATTGTTACTGTCACGATAGCAAATGTCACCCTTTTTGATAAATCATTATCTTAACTTAAGAGGCTTAAGATATATATATATATATATATATATATATATATATATATATATATATATATATATATATATATATATAGCAAGGGTGTAAATTAGCGCCCGAGCGCTCGCTTAGGCACTCAGGTGAGGCGAGGCAAGGTCCAAGCACCTCAAGCCTTGACCAGGTGATGCGCTTCAATGAAGCGTCGCCTGGATGCTCGCTTGAACCAAGCACCGAGTGCCTTGGGCGAGTGCCCGATTGAAATGAAGCATTCGATTGAACTGTAGCTTAGGTGGTTCGATTGAACTAACTAAGCTACATAATGTTTCTAAACCTACACACGCAAACCTTGCCCCCTTGTGCGACCCCAAGCTATAAACCCTACTTCGTGCGTAGCCGCTCCTTCGCCATCATCGCTTACTCTGTCATTGCCTCCACCGTTAACGCACAAGATCGATGCTTCCTTTGCCGCCAATAGACGGGTCCGAAGGTCTAGCTTTTATGTGCAGTTCCCTCCATCGCTGCTGCTTCCGTGTGTAGCTTCTTCCACCGTCGAGAGAGAAGATTGCAGCTCCCTCTGCTATCGATGGATACATCTGAAGCTTCCTCCACCCAGGATGTCACCATCCACAACTTCCACCGTCATCGTTATCACCATCCAAAGCTTTCTTAGTCTCTACTGCTGTTGTCCGAAGTTCCTTCCACTGTTGTTGCTGTCATTCGCAGCTACCTCCGTCGTTACTACTGTCGTCCGAAAGTTCCTTCATCACCGTCACTCTCTCCTTCCTCACTTTCTATCGTCAATGACTTTTTTCTCCCCTCTAACTATTGTTAATAGTAGATTAATATTGTTAATAGTAGATTGTTAACTATTGTTATCATAAACTAGTCCCTATTTAGATTTTAGCACTGCTAATCTTTATTTATTAATTATATTTTATATTTTAATATTTCAGAGTGTCTCGCTTCGCTTGGGTGAGCGCCTAGTGCCTCAGACATTTTTCAGATCTTAGCCCCTTTTGGCACCTAACGTTTTTTAAATTATTGATGTATATATATATATATATATATACGTACATGCATGTATATATATGTAGAAGATATAACTGAATAATAACAGAATTCAAATTTCTATATTATTGGATTAGTTATGGACATTTTTCTTTGGGTTTCTGATTGCTAAATAGAAATTTTTGATATGGAAGGATAAAAATGTTCATTGATAAACCAAATGGTTTTCATAGTTACATTCCTGTCTGGGAGGTCAATCAAACTCCTGTATTGGAACTACTGTGACAAGAGTTTTTACCAAAAAAGAAACTGAACAACTGTTATCACTAAATGTTAAATGTTTAATTTGAAATATATGTTTGATTGGTCATTTTGACTAATTGATCAGTGCTTTCAGGATGCGTTAGTTATTGGTCATTATTTCTGGGGAGTGATTGTGTTGGTGCTTTTGTGGTAAGTGATCAATCATTCTTTTTAGAAGTGATGTGATCCATTTTTTAGGGCATGTGATGACCATTCACCCTTTCAGGGAATTATTCGATTAGTGCATTTAAGCCACATGAGTGGTCAGTTTTTGCTTTTGCAATGAAGCAATTGGGTTGCTTTTGAGGGCATAAGAAATCAATTTTTTTAATTAAGGAATGATGATCAGTGTTTATTGGGCATGTGAGTGATCCTCTTTGATAGCAACATTCATGAGCCAATCAGCATGAAAGTATTCATCATTGGTTGTTACATTTCTCAATAAGACACTCTTGTTTCTTGTGGCCATCAACATGATTTCAATACTAAAGATCAGCAAAGGACCCTATAGGGCTAGATGCTGTGGTCAATTTTGGTTGTTGTCGAGTTAGATGCTGGGCCAAACTCTGCTACATTCTGCTGTTTCTCATGTGTTGAAGCAGGTTACTATTCAAGATAATGGTGTGATCATTTATTAAAGTTACGAAGATTTTAGTTGCCTGGTACTTGTGGACTGCAGATGTGTCTTTAAGTTGACTTGTTAAATTTATTCAACATTGTTGAAACGCAACATGACAGATTTATGGAATCTATATCTGATCCATCCTTTTTTTTAACTAATGGTTATGTTTTTCTCACATTTTGACTTCCTCTTTCGTGTACTTTGACTCTTATGGAGTTCAGAAGTTTTTAGGTTTTTCCTGGTACTACAGGAACTATTTCTTTTCTTCTTTTTAGGAGGTTAACATAACTGCTCACTCAGTGAAACCTAAATACAGAATGGCGTTTGCTTACTTATCATTATAGTTAGATGCCGTATGCTCATTCTAACCCTGGTATAGGGACTGATCTCTTAACCTGTGGACTCCATATCTCCATTTTATATGTTGAACTCATGTTTTTCTAGAAAGTAATAGATAATTTTTGTTGCTCATTTTTTTCTGTACTTTGATATATGTCCACTTTGCAATTACTTTCAGAATCATATCTCAAACTGAAAAATAAGAGTGCTTTTGATAATTCAGGGGAGTGATTGTGAGTATCGTCACAGTGAAGGTGCCAGGATTAATCCCAGGGATTGCTGGTATTGGTTAAATGGTAACTGCCTCAATCCAAAATGTTCATTCCGCCATCCGGTACGTTAGTTCTACAGTTCATACCTTTGTAGTATATCACATGCTTGAGTGAATGATCATGCTTTGTGAGAGCCCTTTAGATTATGTTGATGTTGAAATAATCACTTGTTGAGTGCTTCCTTTTCAACTTGTGTAAGGATTCTATTGAATCCAAGAAATATAGGCCTGCCTGCCATCCACACCAGTATAGATGGAATTTTCTGAGAAAATCTGGCTGTTGATTATTTGTTTTTGACATCTAAATGAGTTGGGATATGCTAGAACTAAGCATGCCCGTGGATGTGATATCTCCCAACATCTCCCAACCAGATGTTGCCATAAATTAACGGAAGGAAGGAGTTTAGAGGATTAGGGATGCACATTGAGAAATCTTTGAGTATGTGATGAGTTGTATTGCGTATAGGAAAATCCATGCTGATAAATCCAAGTAAGTTGCCTGAAAGTTCTGAGCTTCTCCTTTCATCTCTCAGAACAGTGATTATTAAGTACAATGAATAGCTTCATATTATGAATTAGAGCGCACGTCTACTGATTGCCTGTATTCTCTGTGCTTTACTCTGTTTTTACATGTACTAGCATTTTTCATGTGGTGCTTATTGCTGTTGTTTGTTATACAGCCACTCGATTCCCTGTTTGCAAAACCGATGCCTACTTCAGGATCAGTTCCACCTCCTCAAACTGCACCACTAACAAGAGCCCCACCCGCACATTCTCTTTCTAACAATATCAATAAACAAAGTGTTCCATGCCACTATTTCCAATGGGGTCAGTGTTTGAAAGGTGAAAGGTGTCCTTACATGCATGGGCCACAGGCATCTGTTGCTTTTGTTTCACAGCAGGCTGCAAAGGCTTCTAAACTTCTTCCTGAACCACCACAAACCAGTAAGAAGGATAGACTGCAGAATGCTACCATGCAACAGAATGTCACTGAACTCAGTCTTGATAACCCAAAGATGATTGTTAACATGCAAATTGAAATGCCATCTGCTACCACAAAGCTTGTTACCAAAGCAGAGAATGCTCCTAATGTTGAACTATCTGAAAATAAAATATTGCCATTTTGTCCACTGGATGATGAGCCTCCTGCAGCGCCACAGAATGTTATTACCACTAGCTGTGGTCATACTCTGAGCAAACCATGGAGTCACCAGATACAGGCTACAAATGAGCAACCCGAGAACGGTAGGGATACTGATGAGTTCTTGAGGGAATATTCCCCTGGTTTTGATGTACTTGTGGAAGATGATATTAAAGATCCTGATTACTTTCACAATGAAGATGACTTCAGAATGGCGTCAGCTCATGGTGGTCAGAACTTGGAACCTGAAGATGATTATGACTACCACCACAGCGATTATGAACTTATAACCAAGACTGGAAGGGATCGAAGCAATGATAGAGGAAAGTATGACAACTATGAGCAGATCCGTGGAAGGCATGGCTGGGAACCAAAGACTTCTGAGAGGTTTTTGGACAAACCACCATCACATGGAAGAGTAGTGCTTGACAGAGAGGTAAAACTTGATGAGATGGATGGCTCGGATTTACGCCATCGATTACTCAAACAGAGAAGGCTTAATGGTTCAAGATCTACCGATAGTCGTGATGGTCATGGTGAGCAGTCTCGAAGGAATGAGGACAATGTTCAGGAGAGAGATTATGGTCATCATTTCCAAGATCGAAGGCAATTTCCTCCTAAAAATTCCTTGAGCACTCGTCTTCAAGGTAGAATAGCATTCCCTAGGAGATCTTTAACTGATAGGGCGAGCAATTTGCTCTTGGAGAAAGAGAGAGGCAGGGGACTTCAAGGCAGTTTGTCACCAGTAAGGCGAATAAACTCCCAAGTGAGGCATCCTGAAAGAATCAGACAGCAACCAACTGAGGAATTTGGTAAAGATAGTAGGAGTATTGGAAACAGGCCATCTAGAAGAGTTGATGCAAATTCTATAGATTTTGCTGGTCCAAAATCTCTTGCAGAGCTGAAAGGTGCAAAGATTAACGATAGTTCTCAAGAGCAATCAATCATAAGTACCAGTGTTAATACCAAGCTGATTAAAGCTAAACCTGGAAAAGTTGAGGGGCTTCAGGAATTGGATAATTCACCATTGTTTGAAGGTCCAAGGCCATTGAGTTCCATCCTGAAGAGGAAAAGAGAGATGGCATATGCAGACAATGAAATTTCTACCAGTCAATATGATAACAATCAAGGTGGTGGAGAATCTGCTATCAATGAATCTGTTTCTGCAGTGATTTTAAGTCTGCAATCAGTTCATCCAGTTGAAGCTGGAAGGGAGGGCAATCATACAATTGATAGCCACAAAGTACAAGATGTTGCAGCGGTTGATGGTGTGGTCACTGCAGAAGATGGGGAACTAACATATGATGATATCCAGTCTTCAACCAAAGCTGACGCTGTTGAAACTGAAGATGGTATGGGTTTGGAAAATGTGGAAGAGGAAGAACTGGAGAATTATTGTCAGAGAGATGGGGGCTTCGATTATGAATCAGGGGATTTTAAAGCAAACAACGATGAGAACGCATTCCAGGGCGATGAAGAGGAGTTGGATGATGAGGATGACTTTGCTAGAAAGGTCAGTGTCATGTTATCCTGAAAGTAGAGGTAAATGGAGATCGGATTTGCTCATTTCACTGTTGTTGAAGAGTTTTCAATCATCAGTATCTTTGAACTTGTTGGAAGATAACCATGGCACTTCAGATTTTAGAAGCAAGCAGTGCCAAAGCCTTTTGCTTTTCATCAGGTCGATGAACAAGAGGCCAAGATGGAAGGATGGAAGGTTCTCCTCAGAGGTTTAAGTTCCCTAGTATCTTGTTTTATCTGATGTTTAACATCACAACTTATTTATTCTGTTCATCAGTGCGCCAAATTGATAAGTAATGAATCACCCCACTGGGGTAGGTTTTGGCTTGCCAATTCTGAACTTGTTAATATGGTATCATCAGCACAGATTGATTTAGGTATTCGAACCTGATAGTTATAATATTTGTATGCAAATTTTTCCATCTTTATCAAGTTGTGAACTGCATGATGTTCTAATAAACCTGGTGTGTTGAGGTTGGGGACATTCTCCTTTTATCTAAACAAATGAAAAATTTTAGTCTTGCATGGAAGATATACTCGGTCCAAATAGATTCCCTACACCTTTGAAATAGGAGATGATTGCATGAAGTTGCGACTTTTACCATTTCAACAGGACCTGTTTAAATTATATCAATGTGATGAGTACACATAGGATAGTTCCTATTAATTATCCGTCGAAGCATTTGATGGATTCATTGCATGAGTAGTGTTAGAATTTCCTGAACAGTAGTGGGTCATGCAATTTTTTTTTTTTTTTTCGATTGCATCATCTTGGCATCAGTCCTTTACTTTTTCTAAACATAAAAAATAAAATATTGATTCACAACTTGATGAGCTTAAGTTTTTAGGTTGTGGTGACTTCTACTCCTCTTGTACAGAATTTCTTTGAAAAAGTCTAACTTTGTATGACCATTTGATATGTGATGAGCATTTGAATGACTGACTTCTCCTATTACACATTTTCTTGTAGAATTTAGAGTTCTTGACAACTTGATATAAGAAATGCATTTGAATAGTTGACTTTTCAATTTAAATAGTTTCTTGTAGAATATGCAAGCTCTGTTTTGCATGCATGCATGTAATGTGGTCAAGGCCCAGTGGTAGTAACAGTTAGTACTCTGCATCAAAACTCTTGCCAAGCATGTTTGTTATCTTGACTTTTCATTGATTAATCCAAAGGTCCCGTAAGATCTCATCTCATGTGACACAGGGTTGACATGAAATCTCCCTTTCCTGCACTGGGCATGAAATAAATAGCCAAGTATGATCCCACTGAATCTGGATTTCTGCAAACAGATTGAGCACAAGGAATGGCATCACAGAGATGACTTAGCTTTGCAGTGGAGTAAGGTCTTCATGAAGGATTATTTGTCTCTTCCAAAGATACTGAATGCTGAAGATTACTATGTGAAACTGTCTTGTGTAAGAGGGTTCTTCTGCTTGAGGTTTTAATTGGATCCATGCATCCAAAGGTTGTTCTTGCATGCATTTACAATCTATGATGCAATGGTTATCTACATCAAGCAGATAGACTCAACAGTTATAAAATCCTGATCAAACCAATATTATTAATTCAAATTAATAATATTGGACACTCGATTAGTTCAAATAAGACTAATATTGTTAATTCTTTTTATTTATTATCTGAAGTGTAAGATTATAAAAGAAAGAAAAAGAAAACCTACTATATTCATTACTCTATCAGTTCTATCCCTATCATTCGTTTCTACTATATTATAAAAAAAATATTTCTTTGTAATATTATTATATATCTATATTTCTATCATCACATAGAAATTATATTTTATTATTTAAAAATAAATAAATTATTGTACCTACGGTTCCATCGATTGATGTATCGGTTCGATCAATCACCCACTGATTCTAGTGAATGTGGGCAGAATTTTCGTTTACTTTGACCTTCCAAACAGTGGCTTCTACAGATGCTGAGGAGGATTTGAATGGGTAAACAAAGATAGCCAATGCAAAACACAGTCCAGCAAACCTACCCAAAGGCACAGTCCCAACTCGTGCTTGAAGTCTTATGAGTCCACAGTCCAAGATAGAAGAATCCCGGAGAACAAAAGCCTGCCAACAAAACGTTCATCGCCACCCAAAAGAAGCTTCCCTGCTAATGTATCGTACATGTTTAAGTGAATAGTTAGGATGCAATTGTGTGAATATTCCTGGAGAATATGCACACGCAGGTGACAACGTAGGGGGGGGGGGTTGTCGTCTTCGTGCAAACCAAAGGGCTACGTCTCATAACTGCACAGTGTATTCTACGCCTCTCGAACCGCAAGTTGGAGGACGTGAGTGACGTCTCGAGGAAACGGCGGCAGATCGTTTTCTTGAATCTGAGCCGTCGTCGTCGTCGTCGTCGTCGTCATCATCATCATCCCCTGCTACAAGCCGAAAATGTACGGAGACAGAATACACCTTGAATCCGAGCCCAGAGCATGCCACCGTGCAAAGGTAGCTCTCTTCTCGTCACCTATATCAGTGATTTTGCTGCACGATCCTAAGCGTTGGTCACTCGATCCATGGCCAGGCAGAGGCGATGCAGGGCAGGGCAGGGCAGGGCAGGGCAGGGGAAGAGACGCTAAAGCCTCTCTCTAGGCTTCCCCAATGGCTCATTTGAAAACAGGGGATGGGGGAGGTCAAAAGTCAATGTTCAAACCTTGTCACTTCATTGCAACTTCCGTCCTCTTCTCCAACCAAACCCGCTTCATGACTCACATGGCTACCCATGCTACACGCCCTCGCCTCCCTATAAAACCCCGCCCCATGCCTTACCTGTACCCTGCATCCCTTCTCCCGACTCCCCTTTCGTCTCCTTTCGTCTCCTCTCCACGCGCGCGCCATCTCTGGGAGAGCACGCAAGAAGGCATCCATCCATGGACCGACTGCTTAAGTGCCCAGCTAACTATGTCCCTCTCACCCCCACCACCTTCCTGTCGAGGGCTGCCGTCGCGTACTCCGACCGCACGTCGATCGTCTACGGGCAGACCCGCTTCACGTGGAAGCAGACCCATGAACGCTGCCTTCGCCTTGCTTCGTCCCTCCGCTCCCTAAACGTGTCCAAGAACGATGTGGTGAGTACCGATGAGTTTACTCTGTCTTCCTGCCGAGTGTTTACGGTGACAGCTAATGCTTTGATGTCATGGCGGCAGGTGTCGGTGCTCGCGCCAAACGTGCCGGCGCTTTATGAGATGCACTTTGGGGTGCCCATGGCGGGGGCTGTGCTCAACACCATAAACACCCGCCTCGACGCCGGGAACGTGGCCAACATCCTCAAGCACTCGGAGGCCAAGGTGTTGTTCGTGGACTACCAGTACGTCCGGCTCGCCGTCCAAGCGTTCAATCGCCTCCTCGGCGACGGCCTGCAGCTGCCTCTGGTCGTCATCATCGACGACGTCGATGCTCCCACGGGCGTTCGGCTCGGGGAGCTCGAGTACGAGCAGCTGATCGCCCGTGGCGATCCCGCGCGCCATCCTTGCCCGGTTCTCGACGAGTGGGACGCCATCGCGCTCAACTACACTTCCGGGACGACGTCAGCGCCCAAGGGTGTGGTCTACAGCCACCGCGGCGCCTACCTGAGCACCCTCAGCCTCCTCCTGCAGTGGGGGGTCGACAACGAGCCGGTCTACCTCTGGTCCCTTCCCATGTTCCACTGCAACGGCTGGACTTTCACCTGGGGCATGGCGGCGCGCGGCGGCACCAACGTCTGCATCAGGGCCCCCACCGCCCGCGACATGTACCGCTCCATCGCTGACCACCGGGTGACCCACATGTGCTGCGCCCCGACCGTGTTCAGCATCCTCCTCGAGGCCGGACCCGCCGACCGGCGACCCATCGCCTCGCCGGTCCAGGTACTCACCGGCGGCGCGCCGCCACCGGCTACGCTCCTCGAGAAGATCCAGCTGTTGGGCTTCCACGTCACCCACGCATACGGCCTCACGGAGGCCACCGGGCCGGCGCTGGTATGCGAGTGGCGCCAACAGTGGAACCGCCTGCCGATGGAGGAGCAAGCCCGGCTCAAGGCCCGGCAGGGGATCAGCGTGCTAACCCTCGCCGACGCCGACGTCAAGGACACCGACACCATGTCGAGCGTGCCGCGCGACGGGGAGTCGCTGGGCCAGATCGTCCTACGAGGTAGCAGCATCATGAAGGGCTACTACAAGAACCCCGACGACACCGCGGCCGCGTTCAAGGACGGCTGGTTCCTCACCGGCGACCTCGGGGTCGTCCACCCGGACGGCTACGTGGAGATCAAGGACCGGGCGAAGGACATCATCATATCCGGCGGCGAGAACATCAGCAGCCTGGAGGTGGAGGCGGTGCTGTACCGGCACCCGATGGTGCTGGAGGCCGCGGTGGTGGCGATGCCGCACCCCCACTGGGGCGAGACTCCCTGCGCATTCCTCAAGGTAAAGAAGGAAACCCAGGAAGGGAGCATCAACGAGGAGGACATCATCTCCTACTGTCGCAGCAGCATGCCCCGGTTCATGGTCCCCAAGAAGGTGGTGTTCATGGAGGAGCTGCCCAAGACCTCCACGGGAAAGATCCAAAAGTTCTTGCTAAGGAAGGCTGCTCGCGGCCCACAAGGGGGCGCCGCGGCGCCGCTCTGCAAACTGCCTCAGGCAGCATCTGGCAACGGGAACAGCACCCGCCACTCCGAGGTCCAAGAGCAAGTACTAGCCATGGCGAGGCTGTAGGAACGCGACATGGCTGATTGCATGGGAAGAAGCACCACCATTACACGTCCGAGCTTGTGTGTAGCTGCTGTCTTAGTTCTTGTTTACGCTCCTCCATATTACGCATTCCAATACACGAGAGTAGTAAGACACTGTTGTATTACTTCATAGTAGCCAATGCGAACAGCTCACTTCATTTTGTCTCATGACCAAAGGAAGTGGACTCGACTTCACTGTTTGACCTGGAGTCAACGATGAATCGGCTCGTTCTCGTCATGTGTTGCCAATCAAATGTCTTGCACGGTTGTTGAACGGTGAATGAACGGAAGATGGTATGTGTAGGATAGAGAAGTCAGGTCAAAGCATTCATTGTGGATCTGCTTCCCTCTCACCTGCCCAGCACTGAGGCTTACATTGCAGAGAACATACCTGAAACTAACTATTCTCGGATCACAATTAGGAAGGTAGACCGTTAGGTCCGTGCCACCACTGCAAAGGCTCGATTCATCTAAGATGTTAATGATTTCTTCTTCTTCTTCTTCTTCTTCTGCTTCTTCTTCTTCTTCTTCTTCTTCTTCTTCTCGCCTTTCTTAGGTGAAATGCCCGAGTCTTTATATTGCTGGTAATGGACAGACAGACAGACGTGTCCGCAGAACTGTTGTGATGTTCTTTAAGATTCCATTAAACTGAAAATGGAGGAGCTGTGTCTTATCAGATTCCACCGGAAAAGGACAACATAACAAGTCAATTCTGGCCTTTAAGTGTGACAGCAAAAGCCATGAGAGGTTGGGCTGTGCTTTGATCAAAGTGGTTGAATCACATTAATTCACCACGACAAGAACAAGAGGTTGTAGTTCTTCGTTTGATCAAACGAGAGTGGAGTCCAAGTAGAAAAAGGGGAGAGAGAGAGAGAGAGAGTCTGTGTGTGTGCGCGTGTGACCCAGCCAAGCCAACATGAAACCATTGCCATGAAGTTATGAGGAAGACGGGAATTCTTTTGTCCTCAATATATCTGTCCAAATCTTGGAATTCAACTGAAGAAGATGGACCGATCCACCTTCGAGAAGTGTAGATCAGTCAAAGGAATCTGGATTGCATCAATGTCCAGTTCTTTTCTAAGCATTTGATTGGGTCCAATGAAGTTGGACTGTGTGATCTCTGTGTTGTGTACTTGTACTGAAGTTTCCACAGGATTGACGCTCGGTTGCAGACATGGTGGAAGAGCTTTGATTCACACCTCAAGACTAAACCTTCATCCAAGTCAAGAAGATTGTTAACATTACAAGGAAAAAACAGGAAGATATTTGATGGCAATGCACAGAAAGATCTCATAAATTTATGTACATGAAACATAAATTAACTTTTTATTCATAAATTATGTCTCATCTGTGGCTTAAGCTTTATATGAGAAACAAAAAAAAAGGAGAGAAGTTTAATAGTAACACATAAAAAGTATATATATAAATATATATATATATATATGTAAAATATGAATGAAGAAAAAATTGATAGTAATGCACAACAAGTTAACATGTAATAAAATGAAAGATTTAAATACATGCATCTACGATAAGCTAAATTAAGGGCTCATCTTCAAACTAAGAAATTTGATAGTAATACATACACATGAAGAAAGATAATCTACTAACGAAGGTTACGAGCGTACAAATTGTATTATATCTACGGGCTTTCAAGCTTTCGATCGAATTACAATAAGAAAAACAATAAGTTTAAGACGATGAATACGATCGAATTAAAAATTTTAAATTAAAATCGATTCAATCCGATTCAAACTAAAAAAAAAAAAAAACTCGATACGATACGATACGATTTTCTTTTCTTTTATTATTCGGTGTAAACACCCCTAGAAAAAAAAAAAAAACAAAGAAGTTTTGCTTTCCAGCTCACGTCGTGCACAGAGGAAAGTGAAACGTCATCATAGTGTTTGCATCGATAGATGTCAGTCACCCTCTTTAGCTTAAACTTTAAACCAAAAAAGAAATGGTTCGTGGTTTTGCTCTTCTTTTGGAGCCACGCCAAAGACTATTGTGTGATAGCTGGGCTGGCCACATGACTCCTTTTCTTGCAACAACATTACTTCCATGTGGTTCATCAGTCTCGATCGACATCATCAATGTGTCTATCCTTGTAGCAACTACTGCGGTGGGGAAGGAGTGTGTGCACATCTATCTCCGTTTCAGATGGTGCAATTAATTCTTCTACGCTTCCACATATCATTCATTCTAATCCGGTAAAAGAAAACTACGAAGAAGACTATGGAGGAATGGTTCTAATATTGCTATCACCTGAAAGAAACCGATGACATATATTAAATTCGGTTCGTAACATATGGTTGAGGATTCAAAATATCATTCCATATATTTTTTGATGCTTACAAACGATATTATATATCTTTGAGGCTCGACGATGATGAGAGCCCAAAGTACTTTTTCATATTAAATATCTCAAGAAAAAAGAAGAAGAAGAAGAAGATGTGGGGGTCTTTTCATGACGAGATGCATCGAGACTTCACTTTCTATGCATTAATCTCCCTCACAATAAGAGAGGAACGCGATGATGTCTTTGCCGCTGAAACAACAAGAGCTTTTCCCATCTTGATCGAAGGATAAGAGATGTTGTGTTGGTAGGTGTCATCCGAGCTACGTAATGGGGGGCGGAAAGGGAAACGATAGAAGCATGTTAAATCATTGCGTGCAACACGTACTTCACCTCTTCTTCTTCCACCAGGAAATACTAAGTCTCTGATCACACATGGGAACAAACACCGTTCATGGAAGTCATTTTCTGCTTTATCAAATGTTTCATTGCAGACCACAAGGATTCACATTGGCCAACCCTTTTTTTTTTTTTTTTTTGTTGTTTTGTGTGTGTTTTTTCTTGCAACCCACATCAAAAGATCTTTTTATTTTATTATTTTATCTCATGTTTTTCATGCACTATAATTTTGATTATACTAGTCGGATCGGATCGATTCGATCGAGTCTCGGGTCACTACTTAGATCATAAATCTAATACACTTTCTAAAAGTAAAATATAATTATATGTATTTTAATATAATTCTTGATTTAAGTAGTGGTGTGCAAAACTAACTTACAATTTACTCCCATAATTTTTATGCCTAAAATATTAATTTAGTACCCAATGTTCTTGTCTAGTTGTGGTGCACACAATCTTATTATCAAATAATTTTTATAGGACAAATTCGATAAATATATTTGGTAGTAAATAATTAATTAAAGTTGTTTCAGTCTTTTTAAGCTTGAAAGTGCTTATTTGGGTTTTATAAGGAAATAAAAAAATCCAAAAAATCTTGCAAATTTGATATAATATGGGTTGCACCTCCATGCAAAATATGTTTCTTTCTTGCAACTTTAGTCCATGGAGGATGTATTTGTGTAATATGAAAACCAAATAATTGTTAGCGGTCAATTCAATATAATTCTTTTGCGTGTTCTTTTTCTATTATTTAATGGAAGGGTTGTATGCTTGCGTTTACTCACTGTTACACTTTGGACCTTCTCTCATCTAAATTGGCCATTTGCGATTTCTATTCTTTGATGTATGTTTTTTTTTCTAATTTATAAGCTGTTGTCACGCCACGAGAAATATTTTTAAATCGATTCATGATTTTTTTTAATTTCCCAAAGTAATAAAAATTATTGAAATATTCAAAGTCGTACAACAATGACTTTTCTTCGGATGTCATTAGAAAGGACATCGATTATTTTATATTAATCCATGAGTAAAATGTGTTGCAAAGAAGAAGCGTCTTTTATATTACTCTATGAATTTTACAAAAAGAAAATCAAGCAGTGGTCTTTTTTATTCTTAGAAAAATTAGTATTTCTATTTTTAAATTTAATAATAATAATAATAATAATACTAATACAAATAAATTAAGATCGGATAATATTTTTAATATTTCTTAAAATTAAAATTATTTTTGATCGAGAGTATACCCAATGCACGAGGCTTCCACCAACCAATCTCGGAGGGCCAATGTGCGTAAAATAAAGATGTTTACAATATAAATGGAGATAATATACTTCAAAATCTTATAAGATATTAAGAAAATCTTAGGCTTAATAATACACTTCAAATGCTTATGAAAATTCTAAAAAATATACTTTAAATATTAGGCATATATATATATATTATTTTTCAACTATGCCTTCTAGTAGTCCACTTGAATTTGTTATGGGTAAATGCGTCATATTGAAATCCAAAGGGGGCAAACATGACATTTCAAAGCCCTACAAGGGTAAATACGCAAACGTAGACCGACGAGTTGAGTCGCGACAGGTGGTGCGGTTCCGCTCCATTCTTCTCGCTCCTCTTGTTTTCTGAACAGCTTCTCGAGACTTAAATCGTAACGTAAGCCAAATTTGCTGCAATAATAAGACAAAAAAATGGATGTATCTGACACATTTCCCTACAGCAAGACTAAATGACACGTGAGACATCAAACGCTCCCAGTCAAATTAAACTTCACTCCAGTTTCTTCAGTTCAAACTTAGTAAGTGTCATGTTGCATAGAACAACGTGCAGACGAGCGTGTTCTTGTTTGACCAGCCATGAATTGAATGCATGGAGGAGTACAGAAGACCCAGACCAACACTACCTCTCATCCTCCCTGGATGAAGAAGAGGAGGAGGAGGAGGAGGAGGAGGAGGATTTAAGGGAAGGTAGCAGGTCATCGTCCAAGTGCAGTTGACTCCATCTTCTAACTGCAGGTTGACTTTTGTATGACTTGCCAACTCATGAGGTCAGCATTGATGTTCAAGGTGTCTGACCTCAATAAGTAGCATCACCAAGACCACTGTGTCCGGTACAAGCTCGTTTGACTTTATCAACACCCTGCATGTAGCTTGGTGTGACACTTTGGGAACTCAATAAATTGGCAGGAGAACTGAGGTTGAAGCAAACATTGACTTTGTGCAGGTAGATGAGTACGGATTCGGGGTCGAATTGAGAT
Organism: Musa balbisiana; assembly: GCA_004837865.1. Classification (NCBI taxonomy): domain Eukaryota; kingdom Viridiplantae; phylum Streptophyta; class Magnoliopsida; order Zingiberales; family Musaceae; genus Musa; species Musa balbisiana. The sequence continues at coordinate 33,205,994 of CM017194.1, forward strand.
CTTTTATTGATTGCTTGGGCTGCAACTTAATGAGAGAGACCAAATGCAGTTGCTTGACTTCCCAACTGTGTTGTTCTTTTGTCTACCAAGTTTATACGGCAATCGCAGAGCCGGTCATGAAGAATTGGTCATGAGTTTTCTCACTGGGAGATTTGGGTTGAGTTAGTGTGCTAAGTTGGATCATAAGTTTACCTAAATAGAAAGAAAGCGCATGACAATTGCCAATTAATTTGGATGGCTCAAAAAGTTAGATGATTTTGATTTCCGAACTAATGGAGGTTCAGCGGTGGACGATGAATTATTACGGAGGGGAGGGGGGGGGTGTGAAGTCTGCGTCCAACTTTTGATCTTTAAATTGCAGGTAGGTGTTTGATTGGAATTAATGTTTTGGCAAACGAGATGTGGCACTTTTTTGACCACGCATGTACTCGCGAATGGGGAGAAAGATGGTGCCAATGATGTGAGGCCGGCGTCCGAGCCTTTCCTCCAGTCGGGACAGAAGCCACTGTTTTGGAAGAACATAAAGATAGGGACAAGTAAAACGAAAGAAGAGTTGGATCAATGTTTTGGGCCATGAATCAGCCCATTTATCCTCGAGAGAAATATGTCAAGGAATGACTCCTGCAATGGTTCTACCTCATGTCTTCACGAGATTTCAGAATGATCCTGAGATTAAGACAACATGGGCGCATCAAAGGCACATATAAATCTGTAACAAGATGATCCTACTGTATTTCTTAACAGTAATACACGATGTTCTTCTCCTTCGACGCCAGGAGCGGCTTGATGGCAGCGCTACCGGGATACCTCGTGCTGTGTTGTCCATCAGCACAGGCTCCTTGTCGGGCCGCGCTGCTTGCCTCCTTTGAACCGACGTCTCCTGCTCCATGTAAACCTGGGCACAGAATGCAATCAGACGGTCCTCATATGCGGTGGCACTGTTCAAGATAACACACTAGGATAAGTCTAACAAAAAAAGAACAGCATACACGTCTTGAAGTAAAAGATAATGATGGGTGGGAAGAGATCGATAGAGAGTGTGTGCACCGCGCATAGCTGCAGAGTAATTGAATTAAGTCTCGTATTGATGCACAGATTATAGAGCACAAAAAAGAGATGGAATAGAGGGGTAGGATCTCACGTGTAACAAAGATTGTTTGTGAGCGTTTGAAGAGCATTTGCTGTGAAATTGTTCTCGTCCCACAAGACATGGTAGTGCGCAGGTCGGCTTATACCGTTCATGAGGGTAAATTTGTGAACGATTATATGCACGAAACTGATGAAGAAAAGCAGTGATAGAGATGAGAGTTACTTGGATGCAGGCATGGCTGCAGAGGTAGAAGTCAAACTCGGTAGGGTGGCTGATCTTAGAATCAACAACAGTCCCTGAAAACCCCAAAAAGCAAATCACCACATGGAAGTCAGCTTTGGAGCTTTCAAAAAAGAAATAGAAACCAGAAATAGAATAATTCTGTGAAGATAAACCAGCATCATGTGATCAAAGAGACTAACCGGGTAAAATGTTTCCGCTCATATCAACCAAATAGTGATCATTATAATTGTTTGCAAACAGCCTAGTATGAAGATGTTTTTAGACGACCACAAAAGTCACCGGTGGCTGATAATTCCATTCTAGAGTGGCTGATAATTCCATTCTAGAGAGGCACACGCCTGATACAGGTGAAAGAAAAAGGTTGGAGAATATCAACACGGGAGTAACAATCATAGATCAATCGTGACAGGATATCGTACTTTTCTGATTGCATCAAGTTCATAAAGTAAAACCTGATAAAATTGTCCCTCACTCCATCCCTGCAGAGAGAGGACCATAAGTGGATCGTTATGATAGAAAGAGGATTAAAAGGCAAGTAAATTTATTAAGTTGTATACCTGTAGAATATAATTCGCTGAGGCTTTTGTCCAGTAGCTCTTTTAAAGGAAATAAGAAGCACCCAGCAAATTCCATGGTTATCAGATCATTTTCTCTTAGCATAACACCAATTTGGAAAAAACACAATCAACTAATCCTATATGAAGAAGCGGCTGTTAACAAGTTATCCATACTTGACCATGCCCCCAGTGACAGTTCCACACTGAGGATCTTGCCAGACTTTGAACAGATCTTGAATCAATTCTTGGCGATGGGGCTGAGCACAAACCAGTCCCGCATACTTTGTCACCTCTGGCCAATCTCGAGATGCAACTACCTGAGGAACAATCAAGACCAAGGTAGGCACTATAATCCAGATAATCATATACATCGACAAAGAAAAACAGCTACTTGCATAGGAAGAAAAAAATTACAGCTGCAATAGAAGGCTGAAATCTTCTCCGGGATGAGGATGTGTAACATCAGCACCAAATATTTTTGGTAGGGAGGTCACTAACAAGAGGTATGCGTCCTGACAAGGCATCCACAAAAACTGTGTTTCTACCTCCAACCTATCCATCAAAATACTCTTCATCAAAAAAGGGAACAGATAACATGCATCCAGATACCCACCTTTACATTTATTTTCAGAGCAACATCTGCCAGATACTGCTTGCTCATCCGGAAAACATGCTTAGCCAAACAACACTGTGAAACGAAACCAATATCTGTCTCACATATCCGTTATACGTCACCTGTCATTATAGAGTAAGTGAATGCTGTGAATGAACAGGTAGGAAAAGTTGAAAGTTCATGTATGATTGGACAAAAAGTCAACAAGCATAATGGCATCACTAAGTTGTAGCAAATAAGATGACATGCATGACAGGAAGCATACCATAAAGGGGACCATTATTATCAGGCAATATTATATTAACCAAATCAAGCTCTTTGTCATGGGGCTAGAGTATGCTTATTATTGCATCATGAAAGTGTGCTTTCAAAGCTCTTTCCACTTGATCAGCATGAACACATAACAGACAAAGAACAGGTTCCAGTGAAAAAATCTGTAAAAATTTAGATAACAGGATTGGTCTGTAGATTCTATTTGACATCATATGAAAAACAATTGAGTAGAGATTAAAAAATAGGAGGATGTGTTCTAATAAGAATAAGACCAAGAACATACCATTCCAGATATCTGGCACATCAGAGCAGGCTCATGACAAAAATCCACGAGCAAGACTCTCTTGAACATTCCGTGCAAAATTGATACATGTCCAATTGGTCACTCTCCCACCATTCACCATTTTCTATAATTGAAAAATAACAAAAGAAGATGATATCAGAGAAGAATAGAACGGCCTAGTCATGCTTCTGTATGAGAAAAAATAAAACTTGGTACAGCATTATTTCCATCGAATCAATACTTTGCAGAAGGCCAAACATGTTCAGGTATAGCACTCAACCAGCACACAGAAGTTCATTGTTCCAGATAAAGAAGAAAATGTCAGAACACCCTTGTGGGCTATAAGTCGATGGTTTAAACTCACACAAGCCAGGACGAGAACTCCAGTTATAGATCAACAAGAAGACATAATATATTGCTGGCAATACTAGATTGACTGAAATACAGTCAAGGTCCTTTCTCTGTTAGTTTGGCAAATGTCATGTCCCCATTGAATATATCAGAGTTACATTATTAACTTACAATACTGCAAATCTACCTTTAGCCAGTCAAAATAATGAAATAGTCCAATCTATTATGCCTCTTTACAAACAAGCCAATGTAATGATGAGATTTTAAATTCATCAAAAACGAAGCACACCACAACCCCTGAAAAGACCATCAATTGTGATGTCACTTGAAATCATTTGAATACACTTTCAAGTAACAGCTAAGTAGCAAGTCTCCGGACAAATGAAATAGGACACTATTGCCATCAACACCCCCTTGCCAATTCAGAATTCATTGTGTAATACTAACATGCAGTATCCACATACATGTCCAATTATCTTCCCACAAAGGTAGAGAAAATCATTCCTGAGTGAATGAGGTACATGTGAAAAATGATACATCAATCAAGAAACAATGGTATTACTACTTCCTATTTCCTACTGAAGAAACCAATGCCTGACAGACACTAAACATGTAATTAAACCTTTCCCTAAGCTAATTACATGCGAGCCATAAAGCAAAGAATGCAGTTTCAGTGCAGAAACCAAAAAGTTAGCTAAGACACATAAACATGATAGCCAGCATGAATAAAAAAATGTTTCTATCCATGATTAACAAAGGCTAAGCATCAATGCAGGAAGATAGTGTAATAGGAACGATGATTCCAAATGGTCCAACTATTGATAAAGGAGAAAAGGATTTAATCATCTAAGGAGGATAGCTAAATCACCAATACCAAGTCCAATGCAGCCTTTACAGTTCAAGTAGTGAAATAGGAATCATGTGCCTATTTAGCCTTTTTAAGTTTAAGAGATCCACCTTCTAATATATACAACAGAGAATAAACATTATCAAAGCAACAAAAGAGGATAGCTATACATCCCCAGTATAAAAGTCTACTAGAGACTTCTTAAGTTGGAGGAACTAGGAAAGGAAACCTTTGATGTTTTAGCCATAAAAGAGCAAAATCAAAGACAAGGTTGTAGCTTGGGTTTCACTCTGAAAAGTGAATTGACACTCCTACAGATGTTACTTATGGCTTGCATACATGATGCGCCCAGAGATCCACAAAATTATGGTAGCCATATATGCATCCTCTAGTATGTAATATGTCAAAGCTTTTGATGCATAGAACTTATCATAACAGGTTTCGATGCACGAATATAAAAGAACTCACTAGCATTGCCATAAGCATATTGTTTAGTATCATCAGTGAGAGTGCAACCACATAGCACCAGTAGAAGAATCAACAATTAGGAGCTGCAGGTTTAATAACTTGAAAAGCAAAAGATGCATCTGATGAAATACCTTATTCATCATATTCCTTTGGCCAACTCTTGGCAAGCAATCCTTCTCTCTACCAGTGTCATGGTAGTTAAGCTGTACAACCAAAAAGATGATCTCAATTACACAGAGTTCTAGCCTGATAGAAAAACAACAAAATGCAATAGTTCATTTGTTCTCCATTACCCAAGGTGCAGGCAGAACACGAGTGTCAACTAATGCAAGTTTCTCACTGATATTGATGCCAAATTCTTTGGCATAAGGGTCTTCATTGTATGCATTGTGATCAACTGTCTGCAAAGTTACAGATACATAAAATAAAGAAACTAAAAGACAATGTTATGTTGCAAAAATTCTATATGAATGTCTTTCGAACTCTTCTATGCAGCAAGGCTCTGAGTAAATGGCAGGGTCATTTTATGTCAACACAGGTGTTCTGGTTATTCAAAAGAACCAATCAGCATAAATTAGCGTTAATTTTGGCTTCGAACCATGACTAAAAGATAAAAACAATTAATTGAAATCAAATAAAAATAGCAGCATGTACGGGTGTCATATCTCCACCAGATGCAATAGGGTCAACCCCAAGATTTTCAATCCTGTTTAATATAATTCGTTGTATGAATTGTAGGATATCTTGACCTAGCAGCAAATTGAAATAAACAGGTGGAACGTATGATACCTTGAAAAATCTTTTGTTTGAATAGTCAAATCCAGAGAACAGGAAAATCTTCTGAATGAGGATTCATGCGTTGGTTTGATAGAATTTAGGAATCCCAAACCAAGCATAATTGAGTACTTAAGAAACAACAAGCCGAAAGGATAACACAACCTGACCCCACTCATGGGACTGTTGCCCTTGTTTTTTCAGCTGCTTGTACAGGGAACTTGTATCATACACCTTTCTCCACTAGAACCTCAATTATAAATCTTAAATTTGGTGTGATAATGAGAATACCTACTCCTTTTCCCTTTGTACCTGAATTAACGGTAGCAGCAAGTGCAACCTAATTCGACCAACCTGAATTTTTTGTATCGCCAATCCACAAACTCACCTCATCCCATCAAACTGGGCCAAACAATTAGCTGTAACGGTTCAGTGAAGGACAATAAATTTTGATCAGCAGGAAGACCAAATCAGATGCATCCTTATGAGTACCATCCTACTTCCCAATTTGAACATGCTCCAGTCCAATGAAATAACACAGCTAATTCAGGCCCTTACTACCTCGGTAGCCAACATTCTATATTAAACTTAGTTTGAAGAATGAAACTAAAAGCATATTATAACAATGATCTAAAGAATGAAAGAGGAAACTGCAAAAGAGGGGCATTGCTATCCTCTAACTCAAGAACCTTTGCAGATTGAGGAAAGTGCAGAGATTGTGAACCTAGTATTAAGTACACATGTTTACCATGTCGTAGAGCATCTTTAATTGAGTTCAAAGTGGAGAATTATTGTTTCAGTGACAATAAAAAATGGTAGTTTAGCAAGTATGGTTCTAAAACTAGGATTTTGAAAGACTAAAAAAAGGACTACCAAGTCAATCAAGAACAACTAATTACTGAGGCCAAAATTAATACTCAACCTGTATGATGTCAAGTTCCCGATCATGAGAATGTTGGCAAGTTACTTTTAAAAGAGCAGCAATTTGTCTTTCATTCAACCTCTTAGAATATCTCTGCCCTTCCACAATCTTTCAGACCTATAGGCAATTATAATAACTATTGAAATTGATTTTCTTACCATCATGATATAAAGCTTCATATGCACAACAAAAAACTTTAAAATATGGATCAAATGTACAATGCACTACAGAATACTTATCACTTACCTCCGTAGGTAGATAATTTGGTCTCTGTGGGTTTCCAACTTGCAAGCAAGGCGAAGTTGTGTTTTGGATGGTAAAACCATACATCTCTCGAAAATATTGCACGAAAGACTTGATTGTACCTCTTTCATCAACTGGGAAACTGTCATTTCCAAATTCCAAGACACAATTAAGATGCATAAGAGTCAATTTAGCAATCAACAGAAGGATGGCAATTCTAAGAGCATCTAAATCATCCTGAACAAAAAATAAAATAAAAAAAATGATCTGTATCAAGTATCAACAAACACCAAAGTAGTTTCTTACGTGAGTCCCCTAGTTGCCTGTGATGTTAAACCAGATATGTGATATTTTCTATGCATATTACCACGATGAGTGACCTCAACTTTCACTCCTCTCAGGGCCTTCTTGATCTGGAGTAGCACAGATAAGATGAACAGTGATGTAGGAAAACAAAACTGCCATAAAGTAATGAGAGACTTACATATTGCACTTTCTCAATAATAGTCAATTAATCTATCATAATATATAAAGCACAAAGCATCAATGAATCAGGACAAAGAAAAGCATGTTGATTTTAATCACAATAAATGTTGCCAGGATCAGATCACAAATTTCTTGAGATTAAGCACGACTAGATCAAGCTCTATAAATTGTACAAATAAAAAATACCTATGTTGCCTATATAATATTAGTAATGACATTTGTGTGAAAATAACAGTAATAATTATTACACAAACTATGAGGTAACTCCTTTGATGCCAGAGATCATTAGAGAATTGAATCCGAAGAACCAAAAGGTATATACTTTGCTGAAAAAGTCAAAGAAGTATTCTTTTTTCACACATAAGAAATGTAAAAAGTAAAAGGAAAAAAGTGGCGAGAAAGATGACTGAGCAAAGTGCTCCAACTATCAACTCACTGTTAATGTATAAGAATGGTTTTTCCTAATTGAAAAAACAAGAAATAACGGCCTGCCAAGATCTGTTCATGATGAAAACAGGGTACCAGCACTGTATTTTGATAGAAGTGAAGCATGAGAGATATTTCTTTGATTTACATGGCCTCACTATATTTTGAGGAGCCGATCCTATAGAAGTTATCAAATATTCTCATGCATGTGCAAACACACCCAAGTCTGCATTCCAATAGTAGCAAACTACAATAGAAACATCAATTTTTGGAAGAAGGATATTCTGCTAATCTAAAATTAAATAGCTTAGCAAAAATGATTCGATGGTAAAACCACTAGCCTTTTTCCAATCTTACTACAACTCACGGAACCATAAAGCAAAAGGGGAGAAGTAGAGCTCATAGCACAGAACAAAACCATAGGAAAGGGAACAAAGCACCGAGACACTCCAGAAACGATAGAACGGATGAACCAAGCAACACTCTGCTCTGTAACCATTGGCACCGCGATCGCAGATCTACCATTTTCGACTAAATCGTAACATACCCGTGTCCATAAAACGTTCTTTGTCACTTCCGGAAGCTGGACAACCGCAACATCCTAACCCTAACGCGAAAAAGTAGGAGAAGTAAATCCCTAAGACCTGAAGCTACTTGATTACGCACCATTAGTTGCGAACCAAATGGAATCGATCGAAGAGCGACGCTTCAGGGAGCAAGCAAACCGGTTTATCGTGACTGGAAAACCAGGATACGGAATTGGAAAAACCGCCGATCGCCTCCCGATACCGTCCAAAATATATCCACAGAGGAGAGCAGAGAGAGTGCAACTGTGAAGAGCGTGGCTTTTATGAGCAGGCGATGGGGCGTGGCAGAAGACGACAAGCACCGATCCGGCTCAGGCTGGCCCAGCACGTGTTTCCCGCCACATCCCGGGCGCGTGACGCGGCGAGTGCTCCGCGCGACCCGTCGATCGACGGGTGCGATTTGGCGGGGTCGAGAGTTGACGGCCACGATGAACCCGGTGATTGAGATGGAAGGTGGATCGGTTGTTTCACGAGAATTGATGCAGTCCCGGCGCCGTCGGGTCGACACGACATGCACAGCGTCGCTCCGCGGGCCGCCCCGTAACGTAAGACGGGCCTGTGGGGCCAACTCACTGAGGGCCCACACGATGACGCTACACACTTGCTTGGATTGGGTTACACGTAGGCCCGCACAGGTGGGCTCGGTTTTCGGCTGCACCCACCGGAACACGGTACAGGATTGGCGAGGTACTACAAAGAGGCCACTGATCCAGTCCAAAAAGGCCGAATGCTTTTCTCGACACCCACAAAATAGACCCGGAAAGAACACCCGTATGATCCAAGCCGTCAATCTCACCGTTTCCCGTATGACAAAGGATCTGTTTTGGGTAATCCTGTGGGTAATATGGGAAGTAGACTAAACAAAAATGAGAGTGGCGATTTTGGGGAAAAGCCCTTTGGATTTTTTTGCGCATCGCACCCTCCATTTTCATAATACCCGAAAAGAGTTCATTACTTTATAGAAATATTAAAATGTCATATTTTGGAGAGAAAAAAGAAATATTTCTCACTAGAACCTAATTAGATTAGAATTTTCAGTTAAACTGGTCTAGTGTTAGAAATTACAGTATTTTGATTCAAGAATTAAAAATATTATAATTCTTTTCAAAAATATTATCATTGATTCGGTAATATTACTGGTTCGATCTAATTAGATTTTGATGAAAATTAGGTATGTAAGGGTATCGATAGGAATAATTTTATTATTTAAAAAGTTAAGATTTTTTTTTGCACATTATGAAGATGAGGGGTGCGATCCGAAAAAAAACTATGCTTTTTTCATGAAAAATCATCTAATAAAAAATAAAGTAAAAAAAAGTGAAATTTCTAAAGAGAGAAATTAAAAGGTATTTCATGGTACTACATATCACACCCCATTAGGAGCTTTATACTTGATATGATACTGAACCAATAGGAGAGAATGAGTGCACAAATGAGTCACATAACACACACACACACATAAGCCTCTCTCTCTCTCTCTCTCTCTCTCTCTCTCTCTCATGGTGGAGATGGAGAGGTCCACCAAGTGTTTAGAATCCAAATGCAGGACTTGGTCTCACGGGGTTAATTAACAGTGTCCTTCTCCCATGGTTGACAAGATTGTCATGCATGGTGGATCCACCTCCTCCTTGGACTTTGCATCCCCCACAAATGGCCACTTGATAGCAGGGGGATCCTTTCAGGTCTCTCATGCATGGCCCAAAGTGTGGCTTACTGAGGGCAGTTCATGTCCCTTCCCAAAACCTTCCATTGCTCATGGTGTTCAAGAACATGTAGGAAAAGTTGATAGAAATGGCAGTGTGATGGAAAAATTAAGCTGACTTCTTTCACAAAAATAAAAATGAAAAAGCAGATTTCAGTGACAGTATCTTTGTAGCTTGAGTAGCTCAAACCACAAATTAAAATGGTTGAAATGAGATGACCAAAGTATTAATCTGTGGTATCTCTTAGATCTGTGTGCATATATTCGCACAGCTTCTTCTAACCAAACAGTGCTGAGTGTAGAAATCAGGATAAGGCTGCATGCATCCTTGAAACCAAAAAATGTGGCACAAAAACAAGGATCAAAAGACAGTATTGCTGAGAGTTCTCCAGTTGTTTATAAGATAGATGCTAATGAATCCATCGTTTCCAGCTCAATTTTCCATCCAATTTCTTTCATACTCCTCTAAAAATATTTTATCTTGTTCTTTCTCACAAAAAATTTGATCAATAATAGACTCCATTTCTAACTCAAGATTTGATCAGAAGTGAAAAAGGAAGAAGAGAAGATATTGCTGGAGAATAATTATGATAATTACAATACTTTAATTAAGATGATTAAAATAGATTTATAAAAACTATGAGTCGATATCATTTGCTTAGACTTTAATATTTTTTATTAGTAATACAAGTTTAGAGTTGGTTATTTCATTGGATCGGACGATAACAAATGATATCATCGTTGATATATTATTGAACATGATAAATAATTCGAGAAAGAAAGAATTATCAATGTAGATACCTCTTACATGTACTATGCTAAGGTTTGATTCTAAAACATATTATTATTGATGAAGATGTCAAACTATCATTATTAACTTAAGTTTTTTGAATCAGTAATTCAAAATTAATAAGTTATTTATTTCGTTATCATAACAAAAATAAAAATGGTTTGGATTGGATAGTTTGTGAAGATACAACCTTATTGCGCTTTGATTAGAAATCACAAAAACTACCACAATTGATGAAAAGATGGAGACAACCCAATCCAACTCTATTTGATTGTGAAGATGCAGTGGATAGTACAAAAACCAACTGGTGCAGAAAGCAAAGTTGCAACTATCATGAGGATTCTTTGTTTGTAGTATTCTACAGTAGCCCAAGTGGTCGAAGGCATGTCACTGAGAAAACAAGCATTACATGATACTACTAAGAGCATGCTTATAAAACCCAATCAACTAGTTTTCTTCTATAATGCAGCCAAACAAAGAAGCTATGAATAGCTCGAGTATACAGATTAAATAGTGTTCGTTCAAGTGCAAAACAATAGTAGAAATCAGCAGATTGATTCCTGTATTCTTTTTCTCACACAGATGACATCAAGGAGTTCAACATCCCTTTAATTTTTGTTTTTTGAAAAGGTAAGTGAGAATTCAAGTCGAGGATGAACTGTCAAAGTCTTATCCTTTTAAATGGGTGCATGAAATCTAGAAATGACAAACAATAATTGTTCTCTCTATGGTCTTATCAACAATGTTGCTTTGGGGGACAGATGTGCTCCATCATTCTGGTTTTTAATGAATCAATCATTTAAATTTGTAAGGATTCAAGAACTAGTATGTGAACAGCAAGACTACTATATCGGACAAATCACCAGTCCACTGTTCTTAGTATCTTGAATGAAGCAACTCACCCTACAGAGCACACCACAGAAAGGGACAGATCGTAGTAAACTTAGAACAGATGGTTCTCAGCAAGACTGACCTTTTGAATGCCACCTAAAGAACTCACAATTGTTCTCCAACCATTTTTCAAGGTTTGATCTATATATGGAAAAGTATGAGTCCGAATCTATATATTCCAAAGCATGGAAACAAAAAGAGAAAGTTCTTGCTAGATCTGGCACATAAAATAATCAACTTAAATAAAGAAATTGAATAAAACAAAGGAGGTAATGGTACATTTAAAGATTGTTATCAAAGGGAAGGTTTGTGGGGAAGACACAAAAAAGTTTCTTGGATAGTGGATTCTATTATTGCTTTTGTCAGTATTTATTTCCTCCATGTTATTCGGCAAGAGATTTGTAGCAATTGATTTATGATGGCTACGGATGCTGTTGGATTCTGACTTTGGAGGTGGTGAGAGTACGATGAACGGAAGCCCTCACTCTCACTGACATTTTCACTTCATGCCCTTTCTCCGCCCTCATCCGAATTTAGAGGATAATTTTAATTCAGACATATATTATTAACACATGAAAATCATCGAATCAACTTAATTGATTCACTGTTATTGAAGGTACATATCCTTCCTTATGATTCCTCTTTACTAATGTGAAGAGCTGACATGAGAAACCAATATGGACAACTTATTAGGAAGGTGATTCGTCAAGGGTAATATGGTGGAGTCGGGTTGGAGAGCTAGCTTGACCATGCTACTGGGTCGTTTCTTGATTGCATCTTTGGATAATATCCTACACAACAGGTCTATGCCGAGAGCGTTCCAGCTCAACCCCTCCGATGCTTAAGTCAACAAGACGGAGAGAGAGATTAACAATGTAAGTAAGAGAGTGAAGAGCTCTTGCCCCATTTTCCTAGTATGATTTGGAACTTGGCTTTTATACTTGGGCGCTAAGCGGCATGGACATGCATTCGCTAGAATCAATATTATCAATATCCTCTCCTCTAATATGTCTCATATATCTCTCAAGAGGATAAGATACTCTATCGGACATATGTAAAGTTGGAACTTATGTACTAGATACCTAAACAGACTCGGGCTATGAAGTTGTGCTTGAGCTAGGTTCTCCAACCTCGCTCAATTCTATCACACTCCCACTGTCTCCACCAATAATGTGTTCTTTCTCAAAAAAACACCGTTCTCTTAGCTGTAAAGACATTTTGGTCCTCAAGGTAATAGAAAAAATATCCATAAGTTTTCTTAGGGTATCCCATGAACTTGCATCATTCCGTCCTAGATTCCAACTTATTAGGATTGTATCTTTTAACATGGGCAGGGCATCCCCAAATCTTAGCAACCTTAAGATCAGATTTCTTCTCTTTCCATATCTCATATAGTGTAAATACTACTGACTTAGTTGGAACTCTGTTCAGAATGTAAGTTCTGGTCTCTATGGCGTATCCGCAGAATGAGATGAGTAGGTCGGTGAGCTCATCATGAGCTGCACCATGTCTAAAGTGTACGATTCCTCCTTCAAATACACTATTGAGCAGAGGTGTATAAGGATGTGTCCATTGTGATAGAATCACATGATGAACTAGGTGAACTCTGTATTCAAGTACTCACCTCCTCGATTTGATCGAAGTATCTTGACATTCTTTCTAAGCCCATAAATGTAGGTAACTCTTGTCAATCACAACTTCTTGTGACTCCCGTCCTGTTCGACCTCCGAACCATCATGGTCTCGAAGGACTTGATCAACCATGATATGTTTGGTTAAGTTAATACCACATTTCAAGATGAGTCTGATTCGATGATGTACCTCGGGGGACTCGACAAAGTATACCATGTCATCAGGTCATCGATGGCATCTTTATGTCATAGGCAAGATAGTAAATTATGATATAGGTGATCCTCAAGGGACTTGACCAACTCAACATACATCGAGAATCGATCCTTACCTATAATGGAAGGTCATGTAGGTCAATCTAATATGACGTGTCACACACATACATATTTAATATATATCTATATCGTATGTAAATATTAGTAAATAGATGTTGATCAACCATGATGTTTGGTTAAGTTAATACCAACATTTCAAGATGAGTCTGATTCGATGATGTACCCTCGGGGGACTCGACAAAGTATACCATGTCATCAGGTCATCGATGGCATCTTTATGTCATAGGCAAGATAGTAAATTATGATATAGGTGATCCTCAAGGGACTTGACCAATCAACATACATCGAGAATCGATCCTTACCTATAATGGAAGGTCATGTAGGTCAATCTAATATGACGTGTTATACATATCTAGTATATGTATGAGCAATCACACATCACATAAGTCATCACACCAAATGAATATAGACCATAGCCTAATGTGAACAGGCCCGAGCCAATGGGCCTAATTACTCACATCATGATCTACGCATGCAGCGAGGCATTTTTATGCCCTGTGATCGTTCATCTCATTCTTGTTGGTTTTGTCGGCATCTCGACGCATCTTCATACGTCACGATCGTCCGTCTCGACCTCGTGAGTCTCACTATCGCTTCCACGCTCCCGTTGTGTCTCCTCATGTGATTACAACTTGATCGTAGGCATGCAAGCCCAACAATAAACGAAAAAAAATTAGAGGCTTGTAGGCCCCAATAATAAGAATCATATGTACACACATCACATGGTTAATGATCATCTTTCCACATGAAATATCATATGTACATATCATAATATAGGACTACTGGATAAATAATAACGGTTAATTAAACTTTTTTAATTCAGTAATATTTTTTTAAATAAAGGGCACATAATTGTTTTTGAATTATAAGGGTATTTTGGTAATTTAGATAGAAAGAACAAAATATGAAATTTCTCAAATTCTGATGGGTAAAATTATCCTTTTGCAAAAAAAAAAAAAAAAAAACCATAACCCTCTCATTTGTTGCATTGCAACCGTCGCCACCCTACCGGAGGTGACCACTACGTCGGGGCGGGGGCAACGTCGCAGTGGGCAAGCACCCCCTTTACCCATGGGCCAACGTCACCCCTTCAGTAGCAGTGCCCGAAGCAGCGCCCGTAGAGAGTCGATGTCGCCCCAACAGGCAACGATTGCCCCTACGGTTGTTGCCCGCAAAGGGGCTTGCCCGAGGGCCCAATGCCCATAGGCACCACTCTTACGGGCAGGTGCAGTGCTCGTGTGCAAGTGATGGTCGCAAGGCTGCCATTTGCGAGGGCAGTAAGGGCAGCAACAGTTGCTACCCTTTCTTGCTTTTGCGTCAACGAGTTTGACGTTAAAAGCCTTTCTAAAATATCACACATGCAGTTCAAAACCAATCTTTCATATGAACAACCTAGCTATAATATCATTGTAGGAAAATCTAGGGGCGACATCACATGTACAGTAGAAGAATAGAAAATAAAAACCCCAAATTTACTAAAAAGGTGTTCGTCGTCATGCAAAGATTAGTGTGCAAAAACCCATGAAACTTAAATCCACGTGTGAGATAGTTGTGTTTTACCTAGGGAGATTGTATATCCTTGAATCTCTACAGATCTGTAGGAGATGATAAAGGAGGTCAATTACCCTCCTCTCTAGCGGTAATCTACAAAACAGGGCTGTGTTGATGCTCCTCAAATCGCTGTGAGGAGAATAGGAGGTAGCAACAAAGAAGCCTTTAGCCTATGGGCATTTGGTTCTCTCTTATTTATAGAGGCTCCATATCAACTTAACTCTAATGGATCCTGCCCTATTAGGTATTAAATTTTTATTCAATTATCCAAGCCTCTTAGATTAGTGGATCTCTATCCAATAATCTCTCATTGACTCTTATTGGATATCATCCATAAGATTCAATAATTCAGGGGCTTATTGGATATCCAATAAGATAGGGGCTACGTCTGATATCTCATATTCAAACCTCTACTCATCGCAACGCCTACCATATGTGTGTGACCCTCTGGGCCTAATATTGAGCTGATTGTAAATCATACATGTCAGAACTTATTCTAGCTCAATAAATTATTATTTTCATAATAATTCACTCGATTCATCGACTACATATGTACTATGCCACTACCGCGGGTCCTCATATGATATAGGGGAATCCAATCCTTTAGACATATCTATCCTCAGTTACCATATACATATAGTCCCTCATTCATCTAATATTTCAAAGATCGTATACCAGGAATGATGTTGTCAAATCCATATGGTTTATACTCGAGTCTCGTTTTAATCGAATTCTCCCGGAGAACTCTTTCTCTTTCGATCCAAATGACTCGGGCTAGGGATTTATCTGAGCAAGAAACATGAGATATTTCTCTTATGACACCAAGAGTGAATATCCTTTATCGACACTCAATAGTCATTGTAAGGTTGGCTACCACTCTCGATGACTAACTGTGCTAGATCTGAAACTTTCAAGCTCATAAGTCCGGTATCAAAGAGTAGAGTACTCATACAGGACATCATTGATGTCTCAAGTCTAAGAATCAGGTATACCATTGGGATAACAGAATCGTTGTCTGACAATGAGGTATTATTAATTATCTAGCATTCCATAAGTGGATCAATCAGTGAACTCATTATATAATATATATATATAATATATATATATAATATATATATATATATATATAATATATATATATATTATATATATATATATATATATATATATATATATATCTATATATATATATATATCTATATATATATATATCTATATATATATATATATATATATTATATATATATATATCTATATATATATATATCTATATATATATATATTATATATATATATATCTATATATATATATATCTATATATATATATATAATATATATATATATATATATCTATATATATATATATCTATATATATATATATCTATATATATATATATCTATATATATATATATCTATATATATATATATCTATATATATATATATCTATATATATATATATATATATCTATATATATATATATCTATATATATATATATTATATATATATATATCTATATATATATATATCTATATATATATATATCTATATATATATATATCTATATATATATATATATCTATATATATATATATATATCTATATATATATATATATCTATATATATATATATATCTATATATATATATATCTATATATATATATATATATATATATATATATATATATCTATATATATATATATCTATATATATATATATCTATATATATATATATCTATATATATATATATATCTATATATATATATATCTATATATATATATATATCTATATATATATATATCTATATATATATATATATCTATATATATATATATCTATATATATATATATCTATATATATATATATATCTATATATATATATATATCTATATATATATATATATTATATATATATATATATATATATATATATATATATATATATATATATATATATATATATATATATATATATATATATATATATAGATATATATATATATATATATATATATATATATATATATATATATATATATATATATATATATATATATATATATATATATATATATATATATATATGTGTTGTGTGTGTGTGGTGTGTGTGTGTGTGTGTGTGTGTGTGTGTGTGTGTGGTGTGTGTGTGTATGTATGTATATATGTATGTATATATTATACATACATATACATACATAATATACATATATATATATATATATATATATTATATATATATATATACATACATACTAATCTCAATTAATAAAATGTCAAAATATAATAAGCAAAAAAGAATGTGTATCATGTCACACATGTCATCACTCACGTGATTGGCTTGTAAAACACATATGACTAGTACTTGTGACATTTAGCCCTCATTATAGTGCTAGAATATTAACACACGAAAATCGTCGACTGGTGAGTCAGTTCGGTTGGTTCATTGTCGATGGTATAAGTCTTTCTTGATGATTTCTCCTTGCTGACATAAAGAGCTGGCATGGTGAGTTGGTGTGGAGAGCCTATTGGGGAGGTGGTTCGCCTAGAGCGATCGAGCCCTTGTATGGTGGAGCCATATTGGAGAGTTGGGTCATTCTTGATGTCGGGTCGTCTCTTAGCTATGTCTCCGGATGACGCCAGAAGTCCTACATAATAAGTCTATGCTAAGAGTCCTAGCTCAACCCCTCTGATACTTAGGTCAATAAGTCAGAGAGAGAAGTTAACAATATAAGTGAGAGAGTGAAGAGCTTTTGCCTTCTTTTTCTAATATGGTTTGAGATTTAGCTTTTACTTGGGTGCTATGCAACTTGGACATGCATTCTCTAAGGCCCCCCTTACCTTATACGGCAAAGGCATTAATAAGGGTAGCTTACTAGCATGTGTCCTCTGGTGTCTAAGACAATTTGTTAGGGAGATACTTCCGAGTTGACTTTCTTGTCATTTTGGATTAGGCAGGGAGTGGTCCCTTCAGCGATCATCGGGAAGAGAAGGTTGATGAAGGATAATTATGCTACCAGTCATTATTATGGAAGCATGATTTCTACTGATCTATCAGTCAGGAGTGGGTCATGTGAGCTCATTTCTAAAGGTCAGGATAAGCGACATGATCTCGTACTAGTAACCATAGGGAACGATCATACCGTCAATCACTAATGTGGAGGCAAGGTTTCTCGTATTAGTTAAGAGTGTGAGCCCATTCCTAAAAGTCGAAGCAAGCGACATGGCCTTCTATTGATGATCATAGAAAGTAGGTAGTTCTTGGATTTTTGTTTAGTTGTTACTTACATAGCAAAGGGAGCTAGAGAGTGTCATAGTTATCTCTATCACATATAGTACCTTCTCTCCTCATGCTGTCCTCATTCATTCTACATTTAATCAGGTCACAATTATCTGTATGACCTATTTTGTTTTCTAATTAACTTCATATATTCTAATAAATTAAGTTTAATTTTCCAACCCGCACGTTTATTTTTCCGCAAACAGAGGTCGTACTTATAATGAGGAGAAGAAGTGACACTGGCGCAGCGGAAAGAGCCGATAGAAGGAGCGAGAAAGAGCGGGGTGTCAGCTTCCAAGTGTCCCCGAGATGGAGGAGAACAAGGTGGGGAGACCATCAAGGTTCAGGAGGGTGTGCGTGTTTTGCGGGAGCAGCCCTGGCAAGAGGAACTGCTATCAGGATGCTGCTGTGGAGCTGGGGAAAGAACTGGTAATTAACTCGATTCCCGGTGCTCCCTTTTATCCTTCGTGAGCTTGCGATCATGGTGTCCTCAAGCGAGAGTTGTCACAGGTGGCCAGGAACGTTGGTCTTGTGTACGGAGGTGGGAGTGTGGGTTTGATGGGACTGGTTTCCGAGGCTGTTCATAGAGGTGGTGGCCATGTCATTGGGTGAGCATGCACAGATTGATTTCAGCGCCAACATTGTTTTCTGTGCTTTCTCCTTCCTGTCCGTCCCTCCTGTTAATCCCCACTTTGTCGTGTTCTTCTAGGATTATCCCGAGGACCCTAATGTGCAAGGAGGTGAACCATCTTTGATCGCCATTACTTCTCTGTTCCAAGTGCTTGTTGAAATGCCATCTTTTTAACAAGCTTGGTTGGTTGCTTGCTTGCTTGTGGATTCAGATCACTGGAGAAACAATTGGCGAGGTGAGACCAGTGGCCAGCATGCACCAGCGCAAGGCCGAAATGGCTCGCTACTCCGATGCCTTCATCGCACTGCCTGGTCTCTATCTCTACCTGTGGTTGTCATAGCTTTCTCTCCCCACTGCTCCCAGTTTCAGCTAGCTTTACGGCTTGTATCCGTGCTACAGGCGGGTACGGGACGCTGGAGGAGCTCCTGGAGGTCATCACCTGGGCTCAGCTGGGCATCCACAGCAAACCTGTAAGTCTTTGCCGTCCGCTCTACGTACTTATCTGGTAATATTCGGGTAAGCAGAGCGTGCGTGCTCTTGGCATGGTAGGTGGGCTTGCTCAATGTCGACGGCTACTACGACTCGCTCTTGGCCTTCATAGACAAAGCTGTAGACGACGGCTTCATCCAGCCAATCCAGCGGCGCCTCGTCGTCTCGGCGACCAACGCCGGAGACCTCGTCCAAAAACTCGAAGTAATGGCCGCTCTTCTCTTCACGGATCTCCCTTATTGGCCTCCTTCCCTCTTACTCTATGCTCTCAATTCGACTCCAAACACCGATTGGAGCTGCAGGAATACGAGCCTGTGCAGGACGACGTGGTTGCTCGGCTTCGCTGGGAGATGGAGCAGGTTGCATCCCGGGAACGGTCTCCATGAACCCTGTTCGTGATTTGTCTGAGACTTGGGGGAAAGCTTGGCCTGTGTTCGTACGTCTTTTGCTACTATTTCTGTAGCCTTTCACTGAAACTGTGCGTATTTAATCCGACAAAAACATCGTACATTGGCTTTTTATGCACCGATTTGGTACGATTTGACCTAACCCAACCCATCTAACCTGATCAAACGGGTAACAATTTGATCCGATGACATGATACGATGAACAGTAACCAGGAGAGAAGTTGCACTCGGGTGTATACGATTACGACGTAGTAGTAGAGCTTTCTCAAGTGATGGATCCAACGGTTACCATCAAGTATGTGATTAGATTCCTTCAATAGGGGACGTACATGAGTCATGCATCCCGTTGTCTGAATCTTCCTAATATCAACAACAAAGAGTGACATCAAGTGAGGAGCCACTTATACGAGACTGGGATCGACATTTGAGAGGTGACCAGTGGAGGGTGAAGAGGAAGAGAAGGACGTTCCGTGGCGTCTGACGAAAATGTGGGGTTCGCGTGCACGGCAACATGAACACCCATCTCTGCGCCCCAACATGTCGGTCATGGCGGTAGAGATGGATTCCAATGATACCACTCGATACCGGCGACTGGAAGCTGTGGTTTCTCTCCTGTGTTCGCATCATGTGATGCCACAGTGCGCTCCCGTTAGAATCCTGATAATAATTATGGTTGTCTTCTTCCCGAGGAGACACTGTGGGTGGTGTGGTGTGGTTCCGATCTGTGGCCATGTCCGAGGAGCAATCATGGAGGTTTAACGACTCCTGGGACAAGACTTTTGAGCTAACTTAGGGTGCTCTCTGCTAGCATTTTGTGCACAGCTGCTTCCCGGTGGGGGCTGCACGCTCTGGCAGCGGTGGAGTGAAGCACAAAGGCGGCCGGGTGTAAACTCCACATCGTCTCTCCCCGGTGCAATGAACCGAATCTAATGATGGTTGTGCTGATTCACGTGCATGGTTTCACGTAGTGTAATCCTTCTTCTACGCTTCGCCTCTACCAGAGAAGCTCTGGTTTCGGTTGTGTCTCGTCGCCGTTGCGAACAGGTGGCAAGTCGAGGGAAGGGGAAACCACGCCAGATTAGTACTAAGAAGGAAGGATAGTGTACGATAAAATTATTATGATTCTCTTAATATTTTAATAATACATTTTTATAATTTTAAATCATAAAAATTATGATCAATTATCGTGATTCTATCAAATAAATCAATAATTTATTATTAATTAAAAATTATATAATTATCATATTTTGTAATCTCATAAATTCATACTCATTATTAATTAGAATTTAAGATAGTCATTTCTTTTATGGTATCATAGCTTTTATGTCCTAACAAATCTTTTTTTCTGGTAAGTTACTTCGAGTTTTTTCTTTTTTTATTTTAACTTACTACAAGTCTTTTTTTTTCTCTCAACAAAAATATATTTATGATCTTTTTTATCATATAAAAATATTTGAGGTCAATATTGTTACTATATCAATCTCTACGAGTATTCCTCTTACCTTATCATACTATTAATTATGGCTTATTTTATCAAAATGACTCTTGTTTATTACTTTATATATTTTTGAATATCGATTGGATAGGTAATAAGGATGATATGATATTTATTTGTGTTTATATCATTTTTTTTTCTCACAATTCAAACACTCGGAGTTTTGAAAAATAATGCTATGTTGTAAGATCTTTAGAGAGGTTGAATATTGAGCGATTACTTTTATAACTATTGAACTTTATTAGATTCAATCATTGTTATGTAAACTATTTGTCATATTTTCTTATCATTCATTTATATATTATGATAATATAAAAATAATACATATATATAATAATTTTATATTTTTCTCTAGAATGACACATAACTATCAATTTTCATCTTGTTCATGATAAAGTTCAAAATGATAAATTACGTGTCTCTCATGTCTCATCTTCTAATCAAACTATAGATGTTTTTACTAAGCCTTTGTCTTGTAAGCAATTTATTCTACTTTGATCCAAGATCGATGCCTCCGATAGCAACATCATCTTATAGAGGCATATTAGAAAAGATATTATTGAGAATAATAAACCATGATAAAATTATCATGATCCTCTTTATATTTTGATAATATATTATTTTAATTTTAAATCATAAAAATTATGATAACATGATGATTCCATGAAGTAACGAGGATCGAACACGACAACATATGCCCACCACCGCGTACCGCTTTGTTTGCAGCGTTCTATGACTGCAGTGACACACTTGGTGTGCTCACATGCTATTACTTGAAGGTAAAGATTGACAGTGGAATCCTCTCTTGTTTGTGTTTACATGGGATTCGAAGTGAAAGATCTGATGATTTTTCTTGACAAACACTCTTTTCTTTTTGTCAGAACGTATATTATATATATACAGACGATTAGATCTCACGATGGGATATAAGCGACAAACGGAGAAGGGCGGGCGGCGATCGTGACAATGGAAGGAAGAAGCAGCATACAAGTTGCTTCGACGAGACCAACTGTTCCATGGTGGCTTAATGATTGGCTATTAGCAGTAACTCCTAATGCACAGGCAACAAAGCTTCAGATACGAGTCAAATGAATCTTTCTTGGTTCCATCGGTGAATTAAGCTTCATGGCTTCTCTTGTTACATGTCATGCATGCAATGGTGGCTGCTGGTTAGACTTGGGAACAAGAACCTCATCTGTCCTCTCTTCCCCAAGCTTCTCTCGACCACCACAGGGCTTTGGTATAGGAATGAGATCTTCTCTTTGGCCACCGGCTATGGTCCTCTAATCTGTGCTGTGTTTACTACTGCTTCCTCCTCGTTGTTTTCTCAATCTAAAACGATTTCCAACCTAAACTATTTATCGGCAATGGTAGCAATGGACGAAGTGTTTTATCAGCAAGAAAGATTATTTCTATCAAGCCACGTCTAATCTTATATGTTAGAGCTGAAGAGTGAAGGCCTCGTAAGAAGTCAGAGGTCATTCTTCTCACAAAGACATTATATATCCTTCATCCCCAACATCTATTTCATGATAATAATTACTCACAGGTTAAGATATTTGCATCATCGATACACCTTTGATGAGGATACATTTAATGTTACATCAGATAAGAATATTGAATTATACATTATTTCAAAACTCCGTATGGTACGATATCTTACGAGATAATCTTGATTGAAGGATTCTTCTAATTACATTTTTTTAGATCCTCTATAAGCTTCTTATTTTCTCGGATTAGATTTTGATTTGACCTTTTAGTATCGTATCGTATCGTATCGTATCGTTTCGTTGGATTAGTAAGATTGTAAGCCAAATGGGTGACTCTTTTAATATAGGCTTTTCAGTCTTTTTATAATCATCCATTTCTAACTTCATTATATTTATTTTAAGAATTAAAAATCTATAAAAATTAAAAAAAATTCTTTGTGTAATATTAATTACCACATATTTATTATTAGTTCCAACATAATATTAATTCCAGAGTTAATTACCGTATCTTTATGTAATATTAATTAGCGTATCTTTGTGTAATCTTAATTCGATAGTAGTTGGCGTAACCAAACCGCCGTTACAAAACGCGAAAACGGCTCCGGAAGCTTCCGATCCCCTCCTCCGGCCAGTCTTCCCTCTTTTGTGCCGCAGTAAGAGGCCCGAATCCCCTCCCGTTCTTGATCCTATCGATCCTTCGAATGGATCCGATCCTCCTCCGCGCGGCGTTCATGGGCGCCGACGGGGACCCCGACGGCACTGGCGACTCGGACACCGTCACCCTCCAAGTCCGGTGCTCCAACGGGTCCAAGTTCTCCGTAGAGGACGCCCTCGATTCCACCGTCGGCACCCTCAAGGCTGCCCTCGTCGAGAAATGCGACGTCCCGGCGGAGCAGCAGCGGCTGATCTACAGAGGCCGGATCTTGAAGGACGAACAGACCCTGCAGAGCTACGGTGCGTCCAGTCACCCTTCCCCCCCCGTGTTGTCTCCGTTTTGTTCCTATTGCTGACGCTTTTTTCTCTTCATGTCTCCTTTTCTTGTGATATTACGTAGAACAGTTATTTCTGTGGAATAAATATTGTCATTCTCATTTTCACATACATTTTCTTTATTTTTATTTCTTTTTATTCGATTGTCTGAAACATCAGGATGTACCTCGAGAACGATAGGGATAGAAAGAAGAGCATAAGGAATGAAATAAGTGACACGTTAATGGACTTCTAAAAGATGATAGCTTTCAATGCTACAAATATAAACGAAATTTAGTATATTATCTGAGCACAAGTTGGTATGGAGAAATGTTTTTTCATCCTTGTTGTCATTACCAGATACCCTAAAACTGAAAGCAAAGTGTTGGAAAAACACTAGTTGATCAGCCTTTTCCTTCTATCAAAATCTTAAGTCTAAGGGAAAGAACATATATATAAGAAATTGCTTTGCTGAGATGAGATTGTAGAGGCGTGCAATGTCCCTGTGGTAGATATAGGTCTCACTAATATAATTATCCATGGACCAATATAGTAAACAGTTCTGACCATAAGGTTCTTTCTGTACTTGTAATTGGTGAACTAGACTAATGACTATTTATTTGACTTATATAGCAGCATTTTTTTTTTTGCTAGGATTTAAGTTTTTTTTATCTGCAATATGGTATTGCTAATTGGTAAATATTTTTAATGCAGTTGTAAAAGCTCTAGATCACCTATTCTAATAATCTGTTTTTATTGGATGAATTTAAACAATGGACAAATGGATTTGTTTTTAATTAGTGTTGGCAAAAGAAAATTTCCATACAGATAGAAGATTTGACTAATGTGTAAATTTTCCCCTGAATCGTTTTGAACTAATTTCATTAATTATGGTGGAGATGTATGAACAAGCCATTGCAAATAGGCCTTTTGTTCTCTTCAGCATAAACAAGAATTATGCAATTTTCATGTTTAGTATTGATTTATTCTTTTTTGTTTTTAGTTATGCCTTATGTTGTCTTTGTTTAGATGTGGCCTTTTTTTAATATAACATGTGCCTGCTTTAACTGATTTGTTGGGAAACTAGTTCATTGTTCTCAACCTTGATGCTTCTTAAATTCTTTTCTGTTTTGAGTGTTGGTTAATCTCATTAATGACATGAAATTAGGTACTCTTTACAAAAAGATCAGAGAGGCATGCTAAAGTATATATGGCACTATAAATGGATAGATTCTTTTAGGCGTCAGGCTTGGCATGGCTCTTCAAGCACATGCTGATACTTACTGAAAACTCATTTGGGCTTAGTTGTTCTACTCAAGCTTGGGCCAGTCAAATATATTTTGTCCAATCAACATGCATGCTTCTGGTGTTATTACAACAGCACAGCTCATTGAGGGTCTAGTTTTTCCATCATGGAAGTTGTAGAAACATATCAAAGAATTCCTGAGAAATTGGACATGGAATGGATGCTTGTTCCTAAAATTAACTAATGAGGATAAAACAATTGATTTGTTAGTCAAAACAAAACAATTAACCTGTGCATGAGGCCATCATTTCTAGCCTGGCAGGCTAGTTCATGCTGCAAGGTAGTTTTGAGCAATAGATGTCGGAAGGGTGGTTCCAGGCTTGCAGCGTTGTAACAGCTGCAAGTGAGAAATCATTCTAGTGCGTACATATTTTACCAGTTACTATGGTTGATGGTACAGGGACTTTATTCGTTGTTATTACCAAGTCATTCAGTATGCATCAGTTCATTCCTCTAGAATGAGAAACTTTGTGGATAACCTCCCAATGTTAAATTGCTGCATATATGAAAGAATGGATGTATTTAGGAGAATTTCATAATTTGTGTGGGTATGCATGCAATAGCCCCTAAATTGATGTAGGTTTTCTTTATTTTTCTTAATTTTCATTGATTTATTTGTTGTTCTTGCCTTATGAACAAATTGGGTCAACTGATACCCTTTGACTGTCTGTTTCAAGCAGGCTATAATTGTTAAGAAGAGAGACAAAAGCATGCTCTAGTTCTTCCTAAAGGAGCAATTAGCTGATGGTAGATATTATTATGGCTGATTTATTTCCTATTTAAGATTCCTTCTAACTTTTGCAGGGTTACATAATAATTTTATATGGGGGCACTCGGCTGAATAAGTTCACATGAACTGTTGAAGGAAAATTAAAAATAAAAAAAGAGATCGTCATAGAGGCCCTTACTGTATTCCAATTCTATTTGTTCCTCTATTCTTCTGTTGATTTTCTTCACACATTTCTTTTGGGAAAATCCAGCCAGCTCTAGACACTTTATTCGTCCAACTCCCAAACAATAAACTGCATCCAAATATGTTTTGAAGGAAGCAAGTAGAAGGCAATTTAGAGAAATTTAAAGTGAGGGCTTATTGTGGTAGAGAACAGCTTTGGTGAAGGAAAAAAAATACATAAATAATGATAATGAAGGAAGATAAAGTATCTGCATAAACCACAGTAACTAAAGAATTCTTTATCTGGTTCATTACAAATTGTCTTGAACTTTTCTCTTTGACATTTTGCAGTTTAATTGGAAGTCTAACAATCCATAGTAATAATAAAAAACTTTACATCTAGATCACATATTCAACAAAAGACTTCTATGATGATTTATATTGCAATTGTCGCAACAATTTATTTAAAGAAGCTAAAATTATGAATGATTTTTTAATTGTTAATAACAGCAGGTTTTTTGTGTATTTTGAGTTGACTGGAAGTTGTACTTGCAGAACAGGGGAAGGCCCTAATCCTAAGTCCGGTAAGTCTGCCAAAGTTTTCCATTCACAGAAGAAATCTAGTTTATTATGGACTGCAGCAGCTTTTGACTGTTCAAGCTTCTTGGTTTTTATAGGAATACTAAGTTTTTGACTACAGAAGCTTCAAATTCTATAAAAGAAAAGCCCTAAGAGATTTGGACTTCGGTGTAGAATAAAGAGGATTAGTTCAGGTTTTTTTAGAGGTTTTCATAGAAAATTTAGTTTCAGTTGAAATATTAACCCAAAAATGAATGCTTATAAAACCACCAGTAGTGCAATTTGGTTCAAAGTTATGAAGCACATCGGAAGGCTTGTATTGAGCTATGCATTTCTCGTGGTCTTTAATGAACTATGATATGATATTTTACTATGGTATTTTGGGGTGTGAATTTGGGTCACTGTAATAAATGAAAATAACAATGTTTGAATAAAACTAAGATTGGCTTATAAGGGTATGATGGGTGTACTATTGTTAATTTCAACATAAACATTTTGGTCAGTAGCTCAGGTTTAACGAAGTTAACAAACCAGTTATCCTATTAGGCCGGATCATAACAATTGGTCTTAGAGTCGACCTAGTATTGTGGCATGATGAGAGACTCAAGTTAGAAAAGGCTATTCATGAATGGAGTCAAAGGATTCGTCATGGCATGGAGCTACCATTGGGTTACCCTACATGCACCATGCCAAGGTTTGATCTGGACTATATGTTAAGCCTTGACGAAGATGTCTAACTCTTAAGTTGGGCCTTTAAGCATAATTTTCAGAAATTGGAGATGTTAATAGCAGTGTAGGTTATTGGCACATTCAAATTGATAATGGGAGAATTTTTCATTTTTAACATGTAAACTGGTGAGGAATGTTTTTTATATCTTTTTTTTTATTAATCCAAACTGTTATTACTCAAATGTGGTGTTGGGTGCTTGTTTGGATTCTCAAATGTTTAAAATTACTAGCGTACTAATTTAGTAAGGAAACCAACTCAAATGTTAGATGTGGTTGGATCTCTTGGTGTCCATTTTGATCAATTATTTTCTAAGTTTTTCTTTTTCTTTCGTAGGATTGGCATCAAATCACACAATTCATTTGATTCGTGCTTTAACACCACCAGCTGCATCTGCTGAAGCAGCAACAGCTAGCCATGAAGCTTCAAGGGAACCAAACAATACTACAGGTGTCGAGACGGCTGTTTCTAATGAAGGTGGGCAATTTGGAGGAACTGATTCTGGGGGCATGCTCTTTCGAGGCATTGGTGTTAACAGGAGATATGGCACAGGATCCAGATTTTTGGGATTTGGCTTGCCAGAACTTAACCAGATGCAGCAACAGCTGGCTCGGAATCCTAGCATGATGAGGGAAATAATGAACATGCCTGCCATGCAAAGTTTGATGAATAATCCTGATCTAATTCGAGGCATGATAATGAACAATCCTCAAATGCGTGAAATCATAGAAAGGAATCCTGAATTTGCACACATCCTTAATGACCCCAGTACTCTCCGACAGTCTCTAGAAGTTATGAGGAATCCTGAACTAGTGAGAGAATTGATGCGGAACACTGATAGGGCTATGAGCAACATTGAATCATCCCCAGAAGGATTCAACATGCTTAGGCGCATGCATGAAACTGTCCAGGAGCCATTTCTAAATGCTACAACCGCTGCAGGGGAAATGGGGAATGACTTGGGTCAAAACCCATTTGTGGCACTTTTGGGTAACCAAGGTGCTACACAGGCAGGAAATCAGACACCTAGTCAGTCTGGAACTGGTTCAGATGTAGCAACGGATTCTGCTGCACCAAACAGTAACCCACTTCCCAATCCATGGAGCAGAACTGGTAAGTTGTTTTGTATTCTTCACATGGTTTATTGGTGGTCATGTGTTCAAAGTTAATGCAACAGTGGGAGCTGCACAGACTACCAACTTGAGATCTGCCCCTGCAAGTGATGGAAGGTCTGCAGGCGTTGCTGGGTTAGGTGGATTTGGTTTGCCAGAGTTGGAAAGGATGGCCGGTGGCATGCCTGACCCATCCTTTTTAAATCAGCTTTTACAGAATCCAGCCATTATGCAGATGATGCAGAATCTCCTCTCCAACCCTCAGTTTCTGAATCAGGTATGTGTATTCCATTGTGAATTCAGTAGAACTATCATCATTGCTTTTCCATTTTTATGATTGTTGCTTATCATTAGGTCTCGAGTCCACAACTCCGTGGCTTGTTGGGATCCAATTCCCGGCTTAGTGATGTGTTGCAGAACCCGGAATTGATTCGCCAGCTTGCTTCTCCTGAGACGATGCAGGTAACTTCATTGGCGATTGTATTTTATATGTGATGCCCTGTTATTCAGTTTATTCTTCCTGTTTGCAGCAACTTCAATCTTTTCAACAATCATTTTTGTCCCAGGTTGTTCGGCAGCAGCCAAGACAGTAAGTACCACCTATAAAACATTACTTTTACTTTGTTAATCTGCTTTATCATCAACTTTTTTTATTTTATCACTAATCGAAAGAAGTTTTTATTTCATATGTCATAAGATTTGATTGATATTTCTTCCTATTGCGAATTTTCTCTGGCTCTATTTTGATCTTTGATCTATATTCTGATTTCGTGCCCCTTGTTGCAGGGAACAAAATCAGACCAGTGGTGGTACGGCAGGTATGAGGAAATAATCTGATGCATCTAATCCTTGGGTCCTGTTGATACATGTTCTTTCATAAATCTGTGATCTGGTTGTTCTTAATATCTCAAACACTTCCGACTCAATCATATTACCGGACATTGGGCTGATACTTCAGTCAAATGTGCATTTATCATTTTGCTTTGCTACAGGAGTAACGAACAGCAATGGGCTGGGACTTCTGATGAACATGTTCAGTGGGCTTGGGTCTGGTACTGGCGTTGCTAATAATCCTGATGGTTGTGCATTCTATGCCATGTCAAGAAATACTAGAATGTGTTTTTGCTGCGAAAATCTGAACCCTGAAAAAGTTGAGTATTAAACGTTTCCATTAATCTCTTTATGTTGCAGTGCCTCCAGAGGAGCGATATATGCGACACAGCTGACCCAGCTACGAGAAATGGCTTTCTTCGACACTCAAGAGAACATTCGTGCTTTAAGTGCCACTGCTGACAATTTTTTTTCAGGCCAGACTGCTTGAAGATTTGGATTTCATTTGTTGTTTGACTTGACTATATTTGCTTTGAGCATTTGATTGAAGTGTCTTCGAGGTCAAAACACAGGAAATTTCACTCTCAAATCATGATCCCAGGAGCTGATCCTGTCAAAAGATTAAATGTGAAGTAAACAAAGGCATCAATATCTCAGGTCGCTTTACTCCAGTAATCTCTCTCTTGTTCATTTCTGCTGTTATTTTGGTTATTTCTCCACTTGTTGGCTTGTTCTCTCCCAAGCAGCACACAATTTCTTGTCTACATTTGTTCTTCCTGCTCAACATTTTGAATTCTAATTCTCAACACTTTGAAAGGATCGATTTGGAAGAACATCTTGTGTTTAAGTACGATGGATCACCGAAACAATAGATAGTCAAAGAAACAAAGATTGCATGATACACATGATGACCCCCCATTTCTGAACCATACCTTCCTTGATCCCTGCTCCATGATTGCCTCCCTGGTCAACACAAATTGCTGCTGCCTTTGGGCCTCGATCGAGTCCACATGCGGCCGATGTTGATGGGTGAAGTCCTCGTCTTCTCATGGTTGACTGGTCTCATCTCTCCACGTGGTTTGCCTTTTTTCGACCTTCCTAAGACGTCGACACTTGAATTTTACTAACCTTTTTTAATTATATACTGTAAGATAAACTTAATGGCCATTTCTCCCCTAATCCATGATATTAATTAAATATCAAGTCAAACATGGATAGGTAGATATATGATCTATTTTGATACCATGATTAAGATTTTAGTTAGATTATCAGCATCTAACAATCTTACTAATATGTCGAATCTATATTAAGTTATAGTCAAAATAAAAAAGGAAGCATGTGGATGAACACCATGGAGCTTGTTGTGAATCCATAATTTCTAGTTCCAAGTGATAATTGTGAAATCTTTGTTACCCTCTTTCGATGATGTGCATGAAAGAGACTTCGATATAGATGTAGTCAGTGTTTCACAAGACATAACATATGCTCAATCCATATGTGTTGTTTTCATACATAAACTTCATATCCATGAGAAAATAATTATTTATATTATTTATTATTTTTAATCGATGAAAAAAAAGAGTGATTGCATTGGATATTGGAAAATAATTATATCTTAAAAATGTGTGGGGTTTCATCATATCCTATAATTTAATTTTTTTCGATAATAAGTTGAAATGATTATATTAGTGATATCAACAGGAATAGAGTAAAACCTTAAAAACTAATAAATAAATATTAAAACACTCCTTAATTTAGATATAACTTATATGTATATTAATGATGGTAAAATATTTATGTAGTCAATTTTAAATAGTTATTGTATTATTATTTTTATTTTTTTAAAAAATTAAATTATAATTCGAACTATCCATCACTTAAATGCCGGACTCTTCTCTCCCTTTCCCCTCCCTCCTCTTCTATCTCTTCTTTGCCGGTTATCTGTGCACGCAGAGCACGCAGTACTGCTGCCCAATACCACCGACGGAGCAGAGGCGTCGGTGGTCTTGGAGAGGCCGCATGAACCTTCTCGAGGTCGCGCGTGCGGCCGGGTGAGCGCCGGAGCTGCCGTTCCTTGCCCTGTTTTGTGCGAATAGCTGCGGATAGATGCGTGGTTGAGCGCCGGAGCTGGGAAAGGAGGGGGCTTGACGAGGCAGAGGTGAGGAGGGGTGGATGAAAAAGAGAGATTGGTTGGAAAAAGGCTGGGTTTTTTATGGAGGCGACGCGAAGAATGGAGTGGGTGTGGGCTTCTGGTGGTAATGGTGAGAGGAACGACGGAGGCGAGGGGAGTGGAGGAGGAGTAGGTGTGGCAGTGGAAAGGGTTCTATTCGTGAAGGTGATGACAGACGAGCAGATGGAGATCCTCCGTAGTCAGATCGCCGTCTACGCCACCATATCCGAGCAGCTCATCGAGATGCACAAGATCATCACCGCCTACCAAGACTCCCTCGCAGGTGACCTCCTCTTCTTCTCGATGTAATCTTCATTTTCCAGGTCGTTTAGAATCTGTGACAAATGTTAAAAGAACGAATTTTTATGGGGAAACATGATCTAGCCGTGTCACTTTGTTTCCATGTGTTGAGATATCGACATAATTTTGACTTTTCGGACTTAGAATTGTTCTTTCCGCTTGCCTATTTCTCATTAGTCAATTCTGTGCTTCCTTTTGGCAATGATCTCGACATCCTTTCTCTTTTCCCCCGAAGTTGCAGGCATTAGGCTTTCCTTTTTCTGCTTTCCATAGAGCAACTGTACTTGTATGCATGCATCACTTTGATGCTGTTTTAGATCCTTTTTTGGTCCAGTAGTTGTGTTTCGCCAAATCATAAGGAATTGCATTACATGATTTGCCTACTCGAAACGGAACAACTCTGTTGTTTCTGTTAGTTGAGCATATTTAGAGGGCTAATGCTAGTGCGGGAAGTGCACAACATTTTCTGGTGACATTTTGAGGCTGTTTTGGTTCCAACTGCTTGGGATGGCAGGATTGATATGATTAAGGTGCTGATCTTTGTTTCCTTTTACCTTGGGTACTTTAGTACTGTGCCACGGTGAGTGTTCTCCTTCATGACTCGAGCGATCAGGGTTTAATGCATGGAAACAACCTTAAGCACCAGTGTTTACATGAAGTATTAAAAATTTGAGATATTGTTGGTCATTACCCTGTAGTAGTACTTGGTGCAGTTTGACCTTATTTGATGATATAGATTGTTTCATCTTGCCTTATTCATTATTGGAAGATATAATTTTCTTTTATGAGGCTTTAGCGTGCAACAGAACCGTACAGAAAGAACTCGATGTTCAAGTTTTGTTCTAGAATTGGTTTTTATCATAGTGCTGCTATCTTTTGTCGGGAGGCAAGTCTGAGTTATGAAGTAAGAACTCGTTCATGCCTGATTATGGATGAGTTAGCTTGGTGTTACTCAAATGAGTGTGCTACTGTATTTAAATGCTTGAAAAAACAATAGAATACACTAGGTGATTGTTGAGGAGGTACATCCTACTGGATCTGATTCTTGTGGTTTGTGACACTTTGTGACTTCAAGCATAATTGTAAGAAAATGTAATTAGCTATATGAAGTTTATGAGGAAGGGGGCTGTATTAGGAGATTCTGACAGGATCTAGGTGATATGAAATCTATAACAGTGCTGTCAATTAATTTTGGATTTAAAGAAGAGTTCTGAATTTGTACATGTTAAAGAGCTTACGTTTCCCCATGCTTGGAAGATATATTACCTTTTGTTTATATGCCGATAGGTAGGTATCAAGATGGAGTTACCTTTTGTGGTTTTTGCATCCTGAGTTTCATGGCATTTTGTGCTCCGAGGAGCATGGTTACGGTTGTAATCATTTTGTTACTGGTTTAATCTAATTTTCTTTCTGGTTTGGAAAAAAATACAAAATGATGGTGTTTATGGCTAGGCTGATCATTGTTGCACAGCATAAAACAAACTTTTTTACTCGCAGACCTTGTTGATACTGCACAGAATAAACAAACATTAATATCTGTTCTCTCTGATCCCCGCACAAAGCATCAGGTTTTGATCTATTACCTACAAACTGCCCACATTGTTTTACAGAATTATTCAGAAATGTTTGTCTTAGGCATAAAATTTCTTAATTTATGAAAACAATAAACAAGAACCGTGGACTGAATCTTTCACGTATTCCAGTGGCATCATGAAGACCAGTTGACAAAAATAACAATTGACACTTGATTCATTTTCTGAAGATAATAGTTGATCATGCACCTTATTCTAGTTACTTAAAACATTTGAGTTCATATCAATGTGCTGAAAATACATGAGTGCTTTTATATCTTCCCTTGTTACCTGCAAAATTTACATGCACTGAACAGCTAGAACACCAATAGAAGTTTAATCCCATTACAGAAACCATTTGATGTTTTATAGTTTGACCGAGTGGAAAAATGATTTACTGTTTTCTGCTGTTTACCTTCTCTATACATCATGGTCATTTGTCTAGGAATGAGGCTGGGTGGAATCTACATTGATCCCCTAATGGCATCTGGTGGTCACAAACTCACTGCTAGGCAGCGATGGACCCCAACAAGTATGCAGCTACAAGTGCTTGAGACCATCTTTAATCAAGGCAATGGGACTCCAAGCAAGCAGAAGATAAAGCATATAACAATTGAGCTATCACAACATGGTCAGATCTCTGAATCCAATGTCTATAACTGGTTCCAGAATAGAAGGGCACGATCAAAGCAAAAGCAGAAGATGGCTGCATTGCCAAGTAATTCTGAGTCTGAAATTGAGACAGATGAGGATTCCCCTAATGAAAAGAAACCTAGGCCTGATAAGAATGTGCCTGTGAACACTAGTAGTGATCCCATCTACAATATGCAAATAAGCGCAGAAGTCCATCTGTTAGATCAAACACAAGGCATATACCGGTTGAATGGCAGTTCAAAGGCTTGCGGCAGTTTGGACCAAATGTCCTATGAAAATGTTCTATCAACCCCGAGTAGGGTTTCTCGACTTTTCCCCCATCTTTTACCTAAGAATATGTTTTTTTTTTTGACTTGATTAATTGATGCAGGACTAAACCACTTGATGGATAAGTTTGATATTCCGATGAGCTTTAGCCTTTTCCATCTGGGAGAAAATTATGATGGCATTGGTTGACATTGCATCTGAGTTCAGTTGATCATCACTCAGAGGATGACACAAGTCACATTTAGGGAACCACACAAGTTTATTTGGGGAAATA
This sequence comes from Musa balbisiana, assembly GCA_004837865.1. Classification (NCBI taxonomy): domain Eukaryota; kingdom Viridiplantae; phylum Streptophyta; class Magnoliopsida; order Zingiberales; family Musaceae; genus Musa; species Musa balbisiana. Next base: position 33,240,503 of record CM017194.1, read on the forward strand.
CGATGAATTGCTTTCGGGACATCATATTTATTATTAGGATCGACTAGATCTCTCTTTGTCATCCTTCAAACAGTTTTCTTGTTCTTTTTTACAGCAAACATTAATAACAATACGATGTTCATGTAATTATACATTTTTATCATCTTTTTCTCCAGTTTTTAGTGTTTCTTCTTCGATTTCTTCCTTATGCTTATATCTCTTTTGGATTACTTCAAATATAATAGACTCGGTACCTTGAAGACATCTTACAGAGCATGATCCTTCTACTGAATAGGATAAAATTAGCACCCAAGAGCAAAACACCTTTCTAGTTTCTTCACTAGCAATTAGATTTAGCAGACTTGGGTCTGGTTTTTGCTGCATGATAGAACAACATGAACAATTGGCTTTTCTGCCAGGGAGAATGTGCTCTTTTTGATTCCCACTGAAGATTGTTGCAGGTGAACATACACCACTGGTGATCTTTGCTCCAGGGAACCTGGAAGCATTTATTGCATGTCTGATATAAGTTTCAGGATAGAGTTGACTTAAAGTTGACACTGTTTAGCTGGAAGTCCAACACAAGTAAATAGAGTTTGACTTGTTTAAACATGTGAAAAGTGACTAAGCTGACCACCTTCAATCAATGTTTTAGCAAGGTTGACCTCCTACCATAAAAGAACTCTATGTTTAACAAAGACAAAATGTAAATAGAATGAAATATGCAACAGTATCTTATTGCATCTACACAATTTACTGACTCTTTCACTACTTTTTTTTTTTGAAAAATAAGTGTCTGCGGTATCGGTGTTGAAAAATAATTTGAAGTTGGTAGGATTGAATCATTCACAGAGAAGAAATAAAAGAGTTACTAAATTTAATTTTTTTTTTATTTTGCAAAGCCATAAGATATACGTAAACCGTGTCATAATCTAAGAGCTATTAATATGATTTTTGTGATTCAAAATTTATCTTTGAAATATTCTTACCAGAGATAGAGGTTTAAATGACTTAAAAATAAACCCTATTCAAAGAATAATTTTTTAAAATAATTTTTATATATCCATTAATTTTGGAAGGAATACTTTTTATCGTGTTTCTAAAACTCGATATTTATATATCCATTAATGGCACTCTCGTAATTTTAATTTTATCCGGAGAGAATTCATTGGTTGCGACTGTCTCTCCTCTCTCTTCACTCTCTCTCTCTCTCTCTCTCTCTCTCTCTCTCTCTCTCATGGGTTCTGATCCAAAAAGAATCCATCTTTCGGTGGAAGCCCTCCCTCGATTGAGTTCTCCCATCGCAAGAAAACCCTAATCGCCGCTTCCGGGGAACGAGGTAGTTATCTCCATCCTTATAATCTCGTTAGCTTCGATACGATCCATCGAGCCCCGATCGATCTTGGCACAATCCTCTTGCTCGATGGTTTCTTGTAGCCGAACAAATCCTCGTGGGGTTTGGCCGATGGTAGCTGAAATTTTCTTGCTTAATTCTGTCCTTGTTCCTGAAATGAGAAGATTCGCTTGGTTCCTTGGAGGTTCGATTGATCCACTGTTTGTTTCTGTTTGAATCTTGTTGGTAGATGGATTCTTGTGGAAGACGTTCGAGATTTAGTGGGCGGTTTTCTGGAATCTGAATTGTCGGCAAGGACTATCTGGTTGGCTGATTAATGATGTGAATTGGAATAATTCACGACATGGATCGATCAGGGTCGAACTTTTGACGCAAAAGACCGAATTAGATGCAAATCCTTGAGCGCTAAGGTGTAATTAGATGGAGTCTTTCAATGTTAACACCCATTTGCCTCCTCGGAAGCGCCTGCTAGCTGAACTCAAGAGGGAGGGTTCCGATTTTGATTTCCTGCCACCGGTTCCTTTTGTTTCTGGTGATCTTGGTGCCCAGCTCCGTGATTCTATTAACTCTCCAAGGTCGAATCCAGAAGAGATCATTGAGGTTGCGAAGTCGGTGGCTTCAGCTGCCGCTGAAGTTGCAGCGGCAGCTAAAAGGATTGCGACCGAGAAAGCAGCTGCAGCTGCAAAGGCCAAGGCTTCTGCCAAGAGTGCACTACTGTTTCTGGATTCAGTTTCGAGGAGGAGAAAATCTGGAAAGGGTTGCATGGCCAGAACCAGAGTGAGGAAGAGACAGATGCCTGTAAAGCTCTTGTATAAGACTCACCATCGTCTGGGGAACCAAGAAACAGATGAACAACTTGCCAGGAAATTGCATCATGTCATAAATAGTTCATCTAGAATCTCAAAAAATAAGCGAAGGAGCATTCGAAATGCTGTCTGCAATGAGAAGTCATCTGTTTTGCATGAGATGAGAAGTAGGATAAGCAAATGTTCCATAGATAAATCAGAAGAGAAGATTGTAGGCTGTTCCAAAGACATTTTTGAGAGGGAGGAAGAATCCAGTTACTGCACAGAGACACAACACAGTGGATCTAAGGTTAGAAGAAAGCTGATGGTTGGAAAGTGAGAATTAAGCAAAAGAAGATGCCTTTGAATCAACATCATGTCCAAGATCAAACAGAGCTTAAAGAATTGCCACCTTTTGCAAATAGTCATAATTTTACCAGAGAATCAAAGTTGGAAAATGCAGAAATTAATGTCTTCAAATGATTTAAAACCTTCTGATGATGGTGGGATGTCAATGTAGATTACATCAGCATGGAAATGCAAGAAGATCGAGTTGTCACAAAGCTTATCTGATTGCACGATGTTGCATTCTTTATGTTAAGATCCTTCAGTGACCATGACCTCTGGAGTCAATTGATAGCTTGACACACAGATGATTTTGGAAGTCGCAATGGCATTCTTGGCATTTGGAGTCAACTGTAAGTTCCATAAGCATGCGACATGAACAGGGAGTTAAAACAGATCCTCTGCAGAGTAGTTGTTTGTTTACAGTATGTTCTATGAGGTCTTTGCTTTATATTCGATGTTCAGTAGTGGTTTTCTTAGGTTTGTTCTAGTGTCACATGATGTATTTGCTACTTCTTACACCTCTGTGATATTTGTATTTCAAAATCAGTAATAAGTTTGTTTTTAGTTATTAATGCACATCATACTAGTTCTTATTCCAATTATGATAGACTATGTTATTTTAAGAGAAAGGGAATAAACTTCCCACACATGCAAAACTAAATTCCATGTAAATGTATATATATGCACTGCTAGCTAGAACATCACATTCAGCAATGATATATGTTGTGTGTGGAACATGTCATATTAGGAACCATTGGAGAGTGGAGTAGGCAAAGTAAGTCAATTACATCATTTTGTTGTGCCATAATATCAATTTGATTGAACATCTTAGCTTTAGGAACAAGATGATATCAAACATCTGCAAAAAAAAGCAATATCATCTTAATTAATGATTTGAGCAGTGAGCATCTATCTGGTGAACATCAGTGGTGTTTCGTCTGTTAAAAGTGAAGATATTTAGATATATGCAGCCACACTTTGTTAAATGACTTGAGTTGGTTGTGGAAGCTAAAATAACTAAAAGAAGAGCTCCACTTGATGCTTACCATATGCTGTTACCTAAGCCTGAAAAGTGCATCCATGAATGAGTTCTGATATGTGACAAAGAGATTGCATCATCAAGTCGAATTACTCATAGAGTACACTGTAGACCAGGATTCCTTCAACTCTCCTTTTCTTTTTGCACCTATCATGATTAGGAAAAGCTACTAAATGCAGCAGTTCTCAATGTTGTAAGAGGTCAAAATATATGGATAGATCCATCTGAGCAACATTGGTTGGTGGATCTTATTGATTTGCCATGTGAAATAAGTTCAGTGAGAACTATTGCAGCTTTATGCTATAAATGATAAGACTAAATAAATCTGCAGTGTCTTGTATGCCTACCAATTATATCTGTGCTAATTTTGCATGGTTTCATCCAAGTTGGACATGGTACACAATTTTCTTCACAAATCAAAAAACTAGTCTAATAATTTGAGGTTGGTACAGAGAAAGTAATTGGGTTCTGGACCAGGTGGAACACCTAGGACATAAGCAAAATTTCATTATGCTAAGATTTTATTTAGGCACTAGATTTAGTAGGGTGGATCAAGAAAGTATTCTTTGACTATGTGAAGCATCTGAGCAGCTTACTGTTCTCCATAAAGTTTATAGGCAAAATTGTGGACTGTGGGAACTCTGCAATTAAGGTGGAAATTATAGTAATTAATAAATATGAGAATTTTATCAATTTGCTTATATGGTAAAGATCTTATCAAATTGTAGTAGCTGACAGGTGGTCACCATTCAAATTTAGTTATATAGGAAGGAGTCCATTGCATTATTATTTTTTCCTGATCCTTCTTTAGTATGAACTATATTTATGTGTTGTTTGTAAATTTTTTTATTCTAAAACCGTTCGATTTGAGAAAAAAATACAAAATATATTCCCCAAAAAAATTATTTTCTAATTACTTTCCTGCTGTGGACATGCTAAAAATAATGTTTATAATTATTGATTAAAAATAAAGAGAAAAATTGTTCTATTTCTATATTTGTTTAGTATGTTTTCTTGACCACTATCATATTGTTGAGATGGCCGAGTTGGTCTAAGGCGCCAGATTAAGGTTCTGGTCCGAAAGGGCGTGGGTTCAAATCCCACTCTCAACATTATCTGTTTTTTTATACGCCGAGCCTTTATAAGGCTCAAATCCTACATCCGATGCAATCTCCGTGACCAACAACTAGTTGGAGCAGTCCAACACCCAACAACTATATGGGCCCCTCCTGACCCATATCAAAACCTTTAATTGGGCCCCAATCCATGTTATCTTAGCCCAATTCAATTGCACCTCGGTGATATCGAGGTTGAGCGAAGACTTCAGCTCGATAGAACCAAAGCACGGAGAGATCTCAAGTCACCCCCTCGCTCGCGGTAATTCTCGCTTGCCTCTCCTTCTTCGATTTCCTCAAGGAAGAGTTGTTGATAGCATAGATGACGATGGTCACGATCGCAAACACCGTCGTCGCCGTCGGAGACCCCCGATCCCAATCGCTTGCCGGTAGGTGGACCTTTCCATCATTTTCGATCTCAAGAATCTTAGTCTGTTTAGTCTGCCTTTTGCTTTTGGTGATCTTATCTCCGATTTCTTCGACTCATTTGATTCTTGAGCCGATGAGATATTCTTTTGAGTTTCTTTGTTCCGTCGCTAATTCCTCAGTGTTTTTGTGTAGGATTGTGAAAGTTATTTTATAGATTTGCTCAACTTTTAATTATTATTCTTTTTTAGGCTATAGTTTGAAGCCATCGAACAAGTCCCCTGTAATATGCCATCCTTTGAGCTTCTCTCTCAGACCTGCATGCCGGAGGAGAGCGGGAGTTTCAAGTTACAGGGGCCAATTGATGGTTCAAAATGCCTATAGGTATTTCAGTTACTTGTGCCGAGTTTGCTAGCTTTGGCTCTATATTTCATTTGCGACACCCTGTTTGTTTGTGATCGTCTTTCCCTCGTGCTTTTAGATTATTATACCTTTCTTCTGTTAGCCCCAAGAGTACTCATGGGAAGGAATACAAGGGTCATTTGAGAAATTTGTTGTCTAAGATGTAGTTACAAGTTTCAGTGTGTGTGCAATGTTGTGAGTAATCTTTGTCTCTAACACAGTTTCTTTTGTCTTATCTTATGTCGTTACAAACACTGTAGATACGGTATTTTGTGTTAAGGAGATGATAAGAGCAATTAGAAACTAAAACAGGCAAGCTCTGTCGAGTTTTCTTTAGTTTACAGCTAAAATCAGACATCTTGATGATTTCCACAGAGTTGTGACTTCCATCACTCTGGAACTTAGCTTCAGGAGTGCGTTATTCTCATACAATTGTTTGGTTAAAGAATCAAGAAGAAAATGAGGGTTTCTTGTAGTTAATCTTGTTTTGTTCTCGTTTTTGTTGGAATGCTGGCATATGTTCCCATTTTTTATATTTTGCATAATTAAAATATCCAAATAGACCTTTGACCAATAGGCACTAGGATCATCAGTGATGTTCAAATCCATATGAGAGATAGACCTACCAGTAGGCACCAGGGTTACTGGGTTGTAACAATGGACCTGCTGCTAGTCATAGGTGCCCAACAAACCAATCACGTGAATGATGGCACGTGTGACTTGACACAGAATCTTTTTGCTTATTATATTTTGGCTTTTATCACTTTATATTGTCTATTGCATATATGCATATATATATATTGTGATATCCTTGGATCCGTGCAATGGGAATCGGATCGTGATGAGATCACGATAATGAAACCGATTCACCTTTAAACACATATCCTAAATAATCTCGGTCATAGGTTACTCGAGAGGGACATCGTGATAACCGGACAGACTGGTGTGCTATATACCCGTCCATATGATGGATGTAGCTGGTCTCATAGCTGCTCGTGTGGGGACATTAGGGATACAGTATAGGTGCTCATTGGAGAATGAGTTCACTGATTGATCCGCTTACAGAATACTGGATGGTTGATGATGCTTTATTGTCAGACAGCGATTCCGTAGTCTTAGTGGTGTATCTGGTCCTTAGACTTGAGACACCAAGGATGTGCTGTATAAGTGCTCCACTCTTTGATATCAGACTTATAGGTTTGGATGTTCAGAGGATCATCCACTCTTAGCGTCATAAGAGGAATATCCCATGTGTTCTTGCTCAGATAAATCCCTGGCCAGGGTCATTCGAATTGAGAGAGAAAGAGTTCTCCGGGAGAATCCGATTAAAGCAAGACTCGAGTAGAAACTGTATGGGTCTAACAGCACCATGCCCGATATACGGTCTCTGGGATATTAGATGGATGAGAGACTATAGATACACGGTAACTGAGGACAGATAGATCCAATGAATTGGATTCCCTTGTAGTGTTTGGGGACTATGGCGTAGTAGCCTAGTACGTCCGTAGTCGATGAGTCGAGTGAATTATTACAGAGGTAATAATTCACTGAGCCAGAAGGAGTTCTGACAGCTATGACTCACGGTCAGTTCGATATTGGGTCTAGAGGGTCACACACATATGGTAGGCATTGCGATGAGTAGAGGTTCGGATATGAGATATCCGTCGGAGTCCCTATCTTATTGGATATCCAATAAGCCCCTGAATTATTGGATCCCATGAACGAGATCCAATAAGAGCCCATGAGAAATTATTGGATAGAGATCCACTAATTTAAAAGGCTTGGGTAATTGGATGCAGATCCAATATCCATTAGGGGAGGATCCATTAGGGTTTAACAGGGGGCCTCTATAAATAGGAGGGATTCAGAGCCTCATAGGATAGAGCCTTTGCTTGCTTCTCCTATTCTCCCCCCCTTCTCCACCTCTGGAGTTTTGAGGAGCGTCATCGCAGCCCTGCTGTGTGGATCACCGCTAGAGAGGAGGACGCTTGACCTCCTTCACTCTCTTCTAGAGATCTGCAAGGAAACAGGGATATACGATCTCCCTAGATAACACAATCTATTCCATATGCAGTTTGTTTCGTAGATTTTTTACGCACCAATCTTCGCACGACGACGAACATCTCTTTGGGAATAGGGGATTTTGTTTTCTTGTTCTTCCGCTGCGTATGTGATGTCGCCCCTAAGATTTCCCAACATCTGCCTCTTTAGTTTTAGTTTCTTAAATTCTTAATTACAACTGATAATTGCAATGTTATTGTTCTAACAACTTGGAGCATGTTATAAGGTTGAATTTCTACCATTATAAGGAAATTCAAATTTTATATTCATGACTTCTGGTATTAGTTAAATTATAGGCTGTGCTCTAAGTCAACATGTCTCTTTCTACCCCGGTGATGCTCTGAATCTGGCATTGGCGCATATTCAAGGTTTCCAATCAAGTTGAAAGCAATTCATGACACCTTTGTTCTGAACATTCAAGCTTGAGTCAGACGTGAGATGCCTTCATAACGATTTCCAAGAGAAATTTACGAGCATTGCTGCATTTCATTTCTCTAGGTTTGCCATAAGTACCAGAATCTAAAGTATTATGGAGCAATCATTATATTGTCCAATAAAAGGAGAATGCATGTCTACATTTTGCCAAGATTTTCATCCATCGAAGATGTAACCTAGGAGAATTTTGACACTAAAATTGGCATACATCAATAAAGATCGAAAGATGGAATTGTATATGTGAAATGCATGGTTTATTGTAGTAGCTTGGAGTTAACATGATGGACCACATTGGAAGGTTCACTTCATACAGTTAACTGGATACCTGGTTGCCTTTGCTATTCATATAAAACTCCACATCCACTTTTTAGAGATGGAAATTATATGAAGATTTTATGAAAAGCAAAGAGTTAGAAATCATACTCTAATTTGGAAATTTCTGTTTAGGCATTCATAAATCCTCCTTGATAGATGAACTATTCCTAATATGTCAATGACAATTGAATCAATGTTTTTAGCTATTTTTTAAGTAACTCAGTTGAGGAGGATGTAATCAATGCAGATTTATAATTCTCATCGTATGTGCCTTTCATTACGGGCAACTTCAGGTGCACATTATTGATTTGTACAAGAAAAGACATTATTGCTCCAGTTGGTGTATGCATATGTTACTTATCAGAAATGGAGAATCAAAAGAATTACAACTGACTTTCTGGTCTTATTGTTTTTTTCTTTTTTAACTCAAGTGCTTAGTGTCCTGAAATGCAATACAGTTTGTCATTTTTTGTGAATTATGAATCAAGGTTTTGATAATCAAGATCAGATCTGGAAAATATGAGCAGATGGAACTTTTTCTGTACTTGTAAATATATTCATGGCCAGTTTGTTGTGTCCTTGCCTTGGATTGGCTTCATTTTTGGTTCTTTTGTAGAATCTTATTGCAGGCATTTAACTTACTATATATGGCTTTATGTGATGCAAATGTAGGGATGATAGAAGGCCCAGCAATGCAAGCATCTTCACTGGTGGCTTTGTGCTGGGAGGAATTGTGGTTGGGACGCTTGCTTGTGTATATGCACCTCAGGTGCTGAAGTGATATCTTTATTTACCATACTTTACCTTTTTAATATGTTCCATGCAGTTTACGATTGCTGGGTTAACTGATGTGCGGTGGTGAAATTGTGGTAATTTCGTGCTAGCATGAGTGCAATATGTTTCAGCATATATTCTTTTTACTAGTTTTAATAATTGGGAAATTATGACTTCTTGTTATTATTGTTGTTGTTGTTGTTGTTATTGTTTTCCTAGTTTAAAGAAGAGAAAGTTATCATAATACATCTCTGTTTGTTACTAAAGCTGAACTCGTTCTTGATTCAATAAGCACTAGAGTGGGAAACCAAAAAAATATCCTTTGCTTGATTTCAAGTACTTGAAATTGCGTGTGTGTGCGAGGGCATGTGCATTTTTACAGCTTTTCCTTTTAGGCCTCTGGTACAGGTTGATGATATGCCAGCTTTTGTTAGAAATTAACATACTCATCTCTTGTTAAAATTTGTGTATTATAAAGGTATCCCTGGCACTTTATGCTTCAGAGCTAAGCTATTTATTGAAGATGTTAACAAACTTCTATTTATGATTATGTTTCTATTTATTTTCTGATGAATCAGTATTGTTTCAGATCAGCAAAGCGTTGACTGGAACTGACAAAAAAGATCTAATGAAGAGATTGCCAAAATTCATCTATGATGAAGAGAAAGCTTTGGAAGTAAGTCTTATGATTATGGTATTATCATCTGCAATCAAAAAATTACTTTGCAACAAACAATTTAATCTCTTTGCATGCTCTTCCATAACCTTATGCATTGATTGTTTTTACTTGATATATTTTCTTGGTTTCTACCACAATTTTCTACTTTCATAGTTTACTACTTGTCTAGTTATATTGACCTTCAGTAACACACCTCATGCAAGGAGGTCAAGCGGTTAGCTCTTTGTTTCTTACTAATCGAAAGATGTCTAGTCGATCATTTTACTATATATATCTTCACTACCACTTATGCATAGAAGCATCAGCCCACCAGGACCACCAAAAAGGAGAAGTTAAAGAAACTAAAGAAAAAGAGGAATGAGTTTTGAGTTTGATATGGATAGATAAAAACATCAGTAAATCATCACCATCAAAGCATGTGTATACCATCATGATTTTTTCACTGGTTATTCTGAACATGAATGCCACCCACTTATTCTTCAAATAGACTTGTTAATTGTGATTGATGCTTAAAACAAGAAAGAATACCAATATCAAAGGAAGGTGACAAAGATTTATCATAGGTAGCCACATGTGGTTCTCATTTTAGTTTGGTGTGTTATTTCTCTTGCTTGTAGAAATAAGAGATGAAATATGCTTACTGTTGAATCGACAAAGAATTATTATTCAAGGTGTGTTGAGAATCGAATGTGCTGATGTTTCTGTGGAATATATTTTTCATTACTCTGTCATTTACTACAATGCAACATAAATTGGGAAGCTGGATCAGTTCAGACGAGCAATTCTGTTCGAGCACTGTCCAGTTTGTTGTCTTCTTTCTTATCTCTCTCTTCTTTCCTTGTCAATACTCCTGCTTCTTTGTAGCTTCCCTCTTCTTTTTTATTAATTGACAGTTTTGCATTTTTTTTTTATAATTAGCATTATGGTCTATTTACTGCTCTAATAACAAAAAAAGCATATCTGAAGTAATGTTCATCAAGAAACCACATTGTAGTAGCCATTGCACACATGCTTTGGAGTTATCTTATGAAAAATACTTGTATAATTTGCTTTGTGATCTATTTTGTTGTATTCACAAATATTTAGCTGATGGATACCACAACTCAGTCAAATATTAATTTATCATCCCAATTTGATGGGACTTGGAAAAGAGAGCTCTTTTTTTTTTTTCCCTTGATAATGGACAATCTTGTCTTCTCATTTATTACATCTAATGTGAATCTACTGTCCAGATTTCGTCTGAAACATAGTTGCAATACTTATGTTGCTTTAGTTGTGCTGCACTAACAAGAAGCTAAATGATGATAACAGAAAACGAGGAAGATTTTGACCGAGAAGATTGCACAACTTAACAGTGCTATTGATGATGTTTCTTCTCAACTCCGAGCAGATGATGAGCCAAATGGAGTGGCTGTGGCATCAGATGAGGTCGAAGCCGCTATATGATGTCGATCTAGGTGCAAAGGTGGATCCAGCCATCATACACTCCTTTCTTTGTACTGTTTTGGATTGGTAAGTAATTGTTCGATCTATTGCTTGATTTGGGACTGCTGCTCTTTGCTAGCGAGCATTAGATTTTTTTGGTTTTTTGGAGATGGTCGAGCTTAAAGTTTCATTATCATTAGTAAAAACACAGGTATTACTATACTAGCGGATGAGATCATTAATAAAATTATAGTTATAATGATGAGTGGATGTCATTACTATATTGAATATGAGATTATTAACAAAGGGGAAATTATTATTCTGTCAATTTTTTTTGTCATTAGTAAAAGTATTGTGATTATTATGATGTCTTTATATTAAGGTTTGTTTTATTGGTTCATACACTAGTATGGAATAGTTATTGATATGATACGTATCGAGTTATATCGAGTCATATCAACTGTATTGACATATAGGATACATCCTATCCCTATTGTTCTTATGATAAATCTTGCTGAGTACATTGGTTGAAAAAACTTAAAAATATCATCACTCAACATTTCACTTTCACTTTTTTATAGTAAGCAACGTTGAAGAATAAAGAATGGTCCCATGCAAATGATGAATATAGCAATTACTCGATTACAGGAACGATGATACAAAATCAATTTGTGGAAATAGTTGAGGGAATAGTGTAGAGAATTTATAGCTGTTAATTATCAGCCATCAGTTCAGAGGTTCAATTTGTGGAAATAGTTGAGGGAATAGTGCAGAGAATTTATAGCTGTTAATTATCAGCCATCGGTTCAGAGGTTCGTTAGTTTCAAACCGAATTTTTTGAAAAATCGGAATTGATGGTTTTGATTTTGGTTTGAATTGTTGATTTTATGCTTTTTTTTAAAAAAAAATTATGATGGGCATGATATACAATAATCTTTTTCATTTTTACGATAACTGTAAGACAAATATTAGCTGTTACAATAACAGTGGAATAAGCCTTTGAAGCTTAAATATGTATTGATGACTAAATTAAGATGAAAAACAAATGTATCTATTAATCGAAGGGATGATCAGAACATTCGACATAAAATTTTTTTTATAATTTTATAAATTTATAATTTTATTTTATTTATATCTTTTTTAAATATATTTACACTTATTAGATATCTATTTTTCAAATATTAAAAATAAAAATTATTTTATATATATTTAAATTATTTTTAACTAAATGTTTTTTTTAAAAAAAAATTTGACGGTTGAAATCGGAACCTTCCGAATCGGAATTAGGGGGGGGGGGGGGGGGGGGGGTCAGGACAGGACCACACTAAACAACTGTTTCCATGACGGGGTCCACATGAGTTGCATTTGGGAGTCAATTTATTCTGAATACACACCATAAGAGAGCAGCAATTATATATCCTTAGTTCTCACCGTCTCTCATTGTCTTTTCGATTCCTGATGATAACACTCAGGTTTGACACTCGTCGAAATGAAGCTGACATGCTGAGGTTTGTTGGTCTGCAGGATGAATAGAGGATCGATCTCAAGCAGCTAATTTAGGTTGGAAATCCAACATTGGAGATTCATCTATATGATTACAACGTAATATGATCCGAATAGAAGACCGCAAACCAAAAGAGGGAAAGAAGCCTGCTGCTTGCTTCCGTTGACCCTCGCCTCAACCCTATCGAGCTTTTCGTCACCGTCGCACTCGCCTTGAGCTTCCCCTCCCTCAAGAATGCATCCACCGTCGCACTCCTCGTCATCGGCAACCGCCACAGCTCGAATGCACCAACCGCTCCTCAGCATCCCCGGGATCAGAGGCACTCTCCGCGGCTCCACAGTCCCGTCGACAGACATCGCCGACCCGAGAACCCCTCATCTTCCCTTGCAACGCGGCCGGCCGCCACCAGCGCGGCGGCTTGGCTCGAGTTTCTCACGTGGTCCTTCATCGGGACGACCACGAAACAGAGCTCCCGGTGGGTGGAGAACTCCAGCCGGATGAATTTTCGATCAAGAGGAAGCCTATCGGATGGTGTTGGAGGAGAAAAGCTTCCCAACAGATCAAAGAAGACATCAAAAAAAATTATTACTATTATAGAGAAAATCAAATTATTTTCTTGCATTTTGCTCTCCACTAAATCCTAAAAATATACGACTATCTAAAAAATAATCGAAGTGAATTCGGTAACGATGAATCGAGTGAATATTTCTTCGATCAATTAAATCTTTCCCAACATCTCTCTCCTCGATACAATACTGTGGAATCCTGTCGGACACGTCCTGGCACAGTGTTTTGCATTTGCAATTATTACCTTTACACACACAATTGAATCCTATTTGTCGCTCAAGTCACGGAGCATGAAATCTCGGCTGCCCCAAACACCCCAACGATGGAGACTTACGACTCCGTCAAATACGCTTGGGAGTCAATCACATTGGAGTGCGCAACCAATCCAAGCCGAAGTCAACATTCCAACTTGCACCCAACGTCGATCACGATCGTGCTGCGGTCGTCGAAGACCTCGATCATGGCACGACCACCATCCAATGTCGTCACAGAAGAATCCACTTGAGGGTTCCAGCAGAAAGAAGAAGAAGAAGAAGAAGGACAACAGCAACGCAGCACTGACCGATTCCACAGGAAATACGTGGGTGCGCTCTCTATTTGCCCGTCGCATGGTGATTGATGACGATGGCGAGAGTTCAATGACTTCCAACGTATCAACTTCGGAAGTCTCGATTTGAATGGGTCAGCTTCTCGAGAGACGGCGTGTAGTCGTGTGCATCAATTCACTACGCACAGGAGAAGTTGCACTGCATGCATTTGAGGGGTGCATTAAGATATATATTTGATGATGGAAGAGGATACATTTGTTAGATAAATTAGTGATTCGTATATATGTCATAGCGTAAAGCGAACCCCATCGAATCAGGTCAAATATGTTATGATACTATCAGAATATTAGGCATTAGATTAATGGAACAAACTTGGACCGAGCCATAGCCGCGTTGTGGCAAAGTCTTCTTCCCTACTCATTGGTTTTCTCTCTCTCTCTCTGTCTCTCTCTCTCTCTACTTGATTCTTGTTTTTCATTAAAAATAAAAAATAAATCTCATTAAGGTATCAAAACAAGTTACGATATGACTCTGAAATCTCCCTGTGACATTTAATTCACCTATAGATGTATATTTTGCGTCGAATATATTAGTTTCGAGCTAATGCATTTCGGCATAAACATAAGAATATATATAGTTTTACTTGTACTTTCCTTCTCAAAGTGAGCGACGATGAAGACGAGATTTGATCCTAAGATCTTACTATTAAAAATTAAAATTTTTACTAACTAAGTTAGTCCGTAAACAAATATTTGGAGAACTCGGATTCTAGTGAGTCTAGTAATATCAAAAAGCTAGCAAAAAGCGTCCGATTATTATTTATCTATATAATTATTATGTATATTCTAAATTATTATTTTATATTTTGTGGGATTCATTGCTTGCATCCTATCTTTAGTAAAGTAATGCACATTAAGCACACAAAGGAAGAGAATACAAGCGATCAAAATCTTATGCATCTCTGATAGTTGATGATGTAAAACTGCTGGTTTTTCTCTTTCTTTCTTTGTTTGTGTAAACCACAGTCTCGCAAGCTTCCGAAATAAGGGTTTGGATTCAAAAGTCAGGGATGCACAGGAAAAACAAACACACAAAATAATGCAGTCTTTGCTCGATGGTGGACAATGTGGAATTCTTGGTGGATTAGTGGAAATTTGCAGGTCTTGTTGACTCATTAAAAGGCGACTCTCTCCATCTTCGGCAAGCATGACCTAATGATTAGTTTAACATTACTCTAATTCCCTCCATACTCTTCTTTCTTCGAATCGAGATGCTTGCAACACTTAAAATCAATAGGATTATGATTTACATGAAGTCAAGATGCTTTCCATAATGACCAGTGTATAACAGCTCGGCTGGGTGCTGCTGCACTTCCAGGAAGCACACATAGGATGGTGATGGTGATCAGGCATCAAATTCCAACCTATCCCTCTCATGCTAAAACGTCAAACCTCGTTTTGGATCCAACCATGCACTATATAGGCACTTAATGTCTTCCGTTAGCTTGGCATCAAAGGGAGCGAACAACAGAGAAGAAGTGCAAAGCATGGAGAGAGGTGGATCGGGGCTCGATCTCCCTGGCTTCAGATTCCACCCCACGGAGGAAGAGCTCCTCGACTTCTACCTCAAGCGGATGGTCCTTGGAAAGAGGCTTCAGTTTGATATCATCACCTCCATCAATCTCTATCGCCATGAGCCTTTGGAGCTCCCAGGTATCGTCATCGGTTCCTGTGTTATGTGCTGATTGCTTCAGTGTAAGGCGTTCTGATAGCACCGTGCATGACTCTACAGGGTTGGCCAGGATGGGGGAGAGGGAGTGGTACTTCTACGTTCCGAGGGACCGCAGGCAAGCCAGTGGCGGACGGCCGAGCCGAACGACGGAGCGGGGGTTCTGGAAGGCGACCGGGTGCGACCGGCCGGTGCGCAGCGCCGCGGACCCCAAGCGGCTCATCGGCCTCAAGAAGACGCTGGTGTACTACGAGGGCCGGGCGCCTCGCGGCTCCAAGACCGACTGGGTCATGAACGAGTACCGCCTCCCCGACCCGCCGCCGAACTCCTCAGACGCACCACACAAGGTGCGGCACGCTTGCACCATCGTGCTTCTCGTGTGGTTTCGACTTTCGACCGCAGAAGACTGATCCAACGTGCGTGACTTGTTATCCAGGAGGACATAGTGTTGTGCAAGGTATACCGGAAGGCGACGTCAATGAAGGAGCTGGAGCAGCGGGCGGCGGCCATGGAAGAGGACATGAACTCTGGGTCGTCGATGACGGACTCGTCGCCGGGGTGGCCCGATCAGGACAGCTTCCAGCTGGGACCTCCAGCAGGCATGGATGACGTTATCCTGATCGAGGACACGGAGGAGGAGAAGATGGCAGCGGCAGCGGCAGCGGCAGTGGCAGCAGCGGCGGCGGAATTAATGGAGGAGAAAGAAGAGGTGGTGGCTGCCGCGGGGGTGTCGACTCGGCGGCCGAGTCTCCCCGAGTTGGAGGTTCCGAAGAGCAGCGGGATGGAATGGCTGCAGGACCCGTTCTTGACTCAGCTGAGGAGCCCATGGCTGATGGATTTCTGGTCTCCTTCTTTTAACAGCATACTCAACTTCTAAATTTGAATCAAAACCAACGATCATGTTCGAGTTGAGCAGCGATCGATGGAAAGCTTAATACGGTTTGTTCTTTACACGACATCTTAAGATTCATGTTTGAGTCCTTACTATAATACAAAATCTTAAATTTAAATTCCGATGACAGAGTGCTCGACGAAACCTCGTCGAATGCTCGAGTTAGTTAATTTATGTTGAAGACGGGGAGCTAACAAACTCAAACTGAGAGAGTAGGTTTAACTCCCGGTGATGGTGACGATGGAGCTGATGAAATCTGTCACTTGATGGAGGGAGATTGGGGCATAGTCTTCGGGCTTGAACTTACTGTAGGTGGCATGAACTTCCCAAGTCAGACATGGAAGCACCTTTAAAGTCATAATGGACATTGTTATCTTCGTGTCCCGACTTGCCATATGAGCCACTCTTATCTCATTTTTGACGTTATTGTTGAATTGAAAGCTCACTCAAGCCGCCAATGTAAGTTTCACATGCAGCACGGTCGTTCGCCGGATCCTCGATGCACGACACCTCTCCTGTCTGGAAGATGAGCTAAGTCATATGATATATCTACGTATTAATTCGTAAATAGTCAACTTCCTCGAGGTCAAAGGAAGTATTTAATTCGAGATCCATGCATTCATTTTAATAAACACTTAGACAATATAAATTATAAGCATAGATTTTATAATCTCTAAATAGTTATGAGATAAAATGTTTAAGGTAGTCTACCAAATTTTTATAAATGCTCACATGGCACTATTGCTGAATAAAGTAGCGAATTAGCCCCAAACACTACCTCATCCAATTATGTGTCACTCGTGTAACTCTTGGATGCTATATTGGTTGATACTTAACATCACTCTACGGAGCTAGAAAACTCCTAAAATAATTACCTAAGTGGTCTGTTTGTGGATAGTTTTATATCTACATAATGATTATACACAATCTGTGTTTACAAGCCTAAAACAACAATTCAAACTAACAAAAATAAGACTACCAATCCTATTACAAGCCTTCTATATGCTGTGAAAAGCATAAACAAAACCAAAAGACACGGACATACATAATCATTATATCGAACACTATGTTTATAGTTTTGTTTATGACATTTTTCCCTATTTATTCCTTCGACGTTCTTGTTGAAGCCTTTGTTAATGCTACATCTCCTCATCTTTATTAAATCTTCAATCTTTTGCCCCACTTACAATGCACCTCTTTGCTCTCAATTGTTCTTTGCCATTCTTATTGAGTAGTTAAACTTTGATCCGCTATGTTGTTTCAACTCACCAATGACTCTGACCCTAGTGTGTAGTCGATCATGTTATATTGATCTTTATTAGTTCATACGGATCTTTCAAATGAAGAAAAAAATCTTTCTTATTATCCACTAGTCTCTTAAACATCTTGGTCGCTTGACGAGCATCGCCTCATAGACTTAGAAGGTTGTGAAGTCTTTCCTCCATAAAATTTGTCTATCAATTTCGTCTTCTTCTTAGCTATCAACTCCAAGTAGATTTGTATCACTTCCACTTTCGATTGATATTCTAATGAGAAATTAAATGGATAATCTACTCTCAATAGAACTAATCACCATTAGTGAGTATTTGACAATTATTATCTTTCACTTTCTTCGAAGGGTCTTTGAATATGTGTAGAGCTTCTCTGCTAGATAAATAAGAGAATTGGAGTACTTGGCTTCTCATATTCTCTTAAGAGTTGAGAAGACAAAAATTACTTAATTTTGTCTATCTCCTAAAGAGTTGTACTCTATACATCGAGTAGATTATTAACCTTTGTCTGTTCTTTGCTTGCACTTCCAAAGCACCTAAAGAAATTATACTTTTTGTGTTGAGTTAGCTATTACAATTCATCTTCTCATCGCCATCGAAAATCTAGAATGCAAGAAGTTTTGCTCGAAAAGAGTAAAATTTGTTCTCGACTTGGAGCAAGTCTCTAATAGTTTTAGTCATGGTTTTGAATATCGTATCGTACCGGTGTATTGGGTGGTACATTAGGGCATACTGAATGGTATACCTAAATTAGGCATAAAATCTTCTTAAAATATCTAAAAAAGAAAACATAATAGTTCTTTAAGTCAATATTCCTTTTTAATCTTGAGTATTCTTTTGTCATGCTTTATATTAATCACTCTAGCTGTTGAGCTTTTTTAACACCCTTCGTAGACTTTATTAAGTACTAATCAGTATAAAAACTTCAATCCCAGAAACCCACGACATTCACCCATCTGCTTACTATCTCTGTATGGATTGTTCTTACTAGATGTTGGCTCCGCGAGTGGGTCCTTAGTCATTTCCAATTATTGGAGGGGAGCTAAGCAAGCATTATTGTCGATGTACAAAAAGCATTTTGAAAAAGGAGGTCAATTGGTGGGCCCCACTGAACAAGCACGAACGTGGCAATGGGGAGGGAAGAGAGCATGTATATGGCGAAGCTGACAAAGCAGGTGAAGCATTATAAGAGATGGTGGAGTACATGGAGAAGGTCATCAGTGCGACGGAGGAGGGGTAGGAGCTCATAATGGATGAGCGCAACCTCGTCTCCATCACCTATAAGAATGTTATTGTCACCCGTTGTGTGTCTTGGCATATCATCTCTTCCATTGAATAGAAGGAGGGCCGTGAAAACTAGAACCACGTGGTCGCCATCCGCGGCTATTGTACATAGATCGAGTCCGAGCTTAACTCCATTTGTGGTAGATCCTCCACCTCCTCGATGCTTGCCTCATCTCCGTCACTATCATTGCTAACTCCAAGGTCTTTTACTTGAAGATGAAGGGTAACTATAATTGCTACCCAACCGAATTTAAGACCGGATCTAAGTATCGGGTGATAACGGTCAAAATTTCAACTATTATCACCCGATACAACTCTGTATCATCTAATACAGAACTATATCAATGGTACTACCCAATAGCGGGTGACCCATGTACCGATTTGCTAGCAGATTGGTATATACCACCTATACTGGGTAGTATGATTCATATTAAAAACCTGGCTTTCGTTGCCTCTAGAATTGTACCATCTTCTCCATCATCTTTGTTGCCTACTCTTTAGAAGAAAAGGTATCACATTGCATAATGCCTACTTCGTTCTTTAGTCGAGCACTACTGCATCAACCAAAGATCTCTCACTTTAAACTATTTTGATGAGAAGCTCATTGACACTATCTTACAAAGTTCCTCAATCTCTGCCTCTCGGTATTATCTTGGTGCTTAGAGTTTACCTCTACATTCTTCATATCCTCGACTCTTTTGAGAATAAGAGATCGATGACTCCACAGATGTCTTACCTCTAGGGTACCATGGTGTTGTCATGCCCATAGCCCTATTATTTGTCACCTTGCATTTATGTTCATTTCTTTATGATTGGTAGATTCGCCTCTATGGCACTATGACACCCATTCGAGTCTACCTTTATTTTAATCAATGCTTAGTTTTTTATAGCTAAATCCCTCTGGACTCGTCATTACTTCCTCGATCTTTTCGATCACCTTCTTTAACATCTTTATGTTCTTCAATCAGTTCCTTTTGGCAGATGGAAAGATAGACTATAACCCTCATGCATGACCTCTACCATTATATTATAAGGCTTATGCTAATTCTATTCTTTTTGTCATGCTTTATATTAATCCCGTCTAAAGCTGTTAGCTTTTTTTAACACCCGTCGTAGACTGTATTAAGTACTAATCAGTATAAAAACTTCAATCCCAGAAACCCACGACATTCACCCATCTGCTTACTATCTCTGTATGGATTGTTTTACTAGATGTTGGCTCCGCGAGTGGGTCCTTAGTCATTTCCAATTATGGAGGGAGCTAAGCAAGCATTATTGTCGATGTACAAAAGCATTTTGAAAAAGGAGGTCAATTGGTGGGCCCCACTGAACAAGCACGAACGTGGCAATGGGGAGGGAAGAGAGCATGTATATGGCGAAGCTGACAAAGCAGGTGAAGCATTATAAGAGATGGTGGAGTACATGGGAGATAGGTCATCAGTGCGACGGAGGAGGGTAGGAGCTCATAATGGATGAGCGCAACCTAGTCTCCATCACCTATAAGAAGTTATTGTCACCCGTGTGTGTCTGGCATATCATCTCTTCCATTGAATAGAAGGAGGGCCGTGAAAACTAGAAACCACGTGGTCGCCATCCGCGGCTATGTATATAGATCGAGTCCGAGCTTAACTCCATTTGTGGTAGATCCTTTCCATCTCCTCCTCGATGCTTGCTAGCAGATTGGTATATACCACCTATACTGGGTAGTATGATTCAATATTAAAAACCTGGCTTTCGTTGCCTCTAGAATTGTACCATCTTCTCCATCACCTATAAGAATGTTATTGTCACCCGTTGTGTGTCTTGGCATATCATCTCTTCCATTGAATAGAAGGAGGGCCGTGAAAACTAGAACCACGTGGTCGCCATCCGCGGCTATTGTACATAGATCGAGTCCGAGCTTAACTCCATTTGTGGTAGATCCTCCACCTCCTCGATGCTTGCCTCATCTCCGTCACTATCATTGCTAACTCCAAGGTCTTTTACTTGAAGATGAAGGGTAACTATAATTGCTACCCAACCGAATTTAAGACCGGATCTAAGTATCGGTGATAACGGTCAAAATTTCAACTATTATCACCCGATACAACTCTGTATCATCTAATACAGAACTATATCAATGGTACTACCCAATAGCGGGTGACCCATGTACCGATTTGCTAGCAGATTGGTATATACCACCTATACTGGGTAGTATGATTCAATATTAAAAACCTGGCTTTCGTTGCCTCTAGAATTGTACCATCTTCTCCATCATCTTTGTTGCCTACTCTTTAGAAGAAAAGGTATCACATTGCATAATGCCTACTTCGTTCTTTAGTCGAGCACTACTGCATCAACCAAAGATCTCTCACTTTAAACTATTTTGATGAGAAGCTCATTGACACTATCTTACAAAGTTCCTCAATCTCTGCCTCTCGGTATTATCTTGGTGCTTAGAGTTTACCTCTACATTCTTCATATCCTCGACTCTTTTGAGAATAAGAGATCGATGACTCCACAGATGTCTTACCTCTAGGGTACCATGGTGTTGTCATGCCCATAGCCCTATTATTTGTCACCTTGCATTTATGTTCATTTCTTTATGATTGGTAGATTCGCCTCTATGGCACTATGACACCCATTCGAGTCTACCTTTATTTTAATCAATGCTTAGTTTTTTATAGCTAAATCCCTCTGGACTCGTCATTACTTCCTCGATCTTTTCGATCACCTTCTTTAACATCTTTATGTTCTTCAATCAGTTCCTTTTGGCAGATGGAAAGATAGACTATAACCCTCATGCATGACCTCTACCATTATATTATAAGGCTTATGCTAATTCTATTCTTTTTTGTATCATTGGTAGTAATGTTTGCTTACTTGGTCTTATCTTTTAACTCATATGAGTTCCTTTAAGCAAATATGAGTTCTAGAGTAGCTCAACTCTCCAACCACTCCAATCATTCTTTTGTATGATCAAGTCTCCATCATGAGACTCACTGGTATTTATACTTAGTATTCTCTTTCAATGGTACACAACCCCCCATATGCTAATGACCAAAGTTTTTATTCTATATAAAATTTGATACATGCATAGAAGACCAGCCTCTATGGTATAATGACATTTACTCCTTGAACTCGTAGCCCTTCTTGTCGTCATGTTTACCAAAATGGAGCTTCCAATAACTGTTGATCGTACCTCTGTATAATCAAGTCCCTCATGAGGCTTCTCTCATGTGTGTCACATTGCCTCGAATTGTTCCACCACATTTCGTTACACTATGTCGCCTCTTGGTGATATCTCCATTGCATTTTGATCTTTGTGGGATGAACTCAGATTGCGATCTCTCCATATGTGGCCTCTACCAACACATCATAGGGCCTCCGCCACCTTTGATTATATTCGCTCGTTTGACAATTGACCTTCGTCCACCCGCTCTCAAGTCACACCCGGATGAAGCATAGCCTTAAGATAGTTCATCACTTAGCAGCTCTCGAAAGTCTACCAACTTCACTTAAATTGGTATGCTATTATATAGATCTTGAACCTTTACTCCCAACACAATCTCTATTGCACACTGCTTCCTTTGTAGTAACTTAAATGACAACAATGTAGCATAACCCGTCGCCACGCCCGCTTGCCTCATGCTAAGGCCTTCTGACCCAAATTTCACCTTTGCAAGTTGAGTCGTATTAGTTTCTCCGTCAAATGCTTTGTTGAGATAAGGTGCATATGCCTCGAAGCTCCCTTCGACTTTAATACTGTGCAAGATGAGTCTACTTTATCAGAATGAGGGACCCATGGAGCAATGTGATCCCGCTCTTGTTTATGCAAGAGTTCATGTCCTTAACCTCTATCCAAAGAAAGATTCATGCTTCCGTTCTATATTCTATCTTTTATATCGACTCCCTTCATATAGCTTTATCACTTCACCAAGTTTTACCCAAATTGCTCTACTCCTCAGTTTGCATTGAATTGATAGTGTCCCTCGTGCCTATCATTCTATGGGTCAGCCTTTCATTGAGTCTGATCTCCATATCGACTCTAAATATGTCTTTATTTGGTATTGTTTAAGATTGTTCCCTCACTAGATCACGCAATACGTCCACTGCCACAATTATCTCATGCGAGATTATGTAATGACTCCTTATTGCTCGCTTAATTCGTTAAGCTTTGTAGAGCTATTGCCTTGAGATACCCCTTCTTAATATGTGTGATCTATTACATATGATTCTTCCTCTAGAGAATCAGTATTTATCCCTTTTAGATATCTATCACGTTATAGTAATTTTTCTATTTATATCCTTTTCTTTGGAAGTTTTAAAAACTATTATTCCCTTGGACTACTTTGTCTTGTTGAACAAACGTCAACAAACTATGCGTTATTCCACATTATGAACGCACTTGCTAGATTGTGACTTTTCACTAATACATCCTCCCTTACGCCCCTCAAGACTTAGCAACATGCTGAACTTATTGCATACTTTAGCCTTCTACAGATGTATCCTTCTCATGTTGAAGAAAAAGTTTCAATACTCTATGGCATCAAATTTCAATTGCCTTGGGATGGCCACAAACAGTCCATCATCCGTATACAAACCCTTGTATGAATGAGTTAGCAATTTTCCTCGCCTTTGTGAACTTTGCATAACTTTTTCGATTGCCGAGCAATTCATCCCTCCTTGCATGGTATCATCCTTCGCCACGTGCTTCACTTGTCTTGAGCACTATCAAGTTTAGTTGCTAACATCGAGCCGTAGCTCGAACTCAGCCATCATAACCTTTGTGTCATGTGTTTTTCCCAACTCGCTTTTTCTCGTGGTACCTCTCATGCGATGGGTTGGTCATTTCTTTGAATGCTAATCTCATATGCTCGCTTCTTTGAGCGACTCATTTTTTTATGTCCCAATGCTTGTTTCCCTCAAATGGTCACACACACTAGTTGCCCTTAATGTAGCCTCGATAGATCCCTAATGTTTGCATGTCAAGTATCTCTAAATATGCTTAATCTTATATTGATACTATTTGTTATGGACGTAGATGGTTTTGCCTAAATCGTGTGATCCTCTTATATATCCAACTATAAAGGATTAACCTCCTCAAATTCTTTTATAGTCCCTTAAAGATATACAAAAGAGAAGACAAATTAGATGAAGCATTTAACTCGGGATCCATAAATATCTATTTCAGTAAATGCTTGATAGATAATATAAATGATAGACATAAACTTTATAAGATCTAACCAGTTACATGACAAAGTGTCCAAGGTGGTCCATTATAACTAAAAGTCCTCATAAGTGCCTGCATGACATTGCTGCAAAATAAGACAATAAATCAACCCTAAATACTACTCCAAAGGTTTATTAGTCATGTGTTACCTAGGTAACTCGTGGGCGCTATGTTGGTTGACACTCTATACCACTATACGAAGCTAGAAAACATTCAAAATGAATGTTTGGATAGTTTATTTCTGGACAGTTTTACCTCTGTGCGATGACCGCACACAACTTATGTTTACAGGTCTAAAACGATCATAAAAACCAACCAAGATAAGACTACCAAATATATTACAAACCCTCTACGAAAAATATGAATAAAATTAAAAAATATGAATATACACAATCACCGAACACCCTCTAGATAACTCACATCTTATGACAAAGACATACTTCAATTGGATTCGAACTCCCTTCACACCACGTCGGACAATCTAAATTACTCACAATAGGACTAAATGATGATTGGTTATGAATTTCACTTATGAAAAGTTAAATCACTCACAATAGAACTAAAAAGTCCCATGTTGAATCGTCTTTATTAAGTATTAAATGATGATTGGTTATGAATTTCACTTATGAAAAGTTAAATTACTCACAATAGAACTAAAAAGTCCCACGTTGAATCGTCTTTATTAAGTATTAAATAATAATTGATTATGAATTTCACTTATGAAAAGTTAAATTACTCACAATAGAACTAAAAAATCCTGAATCGTCTTTATTGAGTATTAAATGATGATTGATTATAAATTTCACTTATGAAAAATTAAATTACTCATAGAACTAAAAAATCTCATGTTGAATCGTCTTTATTAAGTATTAAATAATGATTAATTATGAATTTCACTTATGAAAAGTTAAATTACTGACAATAGAACTAAAAAGTCCCATGTTGAATCGTCTTTATTGAGTATTAAATAGACCTAAAAAATCCTACGTATGCATGTTGAATCGTCTTTAGTGAGTATTATATCCCCTGTTTACTTTTTGACATGTAGCTCGAATGAATCCTCTCGTCTCCACAATAATCATATGATCCCCATGATAGACAAGTGAATCCGACGTTAACAATGACGATACATGAACACTGAATCATGGCTGATCGATAGTTCTGTATAATGTAATGTTTCTAGTTAAAACAGGAGCATCCAATATCTCTAGCCCTAACACAATCCATCTAAAGTATATGTAGAAAGCACAGAGAATTTATTTGCAACATTGGAAAACAATTATTCATAGATTCAATTCAAGAGCAATATTTCCAAGTATCTACCAAAGGGCTGCATATAGTACAAAACCAAGTAGCAAGAGGGAATTCATGCATTGCTAATGGCCATAAGGCACCAAAAAAACGAAAATAAAACTATAGCATAAAGGTGGACAGATAAATCTAAGACATCAAGTTACAAAGAGTATACAAACTGTAATATCCTAATGTCGCTAGTAAAAAATAATCAGACTGCCTCCTAAAACAAGCAATTCGGGATGCTTCGGCCGCCAGCCAATACCTTGAAAGACTCCAAACTGGCATGTGCCTGTACATAATTGCCTAAATCTTCCCTGCTACTCACTGAAGCTGATCAGATTGATAAATCTGCAGTATGCCACAACTCAGATCAGCACAGAATCACAAACGCTATTTGCTCGATGTGTATTAGCTGCCGACTCAACTACTCGGTTCATGTACTAGGAATCATCAATACTGATCCAGATTTCTGCATATTGCAAATACTCCGACAACTCTCATCTGCTGTGCTCCATGCTGACCATAATGAGTAAGATATTGCCGCTCAGAAGTGGAGAGTGAGGCGGCAGTGACGGCAATGTCAGCAGCAGCAGAAGCTCACATGACACAATTACTTTCCTGCTCCAAGCTCACCATAACAAGCAGCATATGACAGCTCACATCAAGCACAGTGGTGGTGACAACACATTTTAACATTCACTTTATTGATCAAGGTCTGACCATGAACTGGATTGTGGCTCTGAGGTAGAGAAAGCCACAGCAGCAGCAGCAGCAGCAAGCAAGCAAGCAACACTTTTTTTGAAGATAGAAATCATGATCGATCTCAGGCATTGACAGCAAATTATTTTATCCACATTCATGTCATATATTGTTCACAAATTGAAATGCCAATAACTAAAACTATCAATCATGACATACTGACTCAACCTCATTCTCCATGTTTTTCGGAACACTGGAAAATCATCTACCCCATCAAATTAGTCTACCAACCTTCTGTAGTAGCACAGCGCAGGGTAGACTTTTGAGTAAAAGATTCTCAGATCTTGCTAGGCGCATGGATCACCGAGATGAATAGAGCCAAGTGATGAGGACCCTATACATAACTATAAATTACTCTTCTCCTAACCTTAGAAACTCACTGGATGGTAATTGACAGCATCTCGGTGAGATCTGGAAAGAGTAATTGCAGTTATACAAGGATCCTAGTCGCATGGCCTAAATGACAACATAGACAACTCCAGGGTGATACATCTTTAGCCTCAATTGAAACATGGACAAAAGGCCAGCCATTCCCCATGCATCAGGTCATACTAGCATTCTCTCTGGACAACGTCTATTTCTCTTCCTCACAACATATGTGGGGCACCTCATATGCCTTCATGGAATTAGCAGTAAAATTTTCCATTGCCTCAAAGATCTGCTTCAAACTTAAATGCAGACTATTTGCAGTGGAACCATGACGCACTTCATGTTCAGGTATTGATATCCCATCCTCACTGGACATTAGCATTAATTTCTTTCTCTGCCTGAGCATCAGTTGTTCCTGGCTTTCCATCAATCTCAGCTTGCTATCCATATCTCTGTTTGCCATTAACCTTTGCTGCTGCTCAAATTTGCGCTGCTGCCAGATTTTAAAAACATCATGAGCAAAAGCCTGCATTGCATCAATTACTTCTCTTTCGGATATCATATCCATACTCTGGGACCAGTAATTGCAGATGATGAATACAGGAGGTGCACCTAATCTCCCAGGCGAAAATGGAGGAACTCCATCGTCTGTTTCTTCAGGCACATAATGGATACCTTTGACAAGCCAGCCATTCAAAGATTTGACATAGCTCCTTTGAGCTGTAACCCAAGCAGAGAAATTTGCGACCCAATCCACCATGTCGAACTCTAACTGCTTTATTGCATCCATATGAATGTCATCAAGTTTTACTCCATTCACAATAGAATCTAGGTTTTTAGCTTCAGATATCGCTTGACACTGAATATGATGGCATTCTGACATAACTGTCCACATTCTCTTAAACCTGAAACATTAAATTGATTGACAAAAAATCTCATATAAATTATAACAGGATGGGAGAAAACAATCTAGTTAAAGTAAAATATTCCAGGATATTCATTTAAAGGACAAAAAAACTAGCACAACAGATCATAATTGCTAGCTTATTGCAAGTCAATTAATTATGGCAAACTTGATCCTAACAGAAGCATGAAATAATAAGCAAATGGAATCATAAAAAGACCACTTACATAGAAATAAGGTCACAGACAAGTGTGAGTTAGATCACCTTATCAGTTCAACAATCCAGATTAAGAAATCAAGCCACAAGCATGCAAATGAATCTCTCATTTTCAAAGCATTGTCAATAATGTGTCCGTGTATAGAGGAATCAGACAATTTCTTCTCACTTTAGCCATATATGTACAAACTAACATTAGGGGCATATTTCAACTCCAAGACCAAGAAGCTCAATTGATGTGATACAGATATAAATCCAGGTTTTGCTATGTGACTTAATGAAGAGAAACCGTGGGAAATTGTGGTAAAGTAAATGTTGAATAACTCTCCTGGTGAGGATGAAGTATCTAGAATCAATACTAACTAAAAAATAAAACTAAAACAACATACTTGAAAATTAAACCCCCTGAAAACTAAGAAGTATGAATTAATCCAGTTTCAAGAAGAGAACTATTACACATTTTAGTTGGAGTGTTGGACCATCTTGGCAAGAGGTGGGAGAATTCCATAATTCGAAATAATTGCATGGTTATAAATAGTTGGAACACCATAAGGTACTGAGCAAAGGACGACAATTTCCTTGATTGATTGGAGGAATATATGAAAATTAATCAGTTGGACAGCAAACACCTGTTTGACAAAACACTGGATGTCATAAGGGTTAACAGTTGGAGACAGCAAGGGAAAAATGACTTCCCGAATGAAAGATACTTGTCCTATATTGTCTTATGACCCTACTGCAGAGTACCCTCGTATGCAATTTCTTCCTACAAGGGCTGAGATTCAGGAGTTCAGCAGAAAGTGACAAGACTCTATGGAAAAATGTAGAAGTTTGTGGTTTGCTCTGAAACCTAGATAGCATCTTACGTTAGCACTAACTTTATGAAGATCGAAATACGAAGTCATAAGCACAAACAACATTCGATCCATCTGACAAGACACAGTGGTTCATATGCTGGTAGATGTGATCCATCTTTATGAAAAACAATTAAAAAACATAGGAAAACGAAAATCAACAATTAATAAAAAAAAGAAGAATTACAGCATTTCATAAAACATGTCAAATGTAGCTAATAACTTATTACTAAGAAAATACCATATTACTCACCGTAAGCTATTTCAGGGTAGGAACACATTAAGTGATATGATCACATACTGAATGAGAAAGCCAAGAAAATACAGGAGAGATAATGAAGAGGAGAGCATCACATAATAAAGAAATAGCATGAATAGAGGAGAAAAGATAAATACTAACCACATGACATGAAAGAGAAAAACAGGTAGAACTATGGAAAAGAAGATGCAGGTAGAGAAGAAGACCGTGAAGAAATGAGAACAGAGGAGGTCCTTTCCAATGATCTTTTATCATAAATGAAGTGCTTAGCCTATTATTTGCACTGTTGAGTCATGCTAATCTATCTTCTCTGAAGCACTAATCTAAGCAACCTTAACACACTCATTAAGATGTAATACAGTTCAATAACCATATCAACATTTTTATCTTGCATGTTGCACTCAGTACTTAAAGAGATAAGGGTGCATAGATTGACACTCCCTAAATCCCACATTGACAGGGAATCTCATGTACTGGGTTTCGTCCTTTATGCAGAATTCACTCCATTTGCACATGTCAAATAACATTAGAACCCCACAGGCTTCAGTTGTTATATGCACGAGTTATATTAGGTTTGCAAATCCTTGATCAACATATGTTCACTAGTGGAAATATGAATATGCAGTTGTTTTTGCAATTCCAGTAAAAGAGCAGCTTCACATTGCAAAGTTAACATGGGAACATTTTATGCGGCGCAGGAAATTTAGTATTTAACCTTTTCTATTGGAACTTAATAAATGCAAAAAAAAGATATTAATTGATATTTCTAGGTATATACTTCTGCCTCCAAGATAACATCCTGGATTTGATCCAGGAATAGAGGAGATGAAGTTTACAAGTTCTCATCCTCAGTATACAGTTAAACAGAAGATTCAAACTTGCTGAAACTTATAGCATCAGTCACTTTCAATTAGCATAACGAATGAGGCTACAGGCATCATAATAGTGGACCACAAAAGGGTGTCAAGGTAGAATTAAGTTCTTAGCATGATTAACATAACAGAATTTAGCGATATCTATTTCACAAAATGGTGCTAGATAGGTTAGCAGCATTACCATGCCCCAAGTGAATAGATTAATATTAGTAAATGAAACAAACATACATAGGGTAATCAAGAAAAGAGACATTATCCAACAAGCAATGGTGTTACCTTTGCATCACATTCATGGTGACCAATTGAACATAAACTCTAAGGACAGGTCCACAAAGAGAACAAGAAATTAGTAAAGGCAGCATTATCATCAAGAAATTCATAAGAATCAATATTACAATAAAAAAAGAGTCAAGATCCACCTGGCCAACAATCATCTTGTCAATGGTTCAAAAGATGGAGAGTATAAACAATTCTCTGACAGTCACATGGCTAGGTTACATTATCTAAAGAAGAAGGCATTCTGAGGACAGAAACAACTATTTTTTTCTAACAATTGAAAAGCATATGGAACTACAGAGTCTCATGTCACATCTGAGTTAAAACTGTGTGGTTCCAAAATTCTATATTCAAGAAGAGTACAATATTAGCCCAGATACACAGTGCAATTAAGATAAAACAAAATAACATACCCTTGGATAAGTTCATTGATTTGAGGCCATAATTCTTCATCCCTCAGCTGATTGATTTTACTTGAAATTGTTCCCACAACCTGAATGGCTATTCTTATCTTTGTGGATAATTTCCTAATGGAAATTTCAACTGCCTCAAGCTTTTCAGCCTCTGCACCCCTTTCGCTCAAACGCCTCAGGTACTCACATTTTCTGTCATATAGAACCCTAACTTTCCTCGGCCTGCATAAGTTGAAACTAATAATGTAAGCTACAGAATCACACATATGCATGTCTTACAACTTAAGTACTAGCAGTTGTGCAAGGAATAATTAGTCAAGGTTTAATAGTATGACTTCAGTAAAACTAGAAACATGGTTAAAACATCCAAGAAAACTTGTATTATGTTTTTACAGCTTGAAAAACAACAAGGTACTGTAATCACATATGTATGACATAAAAGAGGTTCAAAATGATATAATAAGTTATACAATATTATATATATATATATATATATATATATATATATATATATATATATATATATATATATATATATATAATATTGAAGCAATAAATAAATAATTATGTTCTACGGCCAAATCATGAGTATATGGAATCATTTAAATGACAGGTCATGAGAAATTTCTGGTATATATATCATTGATCACTGTGCTGGAAGAATATGCAATTGTATTTCATGACCACTGTATATGTGGTTGCATATGCAGCCACATTTTTATGTTTATGCGGGCCATATAAGCAGCTGCTTTGTAGACATATATAACTGCATATGTGGCACATATGTTGGAAGAAATGTGGTTTTGTTGATCGCATAGGTTACACAGTCAATATTGGCTCTTATACATGGTATACATGCACGTATGAGAAAATGAGTAATGGAGGAAATATATAGTAATGAAGAAATAGGTGGATTGAACCAACAGATGATTCTTAATGGATTCTTATCGATCAACACAAACCGTGTAAGATGATCCAATATGAGTCTATGAAACAAATATTATTAATATAAAAGATATTAGACGAGAAAAAGGTCTCATAGATAAAGATGACAGTTTCTAAGGTTATGTTTGATAATCTCAACAGCCCAATATGCACTTGGATCAAGAATCTAGAATGCCTGGCCTATTTATTTTCTCAGGCTTGACGGTAGATAAACGCTGAGAAACCAAATGTTTCCTCTCATTTATGTGAGAACATCAAAAAATATCTACGAAGGAAAAGATATGGTCCAAGAAGACATATCTTAGCCTGCTTAAGATAAAAAAATATAAGTACTTATTTTAGGATGGATATTTGAAGAAACAAGTTCTCTGACGTTGTTCTCTCTGTGCTACTCTTTTCTTATGCTTTAGACAAATTTTAAACACTGTGATTCTGTTCAAGTCATAACTGGCATAAATAACTACAGGATGAGATAACTAAGGGCCTACAGAAACAAATGTTGTACTAACCATGACTTCCTCGAGAAGTTTTTTTTCCCAATTGTAAAGCTTCTGCAGTGTTGATGAAAGATTGCCGCAGCCCATTGCCTTATCTTCCTCGAATACCAAAAGGTCTTCATTTTTAGATGTCAGAAGTGGCGGAAAACCACATATCATCCTGGCAGAAGCTGCTTACAGAAGAAAATAGTGCAGAGAAAAAAAAAATTAGATTTTGCTCCAAATGTCATACAAATGCAAAGGGAATGTTTGAAGAAGAATTGCAATACTAGTTCCACCTTTGTACACAGAATTCTTCTGGTGGTATAGATGCTTTCCGGCTTCCAGCATCTTGGCCACTTGATCGGCCGACTCAAACGCCCTGTCAAACTGGGTTTTTATCTCCTGCATGACTTCAGAAACATCCTGATAACTTCGAGAGGTGGTAAATCCCACAGCACCTCGTCGGTCTGCTGGTTCAGTCACTACATTCTTCTCAACCGCATGAACCTCATGCTCTGAGCTACCGCCTGCCTCTACCAACCTCGACTTTTGACTGGGATCCTCGCCGCCACTCTCAATCACACCCTCTTTCGACTCCGTAGCAGCCTTACCTGTGTACTCTCCGTCCGCAGCAGCCAACGAGGAAGGTACAAACTTTGGGTCACCATAGGCTTCCTTGACGACCTCGTGCCCCTCGTCTTCCAGATCAGGGATCCCTTCCTCGTCCCTCAGCTCCTTCGAGCTTCGGCTTGGCGTATAAGAAGCACAATAATTATCGTACGAGTCGAACGGATTGAGGAAGTCCCATGTTGAAGTCCTGGGAGGTGACGGCGGTGGTGGAACTTCCGGAGTAGTAGTAGAGCTTCCGCCAGCTGCCACAGCCGGTGGTGGGATGTTTCGATGCGGCGAAGAGAAGCCAAATATGCCGCCGCCCATGCCACCATCATAGCTCGTATACGAGTAAGCAGGATAGGAGTACAGATTCGCACTTTGAGGGGGGTATGGGTAGCCGTAGTAAGGGAAAGCCGTGGGAGGCCGTTCATCCACGGAGCCGAAGCGTATTGTCTCGGAGCTCGGCGGCTGCAGCTCGTAGGCAACCGACGACTCCGCCGGGCGGTTGCGGGAGTAGTTAAGGTTGACGTACGTCTGGCCCACTGGGGCGTCATCCGCGTAGAGGGGGTGAACGGGAGGCGCTTCGTCCGAGTGGAGCGGCAAATCGTCGACGTCGTCGGACTCGGAATCCGAGGGGCGGAAGTGGATGTGCGAGCCGGAGTGGGAGCGAGAGTGGGTGTGGTCGAGGAATGCGGCGGCAGCGGGAGGCGGGGAGGGAGTAAGGGGCGGCGGGGGATCGCCCTTCCGCTGGGCGGGGAGGGGGAGCACGGGGGACGCGGGGGGCAGCGCGCGGGCGACGTTGAGGAACCCCTCGAGGGCCGCGCCGACGGAGCGGAGGGAGAGGGTGTAGGCAACATGAGCGTCGGCAAGGGCATAGCGATGGCGAATGGCGTCCGCGAGCAGCAGCGAGCGCTCACGGCAGTGCGCGACTGCCGCCTCCTCATCCAGCTTGGAGACCCCGCAGCCCATCCAACGACACGGAAACCCTCAAATCGAACAAGAAGAGAGGGGAGCCCCAGCAGCAGAGATCACATTCTAGGGTTGTTCTATCAAATGGAAGGAATCGGAGACGAGGAGAAAGCAGAAAGGGTGGGAAGAGGGGCGGTGGTGGTGGGGAATCCAAGCCCGGTGGTGGAATAGGGTATGCCTTTTTTGTGCCAGAGCGGGGGGCGTACTACTACTTCCACCACCAGTAGGGATACCATATCCCCGGCGGTAGTAGGGATAGCTCATACCGTACGGGATCGTTACACTAATAAGACGCAGCAGGGACAACGCATTCACCAGAATTATACGGCGCGGGATACGCTATTCCCACGTATTCCCGTTGGGAGGCCGCCGTTGCGACGCGCTTCTTTTCCTTTGGCGTTTCTGCGCCTCGCTTAGGAGGGCGGTTGAAAAGGTAATGTGACGAAAATGCCCTCATGGGCCGACAACTATCATTTCGGCGGGTTGCTGACCCCTGTCGGATTCCGTGTCAGATTCCGAGTCGGACGTGACTCGGACTCGCGGCTCACATGTCAGAACCGGCGGTGACTTAAACTAATAATGTTTAGCTCCAACCTTAATTCTTAACCGTAATGACATATTATCAAGTACTTAGCTAACTTAGCTAGTGTTAGTATTTCAATCCATATATTTTAAAAAATTACATATTTATAAATATAAAAAATAAAATATCTATATTCATTTATCATAACATTATCAATTTTATCAATGAAAACATAAAAATAAAAAGTAAAAAAATAATTTTAACGTTTTAGTTAACGACGAAATGATATTAATGGTGGCAAACGATCGTGCTACTGAAGGCTGTGGGTGACTATTATAGATAAGAAGAACGATAATGAGATATAATGACTATTTATGTCAATATCGATACAATTGTCAAGTAACCCTTTCATTGCTTTGTATGTGCGTCAGTGTCGATGCAGTTGTCAAACAGCGAAAGGACCATTAAATATTTGCATCAGTGCTACTCACTCTATATCGAATAGCCCTTTCATTGCTCTGCATCAATGAAAGGGCTACTCGCTCTATATCGAGTAGTCGTTTCATCACTCGATAACTATGACGACACCGACGAAGATGCAATACGACGAAAATGTCACTGAGTAACTGTATCAACGTCAACGTAAATACAAAGTGACTCTCACTTCTTATCATCAATCTCCTCATCCACAACAGCCATCGACGACTTCCAGCGACATTATTGTTCGCCACCACCGACATCGTCCGTCGTTACCAACTGAAACGTTAAAATTACCTTTTTGCTTTTTGTTTTCGCTTTTTCGTTGATAAAATCGACGATGAACCTAAATGTTTTACTTTCGTAACTATAGGGATATCAATATAACTTTTTAAACGATAGGGATCAAGATATTAAAGGTAATTAACTACATGTGATAATTTATCATTAGTATTCCTTTTAAATTAATGATTTTTAATTATATTATTTATATGACTAGCTTTATCTAATCTTAACTTAAGATTTATATGCCCAAGTCAACTAGACACCAAGCATATTACATGATTAAGACAAGTATTAAACAATTGCGTTGAAGATGATTGGAAACTACATGCATATCATACGAAGGTGTAGTTGATGTCAGTAGAACATTCAGTCAAACTTAATATCGTTGACTACGTCAGGATGCATGTAGGAAAGCTATACGTCCTGCCCTGTCCATAGCTAACCGTGAATGATAAGAAATGATACGTAAATGAAACGTTTATATAACAGCAACAATCCTCAGAATGTGATGAAGGATCAAAATAATCTGCCATAACTATGGAATATATCGTAAACTTATAGAAAATTTGAGATGGTCGACCTCGACAAACTAAAGATATGCAAGCAGAGAAGTCCAAAGTGAAAACCGAGATGAGCTTATTATTAAGACGTCCTTTGATGTTCTTGTTATGTTAGTATTTGATGTAGCTTATAACTTTACCTGCGTTATTTTCCCACATCAAATAGTGTTGGTCTCTCAAGCATTGGGCCATATATATGTACATGCTTGCAGACTAGGGTTTATAATGCTTTGCATGAGAACAAGACGCAGCACAGGAGAGAGAACAAAAGAATCCCAATGATTGACAGGAGGAGGACAGCAAGCACATTGCATACAGCATGATTCCATGCAGGGCTGGAGCCCCATGCCCTCTTCATTCATTCATCCATTCTCCCTCAACAGATATAAATGGCTCTCAGGTGTAGTCAAGGTATAAATAAATGTCTCAGCATTCACTGCATGATATGCGACAAGTTCTTCATTTCTTCTTAAAATAACATGGAGATCACAGTGTTTACTAAGGACCCTCCATTAGATATCATGAAGCATCGCATGAGACATCAAAGGAAGTGTTTTACTTAGTGCCCTCCACATCCTTCCTCTGTGAGTGAAGTGAGCAGGTAGGTTTGGAGAAAAGTCTGGGATCTGCATCTGATCTAGCAAAGCAAATGTTCGAGACATGTAACAGCTAACAGTGACAACTACAATACTCAAATCTTTCCTATCCATGTCTCCTGGAGAGACAAGCACTCTTTTGCCTTTCCTTAAAGAAATGAGCAGCCATATGTTTACACATCATCTGTCCGAGAAGATTGTATTATATACATCACATGTATGTTCTTTTGCTGGATTCGGTGGGACTTCCATCTCTCTCATTGCCAATCCAAGCCACACATGATGACCACTTTTGCCTTTCCATTAAGAAAATGAATCCTTCTCCCACTGGTTGGAGTGGTGTTAAATACTTGATCAGATGCATGCACACAGTTTGCCTTAAAAGAAGAAATATAGCAATGCACAGAGAGAGAGAGAGAGAGAGAGAGAGGTGTCTCACCATCCCTCAAAACTAATCATGGTGCTTGTCCATAGCTGCATGTTAGTGGGGATGATTAGAACAATTGGCACTTCTTTGGAGGTAGGGGCAGGCAAACCCATTTTGCAGCCACTCTATGATGTGAATGTACATGAATATATCTTTGGGTAAGTAAAAGAAGAAGGATTGGGAATTGGTGCCAATGCCAAGTCTGCGAGAGGATGAAGTCAACCCGGTTAGGACTTGGGATGTTGCAGTGTTGATGAAATAGCCTGGCTCAGGAAAGACTGCCACAGTTGATTTGGGATGTACCATATAACATGGCTGCATGGCCCAGAGAACCAAATAAATTTGGAAGGAACTGAGGACACAAAACAAGATGAAGATGGAGGATAACTGGCATCTACTCGTGGGGCCAATAGCTTTTGGATTGATCTTTTGGTGCAAGTGTACCATTCAACCGTGTGAGAGAGAAAGAGAGAGAGATCAAGACTATGAGAACCTGACAAGCTCACTGCTGGATGGCACAGACTCACATTATTGTATCTCATTTATGATCTCCCTCTCTTGTATGTAATATTTGCAAAGTTACTGTGTGATTATAAGGACAAATGAGTCTCAGATTCATGAACATGACGGTGATACTGTCAAATGCAATGATCATATAGATAGATAGATAGAAATATTTTTTTTTATTTATTTAGGCCAAGGATTGAAATTTTATACGATACCAAAATTTTAAGGCTTATTCAGTATGGTATAGTACTATATATCGAGCAATGTATTTTGATATATATATATATATATATATCTCTCTCTCTCTATATATATATATATATATATATATATATATATATATATATATATATATATATATATATATATATATATATATATATATATATATATATATATATATATATATATATATATATATATATATATATATATATATATATATATATATATATATATATATATATATATATATATGTGTGTGTGTGTGTATTTCGGTATATTGCTCGGTTTATCTCTATGCGAGGCAACGTCGCCTCTCTTCTCGGGTGATGTCGTCGAGGCGACGTCACAAAAAAAAAAAAATCGCCCGAGGTGATTTCGCCTCCCTTCTTGGGCGACGTCGTAGATAAAAAAAAATTGCAAACAACATCGCCCGAGAAGAGAAGAAAAAAAAAACTTTGCCTCTCTCTGCCCCGCAACGTCGATGCCTCTTCTCCTGCACACGGATGAGAAGTCACTGACAGACAAGAAGGAGAGCAATGATCTTCATGTTCTCCCTTTTTTTTTCATATTTCTTTTTTCCCCTACTCCCTCTTCTTTCTTCTCCCTTGGTCACTGACGACAATAATATCTCAATCGATGATACCACTTGATAGCGAGCAATCTACGTAACGGTCTACTGATGAACCGATACGTACTGCTCAATATGGAAGGTATTACTTGGTATTAAAGACCTTGATTTAGGAAATGAAACATAACGCTATTCAAATATGTAAACTCTAGAAATACTATCAAGATGAAGGTTGAGACTAAAAAGAAGAAGAAGAAATTGCACCACCATAACAAGAGTACAAGCACAGAAATTATACTACAATTCAATCTTAAATATATCTTCATATATGCCTCTCAAAATCAGTAAAATCCAAAGTATATTTAAATTTTATTGTAGTCTCTATCCCAATTAAGCTTAACGAGGACCTATTTAATCGTGGTTTGGTTAGACTCTAGTGATACAGCCAAACAGCAAGAATCTATTTACTACTTTTCAAGTATCTATGAACATGCAAATGTAAACTTGAAATCTTCAAGAAATGTGTGTAAAATTTTCTTTCTATTTAATATGTAATCTCAATCAATGTGCTTGATAGTATCCATCTTTCTTACCTTGGTTGCATTTCATATGGTAAATATCCAGACTAATTAAAACTTAGATGCACATAGTTCTAGTTCTAGATCTCTACAATATTCTTCAATATATATTTTATTTCAAAAATATTTTTATCGAGAGTCGATTTTTTGGTACGACAGTAAGATTATTTCTTTATGACCTAAGAGCACGAGTCTCGTATATTGAATATATCTTTTTTTAAGATATATTGAATATATCTTTTTTTTACGACAGTAAGATTATTTCTTTATCGAGAGTCGATTTTTTGGTACAATGGTAAGATTATTTTTTTATGACCTAAGAGTACATTGAATATATCTTTTTTTAAGAAATATATTCATTGCTCTGTAAATGTGATCCTAAAGAAACATCCTCTTAAAGATCCGGTTCTTAAAATAGCATGACCTCAAGGAAATGTTCAGGAAACATATCAGCTCAACTGTATGACATTAATCTTAATCTGACACTAACTGCATGCATCTCGTCCGGATACATATAGATCCTTAGTGCAATCTGCATGCATTTAGTCGTGCAGCCGATTACTCGGTTACGTGAAAGAAAAAGAAAACAAAACCTGCGAATACATCTCGAAAATTAATGCATTTTTAAGTACAAGAATCCAAGCAAATTGTAGATGCCGGATGCATGCATTAGCTAGTGCATCACATCTTATCTTTCTCATCTACATCAAAGCACATGGATCAAGGGATCGAGATTGTTCCTGAATAGTATTTTCCAGTGTCATCTCCAAGGACACTAGAGCGGACAGCTTCCAATTGATCAAGGGAAGGGAGGAGAGAAGAAGAAACTAGGAGAAGTTAACAAACGAAGAAAGAAGGAACAAGTCTTGATCCATATTCCCAAAGCCAGCGGAGTTGTGTGTGTGTGCCCACCGCGCTGCACATGCCACCCAGTACGCCATTGCTGCACCTTCCTTGCCTTCTTCTCGCTTGCGCTCCTGCTGTTGCCTAATCCTCGCAATATTAATTACCCATCTCGAGTCAAGATCCTGATGGCTTTTCCGCGTCGATGGAGATGGGGACGAGAAGACTTGACAGTGGAGGGTACAGATTCACGTGGACGGTAGCAGCCATGCATCACTTGGACGTGGCAGAAGCGAGCAGCACAGTGTTCTTGTTTGATGCGGTGGCTACAAAGAACATAAACGAAAATGTGCTACGTTTCTCGCTTGTTGCTTTGCACACTGTTCATCCACGTCCGATGACGAATGAGTAAAAGGATATATATATATATATATATATATATATATATATATATATATATATATATATATATATATATATATATATTATTTCATCTCCTTGTTTTCATCAAATACCAGAATAAACTATATCATTATATTTTATATATGTGTTAGATGTCACTATTAAAATGGACTATTAATTGGCCAATGATTTCGTGGTAAAAACACTGCATGTTCACTTAAGCTTCATCTGATGAGATGGCTTGGCTCCTACGAAAACTACAAGATGTGGCACATGAATTGATTGATGGAATGGTCGAGTCACATTGGCGTGTGACGAGGACAACATGGGGTTGCACCCTAAAGGAAGGGGAATGACCAATGATTGAAGTACCAGTAGAGGCGTCGATGGAGTGAGCTGAGCCCCCATTGGATTGGAGTCCATCAAGATAGGATAGCGAGGATTGAGGTTATCTACAATATCAATAAGAAGCCATAATTATATGGTATTTATTGCATTTAGTTTTTTCATTATTGATGGTTATGAATGATTAGTGGATCAATTAGACGGGCAAAAGTTCATTTTAAGGAGATCTCATGGATCAAACACATACAGAAACCTAGCAAGTTATGGACAAGTATGGATCAAAGTAGCAGTTCTTCTTACATTACTACCACCATAATATCAACAGAAGTATCATCCATCATAATATTTGGGGAAATGTATAGATAAATTCTCATTTTCACTCTCTTTTGTCAAATGTACTTATAAGTTGGTTTGGCCAAAGAGATCAATGGATGCAACATACCTTTATATCTTCAACCAGCCTTTAACCTTTGTCCTTATCATATATATGAGTATAAATTGTGTCAGAGACAAGCAGATGAGACCAGAGGAGGAGGCGGACCACCATTGACATTATTGCTGCATGACATCAAACGTTCATCTTTACCTGGCTTTGCCACTTTGCAGGCCAATTTGGCCTTTGCCCAAACATAGGGATATTCTTCCGAGAATGGCCGCATTGGTGTCCTCCATCAAGCACTTTTTTGTATTTTGTTTATGTCACATTAAAATTCATATTAATTAAACCACACACTGTGCTTACAGAAAGAGAAAGAAAAGATGACGACTGTCGATTTGAGATCCAACACATTTTTTCCACTAGCACTAGAATTTAGTTGCGTGCATGTAAATGCGAGGGAACAAGTGATGTTGTGGACTTTTGGCGCTGGAAGAACTTGCGGATATGTGTAACAGAGTTCTTCCTTTGCGATCATCATACGTTGCCATGAATCCGTGATGATGCAGACAAGTTTTCTTCCAACTTAGTCAGACATGAAACTTGCAGCAGCGATATTGGTACGATCCAAGGACGCCACAGCTTGCAGCTTCAGTATGGTTGTTCCTGTGAACAAGAACATGACCTGGGAACCATCTCCAGATGGGTACACTTCACTGCATGAGAGGATGATCAATAATGCTTGTTACATTAATCCTTGGCAGGAAAACTTCCACCATCTTGCCATCATTTCGATCATGGTAAGGTTGGTGGATGACTGCTGCCTTTCCTTTCTCCGTGTACCAAAAAGATTCTTGAAGCAGCAGGAACAAGATATGATGGTACAAATCATCCACCATGTGCCATGTCCCAGCCAAGGCTGTATCCTCACGGGCTCCCTCGCCGCAGCTCCATTTGCTGCACTTGACCATGCCCTCTGCATCTGCCTTTTTCTGACAATTAAGCAAATAGATTTTTGTACATATATCCACTATAGAAAACAATCGACTATAACACATGATAGAGTAGCTGAACTGGTTCTTCCTTTAAGCATTTAGGGGCATAAAATAGTGCTGGCATCCAGATCTGTCACCATGCAGAGATCTCAACATTTGGAAGATAAAAAAGGAACTTGATGCCAACATGACCTTAAGATCAGTTTTGTTGCAGGCTGGGTTCTGAACGCAGCCTAGTGCATCTCAGACGTGGGTGGCCCCATCGATGGGTGGATGTGACCCATCACAGAACAACTGTAGCTGCCTTGAACAATGATCCAAGATTGCCAAGCTCAGGATGACAAGTGCTCCACTGTACTGGTTGTGGTGGGCTTTGCCATCTGCTTACTACTACTGCCTTGGTTGGCACATCAGTGGTGCAAACAGGAAGGTCCCAGTACCGGCATCAGTAGCTTTGTTTCTTTATATCTTTTGTAAAGTTGATATCTGATAGGAGAATGAAGTCCATGATTCGAACCAAGTGAGACACTCATGATTGAGTGCCTCATGTCACTGAGAGTGTCTCATTCCCAACGATTAATCAGTGGTTGCACATACCTGAAAGAAGCCTTGTACCTACGCAGAGTTGCTCCAGAGATGGCTTCACACCTTAGCCCAGCATTCCAAGCCCTGGAAGACATGGGCTGATTGGACAAGGGCCTAAACCTGTTTCAATTGGGCTTTCTGCATAATTGGTTGATCGATTGCAAACACTTCTCTCTTTTTTTTTCCTTCCTTTATTTGACCGCCAAGTCATTCTTTGAGGCAAACCCTGAACAATTTGTAAACTAATCCATCATTGGAACTTTACATCCTAATCCAGACATGTAGCAATCCACATTCCCCCCTTGTATGCTAAGCAGATGGCTGTGCTGCTTCTCAACCATCATCAAGAAAGCGACTGGTTTTCTGTGGCTCTAGTAATCAAGTGCCTGAGAACTTCTTAGCATCTCAAGCTTGAGGTGAATGTACTGGCCAGATTCTGAGTAAATGGCAAGAATATTGTGGCCTGCTTTGTAAAATCTGGATAGCAGAAAATTTTCATCTGATGAGATGAAGCACACATGCCCAGAGTGTAAGTGGGCAAGCACATATGCCCAATCAAATCCATGTTACTGTCTGACAATATCCTCATAATTGATGAGCACATGGTTATGTAGGACCCCACCACAGACAAGGACCATGAAGGCACTGCAGAGTTGCAGAGCATTATACCCATCAACAATGACAAGTTTCTTCATGTGCCCTAGCTGCATAGAGGCAATGTAAGAGGGAACAGGAGATCTCTTGTACTTGCATCAGTAAAAACCTAATTCTCTTCCACATCATGGTGAGGAAGACCAATCATGTAAATAGACTGCGAACTGAAGTGCTCTGAATTGCAAGAACATCTCCAATTCACGAAAATGTTATCTTCTAAGCACATGATGAAGAAATCTGGAATTATAATCCAAACATGTATCCTTCTGCATTTTCTCCTGGTCTTCTGAGCACACACCTTTGATGTGTCCTGGACCAGAATCTACACCATTTTCTAACTTGTATATGTACTAACTTGTACTACTTTCTTGAGAATTTGTGACAATACATATGGATGCTCAGTTTTTTGTTTTTCTTTTTTAACTTGTCCAGGAATCAAGAAGATGGATTAAATAAGATACCATCTTTCAAGATCAAGTAACGATGAAATGTGACGCTGGAAAAATATTCTGATTTGGTGATTGTATAAAACAAGGCAAAAGAAACCTTAAGGTTATATGAAAAGTAGGACATGGAAAGCCTCACTAGGAATTCTGCTACTATTCTTGTTTATGGTGAAGTAAAGGAATGAGAATTCGTTTCGAATCTATCTATATGGTGGAAATAATATTTGTATAACCTTTTACTGAGGGGAAAAAAACAGTGCAATAAATTATACCATTCAGAGAAAGAACACTAAGAAACTTCCAAG
This sequence comes from Musa balbisiana, assembly GCA_004837865.1. Lineage (NCBI taxonomy): Eukaryota > Viridiplantae > Streptophyta > Magnoliopsida > Zingiberales > Musaceae > Musa > Musa balbisiana. The sequence goes on from CM017194.1 coordinate 33,283,510, forward strand.
TAAATCCAAGGGATTCTAAAGAGAAGTAACCTTCAAATGGCAAGAACATTCAACTTGTAGCTAGGCAGCAGAGAAGTTTCATCTTACCCTTTTAAAAGATGAATGAGATAAGTCCATGATTTTACGCTGGCACAAAAAAAAAAAGTGTAATCGCAAAAGCACAATCCCCCAACTGGAGAAGGCAAATGCCTGAACTCATGCAAGTACATTACTGTCACCATTATCCACATAACCAATGAGAACATGGATCTGCAGGGCTCCACCACAGGAACACACAAGTGATAAGCTACAGGTCTTAACTATTAACAATGACTGGTTTCCTTTAGGACTTCAAATTTATATACACTTCCCAGGCAAGTGATTCAATTAATATAGGTGGACCTACCAGTACCATCCAACCGACATCAAAATCTTGATGTTCAGAGATCAAAGTCTCGTAATTATATCAGGCAGTAGCAACTTGCTGCTTCACATTATGATGAAAAAGATCAATCACCTAAAACCTGAGGCTACGGGCAGAAGAATAGCACCAAATAGCTGTACTATGTAAATCTAGTCTTTTCATCTTATACATCTTCTTCAACCTATCAAAACATGATTTTAAAAAGATGTACCATGACAAAGGCTGTAAGGCATGTATCTTCTCTACAGTTTAGCTATATTTATCTCTCCTGCATAGCAGCCAGAGATGAACATAGTTCCAGAGTATGTAGCATCTCATACTAATGCAAACTGCAGTTCTAAGTTCTAACAACACACAAGAATATTAAAAAAAAAAAAACACGAGCTGCCGATCACAAGCTTTTTCTAAATAGTTTCAGAATGGTCTTCCTACTGAAACACTGAAAATAATTATGAATCACAGAGCAAAATGAAGTTGAAATTTCTTCGATGACAAAGAATTGCCAATAATTTTGTCCATGATTACACAAGATTCGCAAGGAGAAATTAGTCAACACCAGTAATGAATTTTTTTAAAAAAGGTATTGCACCTGGTTCTGTGGATTAGATAGATAAGCATTCATATTAAAAAGTTAAAATTTGTTATGAAAATTAGGACGCATTATAAGAGTTGACAGGTCACTAGGCCAGCACCAAAAGAAAATATTTAGTGGAACCATCAAGGCAAAATCTTAAGTTCCAGTAGTACAAACCATCTGAAAATGTTCAATTGCCTTGAACCAAATTTATAGGCACTTCTGATCAAATGAGGCAATTTAAGAGGGACACCATCATGTGCAGGTGGGCCTTCAAAGACTACTCAACTAAGAACAAAATCAATGTACGTTCAGACATCAAGTGCCTTCAGTTATATCACAAAGAAGGCACTTGCTATTGATTGTTCATTGGAAAGTCAAGAAAGAAAACCCATTGCTAGCCACTCAACTATACTCCACGAATCAACAAAACGCAACTTCACATTGTAATCCAGACAAGCAGCATTCCATGTTTCCTCCTTGTCGGCTAAGCACATGGCTCTGCTGCATCTCAATCATCATCATTAAGAGGGCTATTGGATCTCCACGAGTCTTTTTCTCTAGCCTATAAGTAGATGGTCTCAATGGCTCTAGTGATCCAAGACACTCAAATCCTCAACAATCCTATTGCATCATCTCCAAGCTATTTTGTTTTAACCAATTGCCAAGTCATGCTTAGCCCAAGGAGACTCCTTGAGATAGCAAGGAAGTGGCGGAAGATGGCTGCCTTAGGGCGGAAAACAATCTCATGGCCAAGAAAGGATGCTTCTCAAGAGTCTAATACAAAAAACACATCAATTGCCAACAGAGGCCACTTCGTCGTGTATACGTCTGACGGAAGAAGATTCACAGTTCCCTTGGCATTCCTCAGTGCTAGGATGTTCCAAGAGCTCCTAAGGCTATCAGAAGAAGAGTTTGGGTTTTCAGGTGATGGACCTATCTCACTACCTTGTGATGCTGTGTTCCTGGAGTATGTTCTATCCCTGCTTAAGAAAAGAGGCCCTAAAGATGCTGAGAGAGAAATGCTAATCTTTGGTTTCATGAGACAATGCTCAAGATCATCACTAGACAAAGTAGGAAGTAGTCAACAACTAGCGGTCTTCTGATGATCATGATCCGGTTGTATATTCTATCTTGTATTCTTCAAGATTTGTGATATTGCAAATGAATGTCCAATTTTCCTTTGTGAAAGAAGTTGATAACTTCAATCAAAAGGGCATAAATTTAGCGTCTCTAGGAAATCTGTGCTCAACTTCATTCCATCTGTATCATCCTAAACTCATGAGTTGTGATCAGAATGTTATCTCAAAATTCAAATGACCTAGCAAACAAGTTATCCATTAAATGCTGGTTAGTCTCTATAAATAAGAATAAGAAGGAAAAAAGAAGTAAAGCAGCAAAAGATATATATGTTAAGATGGCGATATCTACTGACATTAGCTTGTTCCTTAGCTTTTTTGTAAGCCAAGGCCACAGATGGGATAAGGAAAGGAAACTTAACTCTGAATTTTCTAGATGAGTGTTCCTCATGCTGAGGCAAAAGCACTTGAGACTTGGGAGTCGATGAGGTAGCAATGTTGAATCCAACTGCAAATGATAAGACCTACAAGGAGTGTTTGAAAATTGTAAAAGGGAGTCACTAACTATTGATGGGTAAATTTAAAAGAAGTGGCCTGCAAAAATAATCAAGGGATCTTGAAAAGAGATCTCCAAATCACAGGTCAAATACATGTTTTAAAGTTGCCATATAATTTGACAGCAAGATCCATAGATCATTATTTAGATGGCCAACACATAGGTGAGCTAAAGTATCAATAACTTTGCATGATGGATTTCACATTGAAGTTCACTTGAGTACAAACACTCTGTGACCATTTTATCTTATCTTCTCACTGCATCACTACTGTTTGATCAACTATACAGTGCTTGGCAATTTCAAGTTTGGTACTGTTGTTTAAGACATGAGTAAAACAAATGCCTGAGGAATTCTTAGTACCAAGGTAGTCAGATCTAGGTAGTAGAGAAGTTTCATCTGATTCTTATGATATATCAACTAGATGGCAGGCTGAAAAAAACTAATTTGCCCACGTAGGGAGAACAAGGCAAATGGCCAACCAAATCCATTGTCACCAAGGTAGTCAGATCTAGGTAGTAGAGAAGTTTCATCTGATTCTTCTGATATATCAACTAGATGGCAAGCTGAAAAAAACTAATTTGCCCAAGTAGGGAAAACAAGGTGAATGGCCAACCAAATCCATTGTACTGCCGACATTATGCTCATATCTATGAGCACATGAGTATGTACTCCATAGTCCATACAAACATAGGGTACAGGGTCATGGAGGCAAGTGGTAAGATCCAGAACATTAACCACAAAAGATGAATATTACTTCATACACTTGTCTGTATAAAATTCAAAGCACATGAATAAATGTAGATGTAACAGGATGACATGCAGGTGGAGTACAGGGTAATGAAGATAAGTGCAAAACTCCAGAATATTAATCATCAAAACTGACAAACTGCCTCATGTGCTCAAGTCTGTTTATGTTACAAAGCAAAAGAACCACTTTGATGTAACAGGATCACTTGTAGGTGGACCTTCCTGGAACCAACAATAAAATCTATTATACTTACAGGAGCTTCAGCCATGGAGTAACTTAAAGAGACAGACAAATAATTGGGACAAGAGAAGCTTGACTCGTCTGATAAAGAATATTCCTTATTGATAGTTCAAATATGACTTGCATTCAAATTTAAGGATACACCACAATTGGAATTTTAATAGACTAGACCAACATCTCGGTTAGTTAAATTCCTGAGAAGGAAAATACATTGCTGACCACTTCAATATGTTCCATCAAGAAAAAGTAATATCAAAAGATAATCCAAACATGACATTTTCTCCATCTGCCAAGTGCCAAGCACATGGCATTGTCATAATTATGACTACTATAGAAATTTCTTGATCTTTCAAGTGGCTACTAAAAAAATGATTGCGTTCTAAGAGGTGACAGGTCCCTAGGCGTGCATTATTAGGAAAATATGGAATGGAGCACTGATGGAAAATCCATGTTCCAGTACTTTCCATCAAAACATATTTAATTTCTTTAAAGTAAATTTATAGGCACTTCCAATTAAATAAAGCAATTTGAGAGGGACAGCATCATGTGCAGGTAGGCCTTGAAGGACTACTGTCACTACTCAACTAACAACAAAATCACTATATATTCAGACATGAAAATTTTGTTATATCAGTGAGAAAGCACTTGCTATTGATTATTCGGTGACCAGTCAGGAAACAAAATTCATTGCTAGCCACTCGAGCATCACAATCACCAAGATGAGGAAACTTCACATTGTATCCAGACATGCAGCATTCTACATTTCCTCCTTGTCTGCTGAGCACATGGCTCTGCTGCATCTCAACCATCATCAAGAGTGCTATTGGATTTCCAAGAGACATTTTTTCTAGCCTATAAGTAGATGGCCTCGATGGCTCTGGTGACCAAGGCACTCAAATCCTCAGCAACCCAATTCTAGCATCTCTAAGTTATTGTGTTTTACAAATCATCAAGCCATGCTTAGTCCAAGGAGACTCCATGAGATTGCAAGTAGGTGGCAGAAGATGGCTGCCTTAGGAAGGAAAAGAATCTCATGGATGAGAAGGGATGCTTCTCCAGAGTTCAACACAAAAAGTACATCAATTGCAGAGAAAGGCCACTTCGTTGTGTATTCCTCTGAAGGAAGAAGATTTGTGATCCCGCTGACATTCCTCAGTACTAAGATGTTCCAAGAGCTTTTAAGGTTCTCAGAAGAAGAGTTTGGGTTTTCAGGTTATGGACCTATCTCACTGCCTTGTGATGCAGTGTTCCTGGAGTATGTTTTGTCTATGCTTAAGAGAAGAGGCTCTAAAGATACAGAGAGGGAAACATTGATCTCTGGTTTCATGAGTCATTGCTCGAAAATTTCACTGTACAATGTAGGACATAGTCAACAGTTGGTGGTCTTCTGATGATCACATACCAGTTGTATATTCTTACTTGTATAGTTCAAGACGTGTGATATTGCAAACTGATGTCCAATTTTCCTTTGTCATAGGGAACGAGAGGTTTAACCGAAAGAACACAAAGTTAGCATCCCTTGAGAATCTGTGTTTAATTTCATTCATTTTTTGTCATCCTAAAATCATGAATTTGTGATTAACATGTTATTTCAAGAATCCTATTACCTAGCATACAAGTTCTCCAGTGAATGCTGGTTAGCACCTACATCCAAAAATAAGATGGTTAACTAACGGGAACTAAATTTACATAAAGTTGATTTGAGTACAAGCGCTATGTGCCCGTTTAACTTATCTTGGCATTGCATCACTACAATGCGATCATCTACACAGTGATGATAGGTTCTGTATCATCTGAGGAAGTCTTAGCACCTATGTTTGAATTTAACATTTTGATCAATAGACATGGCAGAGTCTTAATAAATGTGAAGAACATTTCGATAATTTGTGTCTCACTAAGGTCATAAAATCTAGGTAGTGGAGGAGTTTCATCTGATCCTTTTATGAGAAGAAGTTTCACCTAATTACTATTACATTTGAATTAGATGAGGCTGGAATAAACTAAGTGGCACATATGAGTATATGAAATGCCCAACCACATCCATGTTACTGTCGACATTATGCCCATAAGTAATGAGCACATGGGTCTGTAAATGTGGTAGAGGATTATGATGGAAAGTGATAAGCTCCAGATTATAAAGCACAAAAAATGATAAACTGCTTCAGGTACACTTCAAAGCAACCCAACCAATGCAGATGTAACAGGAAGAAATGCAGGTGCATATAATGAAGGCAATAGTTAAGCACCAGAATATTAATAATCAAAACTGAGAAACTATTTCACGTGCAAAAGTCTATATACACTAAAAGCAAACAGACCAATGAAGATGTAACAGGATGACATGCAGTTGGACCTTCCAGGACTATTAAACCAATAACAAAATCTATTATACTTGCATAAGAAGGTTCAGCCATACAATAACTGTAGAGAGAAAAAAAAAAGAACAAGAGAAACTTGGTTCATCAGATATGAAATATTCCTTGTTGATAATTCAAAGACCACTTACATTCCAATTTAATGATATAGATTAATTGGAATTTTAACAGACTGGATGGACATGTTGACTAGTCATTAAATTGCTCGGAAGGAAAAATGCAATGCAGACCACTTAAATATTGCTCCAACATGACAAAGTAGTATCAACTATAAAAAACATAATCCAGACACGACATTTTCTCTCTGTCTGCTGAGCACATGACATTTCATAGCTAGAACCATTATAAGAATTCTTGATCCTTCTAAGTTCTAAGTACTCACCAAAAAAATGATTTTATTTAAGAGTTGACAGGTTCCAAAGGTCTGCAATATATGAAATATGGAATGCAACTGTGAAGAAAATTATAATTTTCAGTTTGTCAACCATAAAAAATTATTAAATTTCTTTGAACAAAATTTGTAGGCACTTCCAATTAAATCAAGCAATTTAAGTGGGGCAACATCATGTGCAGGTGGGCCTTCAAGGACTGCTCAACTAACAACAAAATCTATATATATTCAGACATCAAAATATTGTAGTGATATCACCGAAAAGGCACTTGCTAGTGATTGGTGGACAGTCAAGAAAGAAAGTTCATCCATAGCCACACAATTATGGTCCACAAATCACCAAGGGAATGCAACTTGACATTTTTATTCAGACATGCAGCATTTCATATCTCCTCCTTGTCTGCTAAGCACATGGCTCTGCTGCATCTCAATCACCATCAACAGAGCTATTGGATTTCCACAACTCTTTTTCCTCTAGCCTATAAGTAGATGGCCTCAATGACTCTAGTGTCCAAATCCCATTGCAACATCTCTAAGGTATTGTATTTTAACCAATCAGCAAGTCATGCTTAGTGCAAGGAGACTCCTTGAGATAGCAAGGAAGTGGCAGAAGATGGCTACCTTGGGGAGGAAAAGAATCTCATGGCCAAGAAGGGCTGCTTCTACAGAGTCCAAATCAAAGAGTACATCAATTGCAGACAGAGGCCACTTCATTGTGTATTCCACTGAAGGAAAAAGATTCATGGTTCCCTTCCTTGGTACTAAAATGTTTCAACTCAGAATAATATCTCGACATTCAAATTGCCTAGCAAGCAAGTTCTCCATTAAATGCTGGTTAGTCTTTACAGCTAAAAACAAAAAAGCAAATAAAGACGTAAAAATATTATATTAGAGGCAATGGTATATCATGTTGACAACATATACTGAGTAGGGATATGGAAACTTAATTCTGAATTTTGCAACATGATAGCTGTTCATGCAGAGGCAAAAGTAGTTAAGACTTAGCAGTCATGTTTGTTAAGGTCGAGATGTTGAATCTAACTGCAAATTATAAGATCTACTAGTTTCAAATGGAATCACTAATTGTTGGAGCATAAATTTAAAAGAAGTGCCAGCAAAGTTAATCAAGGGATATTGGAGAAAAGAAATCTTCAAATCAGGATATAGGAGAAAAGAATCTTCAAATCACAAGTTAAATACTTCTATGGAAGTTTCCATTTAACTTGACAACTAGAACCATCAATTGTTATTTAGATTATCAATACTTGATTGTAATAGAATATAAGGGAGCTGAAAAATGATAACTTTGCATGCCAGATTTTGTAATGCAGAAAATTGAACATTCACTAGTAAAGCAAAACCTACATGAAGTTAATTTGATTACAAGCACTCTCGGCCAATTATCTTATCTGGCATTGGGTCACTCTGCAGCCGATTATACAGTGCATGATAACTGGCACTCTTGTTGGGGACATGAGTGATAAGGCAAGTGTCTGAGGAAATCTTAGTACTGAAGCTTGAGTTGAATGTTCTGATCAGTTGACATGGCAAAATTTTGGTAAATGTCAAGAACGTTAGGATAACCTGTGGCTCATTAAGGTAGTAAATTCTATGCAATAGAGAAGTTTCATCTGATTCTTATGATATATCACTTAGATGACAGGCTAGACCGAACTAAATTGTACATATGCCCACCAGAAAAAGGCAATTGCCCACCAATTCGGTAAAATTGTCAACATTATGCCCATAACTAATGAGCACATGGGTCTGTAGGACTCCATATATACATATGGAACAGGGTCATGGAGGCAAGTGCTGAGCTCCAGAACATTAACAACAAAATGACAAATTACTTCACATGCTTATCCATATAAACTTCAAAGCACATGATCCAATGTAGATGTAACAGGATGACATGCTGGTGAGGTGCAGGGTCATGAAGATAAGTGCAAAGCTCCTTAACATTAATAAGAGAAAATGACAAACTACCTCATGTGCTCAAGTCTGTATACACCTCAAAGCAAAAGAACCAATTTTGATGTAACAGGACCACTTGCAGGTGGACCTTCCAGGACTATTGAATCAACAATAAAATCTATTATACTTACAGAAGCTTCAGCTATACTATAATATAACGAGACAAAAATATATGGGAAAAAAGAAACTAGCCTCATCAGATATGGTATATTCTTTATCAAAAGTTCAAATATTCACATTCCAATTTGATGAGATACCTCAATTGAAATTTTAAGACTGGGCCAACATGATTACTAGTTGTTAAATTGGTGAGAAGGAAAATGCATCGCTGACCAATTGAGTATGCTCCCCCAGGACAAAGCAATATCAAAATATAATCCAAACATGACATTTTCTCTGTGTCTGCTAAGCACATGGCATTCTTATAACTGGGACCAATATAGGAAATTTTTTGATCTTTTGAAGTGGTTACTAAAAAATGATTGCATTTTAAGAGTTTACAGGTCAAAGCCTGCATTATGGGAAAATATGGAATGGAGGTGTAAAGAAAAATCCAAGTTCCAGTCCTTTAACTATCATAAGATATTAGATTGTTTTGAACTAAATTTATAGACACCTCCAATCAAATGAAGCAACTCAAGAGGGACAGCATCATCTGTAGGTGGGCCTTGAAGGACTACTCAACTAACAACAAAATCTATATATTTTCAGACATCGAAATCTTGTAGTTGTATCACCAAGAAGACACATGATATTGATTATCTGGTGGGCAGTCAAGAAACAACATTCAATGCTAGCCACTCCAATATGCTCCACAATCAACAAGGCAAAATCACATCTAATCCAGACATGCAGCATTCTATATTTCCTCCTTGTCTGCTGAGCACATGGCTCTGCTGCATCTCAACCATCATCGAGAGAACTGTTGGATTTCCATTATTATGTTTCTCTAGCCTATAAGTAGATGGCCTCAATGGCTCTAGTGACCAAGACACTCAACTCCACCGCAATCCTATTCCAGCATCTCAAGGTATTGTGTTTTAACCAATCAGAAAGCCATGATTAGCTCCAGGAGAACCCTTGAGATAGCAAGAAAGTGGCGGAAGATGGCTGCCTTAGGGAGGAAAAGGATCTCATGGATGAGGAGGGATGCTTCTGCAGAGTCCAACACAAAAAACACATCAATTGCAGACATAGGCCACTTCGTCGTGTATTCCTCTGAAGGAAGAAGATTCATGGTTCCCTTGACACTCCTCAATACTAGAATGTTTCAAGAGCTCTTAAGGCTATCGGAAGAAGACTTTGGATTTTCATGTGACGGACCTATCTCACTGCCTTGTGTTGCTGTGTTCCTGGAGCACATTCTGCCCCTACTTAGGAAAAGAGGCTCCAAAAATGCAGAGAGGGAAATGCTTATCTCAGGTTTCATGAGACATTGCTCAAGATCTTCACTGTACAAATTAGAAAGTGGTCAACGACTAGCTGTCTTCTGATCACCATGATCCTGTCGTATATTCTAACTTGTATACTTCAAGATTTGTGATATTGCAAATGGATGTCCAATTCTCCTTTCTGGTAGAAATGGATAGCTTTAATTAAATGATCCCATATTTATCATCTCTGGAAAATCTGTGTTCAATTTCATTTCTTTCTTATCATCCTAAAATAAAGTTATGATCAAAATGCTCATCCAAACTACCTAACTACAGCTGAAAATAAGAAGGTAAATTAAAGTAAAAAAAAATATTGTATTGGATGCAGTGAAATGTTATGTAGATAACATATAATGGCATTAGCTAGTGTAAACAAAGGCAACTGAAAACTTTTGTTTAAGTGAGAAGGGATACGGAAACTTAATTCTAAATTTTTCTAGATGAGAGTTTATTCATGCTAAGGCAAGAGCACTAAAGATTTGGTAGTCAAGTTTGTTGACAAAGAGATGTTGAATCTAACTGCAAATGATAAGATCTACAAGGAGTGTCTGAAAATTGTAAAAAATTGAGTCACCTATTGTTGGAGGATAAATTTAAAAGAAGTGGCCGGCAAAAATAATCAAGGGATATTGAAGAAAAAAATCTTCAAATCACAGACTAAATACTTGTTTGCAAGTTGACATATAACTTGAAAACTAGATCCAATCAGATCATTATTCAGATTATCAACACACAATTGTAATAGACAATATGGGAGCTGAAAAATAATAACTTTGCATCTCAGATTTCACAATGCTGAAAGTTCAACATTCACAACCGTTTGAGTAAAAGCACACTGTACCATTTCACATTTCTTGACACTGGATCACTACTGTTTGATCGTCTATGTAGTGCTGCACAATTTCAAATTTGATATCGTACTAAGGACAGAGTGATATAACAGTTTCAAGAGGAATTTTTAGCACCAAAGTTTGAGTTGAATGTCCTGATCAGTTGAGGTGGCAAAATCCTAGTAAATGTTGAGAAGTTTTACAATTGTGGCTCACTAAGGTAGTAGAGTCTAGGTAGCAGAGAAGTTTCATCTATTTTTTTATAATATATCATACCCACCATCACATGGGTGTGTAAGACTCCATAGAAACATATGGTACAGTGTCATAAAGGTGAACACTAAGCTCCATATAATTAATCATAAAAAATGACAAACTACCTCATGTGCTTAACTATGTATACACTACAAAGCAAACAAACTAATGTATATGCAACAGGATAATTTGCAGGTTCCAGGACTATTCACAAACAATTAAATCTACGTACTCACAGAAGCTTCAGCTATATAATAACTTAAAGAAACAGAATAATAAATAGGACGAGAAATAGGACTCATCAAATATGAAATAGTTCCTACCAAAAGTTCAAATGTGAGTTACATACCAATTTAATGAGAAACACCTATTAGACTTGTAATAGACTGGACCAACATGTCGACCAGTTGTCAAATTGGTGAGAAGGAAAATGCATTGTAGAATGTAGACCACTTAAATATGCTCCATCATGACAAAGTAATATTAAAAAAAGCAACATATAATACAAACATGGCATTTCCTCCTTGTCTGCTGAGCATGTGGCATTGTCATAGCTAGGACCATTATAAGATTTTTTTATTTTTTGAGGTGGTTACAAACAAAATTGATTTCATTCTAGGAGTTGACAGGTCCCTAAACCTGCACTACAGGAAACTATGGCATGGATGAAGGAAAATCCATGTTCCAGTACTTCATTTGCCAACAAAATATTAAATTGCATTGAACTAGACACTTCAATCAAATGAAGCAATTTAGGAGGGAAAATATCATGTGCAGGTGGGCCTTCAATGACACCTCAACTAACAACAAAATTTGTATATATTCAGACATCAAAATCTTGTAGTTATATTACTGAGAAGGCACTTGCCACTAATTATTTAGTGGACAGAAAGAAACTCCACTGCTAGACACTCAAATATGACCTACAATCAACAAGACACAGCAACCTCACATTCTAATCCAAATATGCAGCATTCCACATTACCTCCTTGTCTGCTGAGCACATGGCTCTGTTTCATCTCAACCATCATCAAGAGAGCTCTTGGATCTCCATGAGTCTTTTTCTCTAGCCTATAAGTAGACAGCCTCAATGGCTCTAGTGACCAAGCCACTCAAATCCTCAGCAACCCTATAACAGCATCTCTAGGGTATTGTGTTTTAGCCAATCAGCAAGCCATGCTTACCCCAAGGAGACTCCTTGAGATAGCAAGGAAGTGGCAGAAGATGGCTGCCTTGGGAAGGAAAAGAATCTCATGGATGAGGAGGGATGCTTCTCTAGAGTCCAACACAAAAACCACATCAATTGCAGATAGAGGCCACTTCATTGTGTATTCCTCTGAAGGAAGAAGATTCATGGTTCCCTTGGCATTTCTCAGTACTAGGATGTTCCAAGAGCTCTTAAGGCTATCAGAAGAAGAGTTTGGGTTTTCAGGTGATGGACCTATCTCACTGCCTTGTGATGCTGTGTTCCTGGAGTATGTTCTGTCTCTTCTTAAAAAAAGAGGATCCAACAATGAAGAGAGAGAAAAGTTGATCTCTGGTTTCATGAGACATTGCTCAAGATCTTCATTGTGCAACATAGGACAAAATCAACAGTTAGTGGTTTTCTGATCATCATGATCAAGTTGTATATTCTAACTTGTATGCTCCAAAAAGTGTGATATTGCAATGTATGCCCAATTTTCCATCATGGAAGAAATTGATAGCTTTGATCAAATGATCACAGATTAGCCTTTCTAGCAAATCTGTACAATTTCTTTCCTTTTCTTCATCCTAGAATCATGAAGTTGTGATCAAAATGCTACCTCAACAATCAAGTTTCCTAGCAAATAAGTGGTCTCTGCCACTGAGGATAAGATCAATGGAAGCCGCAAAAAGACTATTCGATGCAAAGATCTGGTATGTTGATAAATATACTGACTTTAGCATCTTTGTAAGCCAAGGCAGCAGAAACCTTTTGTTAACGTGAGAAACAAAGTGGAAACCGAATCCACAATTTGCCACATAAGTTGAGGACAAGCATTGGTATAAAACCATATTGTTATTCCTTCACGACTAAGGCGACCAGTGTGACGATCAAGTCTTATAAGATAATTGACTCAGTAACTTTGTTGGGTCTGAAACATTGGTCCGGAATACTTACACTCAAGTTAATGATAGTCCATCCATCAAACTCTTATAAACTAACTTAAGTCTTCTCATCATCAGACTCTTATAAACTAACTTAAGTCTTCTTGTAGGACCAAACTAAGGGTGTCACGATTGTCTTGACTTAGCCCAATGGCATAATTGACTCATTATCTTACTGAGTCAATCACTAACCTAGAATGCTTAAGCATAACTTAGCAGTAGTTTATAGACTAACTTAAGTCTTCTCCCACTTCTGATGTGAGACTAAATTGAGGACATTACAATCTCCCCCACATAAAGGTTTTGCATTGTCATAGGAAAGCAAAGTTTAGAACGAAATGTTAGTATAGTACATATGAGACCCAACTCAGTGATAGTCCTTTCCTACTCAAACCCCTCACCATACCCAATGTGAACTCAGTTTTGATACCATTTGTCACGATTCAGCTAGACGAGATACCCGTCAACTTTATTAAGCCCGAAACTAGTCCAAATGCTTAAGCCTATTTCTCAGTGGCAATGAATCCAAATTGCCCTCATATCATCTCCCAGATATATGACTAAATCGAGATATTACAACCAAGGTTTGAGTCACAAAAATAACATTTCTACAAATGTTGATGTTCCCCCATCCTGCTTTATTGAGGGCCTTCTGCATTGGGTTCTTTACACTAGTGCTCTTCATGTTGAGCCAAAAAACTTAAGACTTCACAATTGAGTTTGTTAAGGTATAGGTTGTCAATCTAACTGCAAATGATAAGGTCAACAAAGAGTGTTCGAAACTTGTAAAATTCAGTCACCAATTGTTGGGCGATAAATTTAGAAGTAACCCACAAGAAAAATCAAGGGATCTTGAAGAAAAGAATTTTTCAAATTACAGTTTAAATACTCGTTTTGAAATTGCCAAATAATTTGTCAACAAGATCCACGAATCATTATTTATATTACCAAAAACACAATAATATACAAGAAATTATTGGAGCCAAAGAATCAACTACTTTTCCTGTCGATTTCACAATGCAAAAAGTTCAACATTTACTACTAGAACAAATTACATGTCCATTTGAGTATAGGCACTTTGTGCTCACATATTTCATCTTCACATTTGCATCAGTATAGTCTAATCATCTAGACAATGCTCGATGATTTCAAATTTGGTGCTCTTGTTATAATACCCCAATTAGTCTCACATCGGAAGTGCGCAAGACTAAAATTGGCTTATAAGAGTCTGACGAGTGCACTACTATCAACTTCAACTTAAGCATTTTGGTAAGTGGTTTTGGCCAAGCGAAGTTGATAAGCCAGTTAGCTTATCAGGCTCAGGTTGTGACATTTGATATCAAAGCCGACCTATTATCTAGGCATAGTGAGAGGGCTCGAGTAGGAAAGGGCTACCATCAAAAGATTGACGGACTCCTTCATATGCTCAAGTCTGTTTGCACTTCAAAGCAAATGAAGCAATGTATAGGTAACATAATCACATGCAAGTGGACCTTCAAAGACTTTTGAACCAAGAATGAACCAATTATACTTACATATTTATTGCTATTTAAATACGGATGAAAAAACAACTTAAAAGAGACACAAAACAGATTGAATGAGAGAAACCTTAGTTGTCCTTACCAATATTCAAATATCATTTACATTCCAGAATTTACAAGATACGACATTTAGAAAATAGATCGGACCGAGATGTCATCTAGTTGTTGGATTTCTGAGAAGGAAAATCCATTGCTGACCACTTCAATATGCTCCACCACGACAAAGAAAAATCATATCATAACCCAAGCATGACATTTTCTCATTATCTGGTAAGCACATGGTATTGTCAAGCTAGGACCATAATCAAGAAATCTACAGGCTTCTATGAGTGTTTTTTTTTCCTAGCCTATAAGTAGAAGGGTAGCACTACTAAACAAGATACTTGATTATGGTCATTCTTGTTCCTCCAAAGCATCTATTGCCAACCTGCATGCAATGATTAGCTGAGCAAGACTCATGGAGATGGCATTGGCAAGGAAATGGTGGAAGATGGCTGCCTTGGGAAGGAAGAAAATCACACGGAAGAGGAGGCAAGTTTCATCAATAGTCAATCCAAGAAGCTCATTAATCGCTAATAAAGGTCATTTCAATGTATATTACTCCAAAAGTCAAGTTTAATCATCCGAAAGTTAAGTTCGTTACTCTTGTTAAATAAATAGATGATGATATCTTTGCAAATTTTCATGAGATAACAAAGATCTGACCCAGTATCATACATTGATTATATTTCATAGTCATCCAAGTTAAATGTCTGAAAACTTCTAAGCACTTTAGTTTGAGCAAGTCATGGAAAAGCTATCATATATTGTAATTTGAAACTCAAATAGATCTTAGCAATTACACTCAAAAGTTATACACACCCAAAGCTCAGCAGAACATTTTTATACATTCCATTGAGTTCAATGATTCAAGTCAAATCTTTGAACTGAACCATCAAAAGAAAAAAGATCTCCATGAAAATGGATACATATCAGCACAAAACATTGGCAGAAGTAGTTGAAAAATATCCTTCTGCATAGTTTAAGATGACCAACCACAGGCTAACTGCCTACAAGTTACATTGACAAAGGAAGGAGCATTCTTCGCGTACTTTTTCTATTTTGCCTCACTTTGTTAGTTATTCTCATGCAAACAAGAATAATTATTGTAACACATATGAGGAGAAAAGCAAGCCTCATGTACCTAAAATACAAAGAAACGCCAGCGAAAACAAGGCAAGCAAACATCAAAATCTCCCATACTGCAAACATCACATCCACCCTGCATATATATGATAAAAGGAAAAAATAACGTCAAATATTCATAAGAAAAAAAAGAAAGTTCAGTATGTACACTACTTTGACATCAGATTTCAGGATTTCCAAAGCACTTACAGTTCAATGATACTTTATCCTGGATGCACTCATTGAGTGAAGACAGTCTGTAACTATGATTAAATCTATAATAAAACTATCCCTCAGCAAGATCAGAATGGAAATGCAACCTCATAATATAAACAAACAAAAAGCTTCCTTCAAGATGACAATTGACAATATATCGCCTCAGAGGAAAAGGGTGGTTCATGATCACTGTCAGTTTCAACATGCTTAAAATAAACTACTTTAATAGACTCTAGTGGCCAAATTAAATTGATTATATGAGTTTAAAGAAAGATACTAGGAGGGACATTTGTCAACGCAGGTAAAGAAATGAATGTCCATAAAGAATACTTCAGTGTTTGGAATGAAAACCTCCTAATGTAGTTTGACTAGGCTAAGAATCATCATTTAAAGTATTGTCCCTTGAGTCTTTATCCACATGACTTGCATGTTGATCGTGATCAGGTTGCACGCATGAAACAAATTTACTTTATCCACTCAGGTGAGATAGGTTGATACCAGGGAAGTAAAGATATGCTGAAATGTGAAATTCTCAAGGTAACAAGTGAGATAGACCAATATTACATAATATAACTGTGATGGTTGATAAATGCCTTTCAATTTTGTTTTATGGCATGGAATACTAAATTTAGACCATATAAATGCTATGCATTGGTATTGGCTTGGCATACCAAATTTAGCCCATATTAGTTCAAATTGACTGGCAAGTTTTAGTTCATCTTCTGGAGCCCATGAGAAAACCAAAACAAAAATATTAAGTCACTTGTCAAGTTTTAGTGCATCTCCAAGGGCCCATGAGATAATCAAGAAGAAAACATTAAGCTATATGTCACTCGGATGCCTCTAATTCATCTAGAAATAGTTAGACATGTGCCATTTATTTGTGCCTTGTGAACTTGGTTATAGATTATCATTCTTCATAAGATTATCATCTTCCCAAATTATTATATTTTTGTGTATGTGTTGCAGCTTTTTATGTTCAGTTTGCTTTGTCTTCACATCATGATATCAAATGTTCTTGTTGTGATTCTTGTTGCACCACATGTAGCTCAAAACCACAGGAAAGCACTAGTTCTAGCTTCTAGAAGAAGCTAACAAAGCATCAGAAACATGCAAGTATGCAATGCATGGAAACAGAGAAAGTAGTTTTTGTTAATAAGAAGAGTCCACACACTAAAATTTATGACTAATAAAAATATATTAACTAGATCCTGATCAAGATTCTATTCGAGCTCAAAGAGTATGAAATTACAAGCAAACATGAGTTTAAATCTCCTGTCGAGCTTTGATTCAGTTGGTAGTGTTGTTCAATCTACGATATGAATCCCATAAACAACAATTCCACACTTAAGCTAAAAAAGAAAGAAGAAAAAAATGTAGATGGCATCTGACTGCAGGTGGAAAACAAGGACATCAGGTCACTACATGCCATATGGAAGAAAGCGAAGGCACTAAAACAAAATCCATTGAAGCAATCCTAAAGATTAGTGTACAAGATCAATAAAATAATCCAAGCACAAGCCACATGAGGTTAAACATCCTACACCATATTAAAAATGTGAAAACTAGAACTGAATCAAGTGTTTTTCTCTAGGGCATAGCTATACGTATGATACAGTTCGCGGAACAACATTGGTCATACAGAATCGGATCGACATTATGCGAGTAATTACAAATGTGTCTAAGAGGAGGAAGCAGAATAACCAAGCAGATTAATATATTGAAGAAAACGAGAATAAGCTTGAACATAGATTAGTAACCCTAGCGCTGCGGGAGTACCTGGATGAGGAACTGGAAGACGCGGTGGGCCAATCGCTCCTGAACGGGATCTGATATTCCTTCAGCTGTTCCGCTAGAATCGATCGTGTTGCCATCTCTCCCACCAGGATGATCCCACTTAAACGGGTGAGAGATCCAATCAATCGAACGACCGCGACGATGAGGAGGGGAAGTTTTTCATCGCTGTTTTAGGACTGTGCCGCTCGACTGCGGGCTTCAGCCTAATCCTCCCGATGGATCGATCGATCTCTCCTATCGATTCTTTTGTTTGCCTCAGTCACGATTTGTTCGTCCGTCTTCCTCGTCGTCTCGCGGAAGAGGAAGGGCAGCAAGAGAGGAGAGAACGAGAGGGGATCGGAGGGAGGAAGCAGTCTCCTCGGCTTAAGACACGAAAAGGCGGGCGGTCTCTGCAGCACTCCCTCGCGACACCCAAGTGTTGACCAATTCGTTTCGTTCCTACGTGCCGACGACCACATGTTTTCCGTATTGTGCTCTCTCCCACTCACCCGCAAGCCCGTGGTAAACGGAGTCCGCATCCACGAACCGATACCCGTTATTAGACTAACGGTGACAGCGGATCTCGATTCCATGAGTGTCGATTTGTTTTGCCCGTTACTTTACGGGTCGGGTTGACATGCCAAGACATCAATCGAGGTAGTCAAAGAACAATCAAATTGGTCAAATCCCATGCGACTGGGAGGCGAATTTGGTCGGTTCATGCGGATTCGGATTGAGATCACCAAACCCTACCCATCATGCGTTGATTTGACTGTCTGCGTACTTTAGTATAGTCTCGTTATGATGGATCTTCTGCGGAGGATCCAAATATGTTGATCCCGATCCGTTATCGATACTTTAATGACGGTCGAGTAGCAGATACACCGTTTCCCTAACCCCACTGTCCGTTTCTCACTCTTCCCGAATCGCAACCCTTGCCGCCGCCCCCGTCGAGCGCCACTTCGTCGTCCGTGCTTTTAAGCTCCTCCATTCATCGTCAAAATCGGATCTTTGATGTCTATGATATTCTCCTTCTTCTTCGCCTTCATCGTTTAGAACAATAATAGACTGATCGACGTTCCTCTTTTCCAGAGAATTTATCTTCAACTGTAATTCTATGTTGAAGTATTTGTCATTTTATTTCTTTTTTTCTTTGGGGTTTTTGGGAAATGGGTTTTTTTGTTGTTCATTGCATGATTTATTTATTTCTACTTATTATTAGGGAAGAATTAGTGACTGTTAACCTATAATGCAGTGGGACGGAGGAAGTGATTTGTGATCGTTTGTTGGTTTCAGAACTGGAGGAGGCTGATAGCAGAAGTACAGTAGTAGGAAGGGGCACGATGAACAAAGATAAGATTTTTAAGCTGGCAAAGGGATTCAGGGGGAGGGCGAAGAACTGCATCAGGATAGCTCGGGAGAGGGTGGAGAAGGCGCTGCAGTACTCCTACAGAGATCGCCGCAACAAAAAGAGAGATATGCGGTCTCTCTGGATCGAGCGCATCAATGCAGGCGCTCGGTTGCACGGGGTATGTTTAGTTACCATTGCTTCTTATTAGACATATCAGTAGAGGTGATTGCCCTCAATTTTAAATAAGAAAAATGATCCAAATTCATGCAATTTTAAATTTGTATGCTCATATTATTGTTGAACCAGCCTAGGAAAAATTCTGAATTTAATTTTAGCACCTCGGATTTGCAAGCTCAGAGTTTTCCCTTTTTGGTTTTTTTGTGCTTTGACTACATCAGGCACCAAAACAAGCTTCTCTTGTGAAGTAGAAAAAGATTGTTGATGGTAGCAAGTTGTAAGGTTAATTAATATGATAAGGTTGTATTCATTTCTTAGATGGGAAAAATATGGTGGAAAAAAGGAAGACAAAATTAAAAAAAGATATCAGAACAGGAAAAGAACAAAAATTGAGAGCGCAAAATGGTAAAACTAAATGGTGCGAACTAAATGCACCAATTGACATTATCTTGATGGATTATAAACTCAGCACTTTGGAGACAAGGATACATATGGTCAAAGCTCTTTCTTTTTCTCTTCACATTCAATTCTGTATGTTTGGTGATAGATTTTTTTGTTAAGATATGGTGTCATTGATCTGGCCCACCTAGGTATAAATGATTGATTAAAAGGTTCTCATATGCATCCTATTGAGTAGACAGAATGTAATCCTATTGAGCAGATAGAATGTACAGCAGCATATGAGTTTTATGATTACCATTATATATGAATGAGGTTGCTTGAGTTGACAAGGAGGGAACATCTGGTTGGATTTTATTTGCTGTCTGAGCACGTCTAAAAATAGTAGTATTTTGGCATTTTGCTACTCTTTTTATAGTCTCTAGCCAGTCAATCTAATTTATAACCCCAAACTATTTATTGTCAGTCTGATTATTATGATGGACTCCCAAGTCGCAATGCTATAGGCAAGGTATGCTTCCCATGCTATTATGCTTGGGTGCATCTTATTAGGTTATCCATACTCACATGTCTTAGAAGGTGTTAACTAGTGTGTCATCATTTTTTTTTCTTTTTTAACACATTATGAGTGCCACAGATCTTAGTGACAATTCTGTTTCTGATCATATTATCTCAATTCTCAACCACAATTGTGCTTGTACAACTGTACATTGGTGATGGAGGATAGAGTAAGATCAAAAACAGATTGACTTTATATCACCTTTTTCGTCTAATATCACACAGATCTCAGAATGCAATTGTTGGAGAAGAGTATTAGCAATAAATGAAACAAAGACAGCTATCGTGTTTACGTTCTTCAATGGTTAACAGACACAGTGCTTCGTAGAATTTTCTTGTGCAATTTTCATATCTGTGCATACTAGTTCTTAAACTTTATAAAAGTGAATAGTGAACACTCTTGCACCTAGGATTACAAACAAGTGAAAGTGTAAATTACAATAAGATTCGGCAGATTGTATAGATTTTACTGATGGATAATTAGCTTCATATCAAGGGCAGGTGGCAAGGATATAGGTAGAGGATGGGATAGCCGTAGCAGTTAATAGGGGTTTAAAGGAGAACAGTAGTATTGAGAATAAGAGACTAGAGGGGTTAGATGAAAAGAAGATAAGCATGTGGCTAAACTCTTCTCAGGTTAGAAGGTGATGTCCGCTTCTTTTTCAGCTGAACTGTTCTTATTACATTTTAGTAGAGATTGATCAGTCACACATGGGGAGAGGATGCATATGCTTACCTCGCTGACCTGTTCTTATTACATTTTAGTAGAGATTGATCAGTCACACATGGGGAGAGGATGCATATGCTTACCTCCTCCTGCTTGGTGAGAAAGCCAGAAGGAGGTAGACCTTAACCTTAGGTTTTTTTTAAACATGTATGCCATTAAAGCTGGTCAACACACCCCAAACTGACTTGAACATGTTGGCTTTGACTTGGAGTCTTGTCCCGTCCAAGAACCTCTGAATTTGAACAGATCATCTACTTCGGCCCAAATTGTCCAAATCTCTAAACCTGGTCCCAGATCCAACGTTCATCAATAGCAATGGATGTTTGCTAAATGCAATGAGTCCTGCAATGAAATATACAAAATACATTCTGTAAAATTTATAGTCGAGTAGTTTGCATACACCTAGCCTTTTTTTTTTTCCTTGTTCAATAAGAAAAAGAGGAATAAGAGGGGAAGGAGGAAGGGATAATATTTGAAAGTGGAAACTGTACCTTGCCAAGAACTACTTGATTCAAGAGCACGAGAGAATTGCTTGATCTCTATGAATGCTGTGATTTGCTTCACTGACTTATGCTCCATCCAGGTTATTAAAGGGGTAACTATATAACCAAATACATGTGTTCTTACTTCTAACTATTTTTTTTGACTCATTTTGGTATTGGTACTCTCAATTGGACTTTCAATATTGAGATAATCATGTTAAAATACAATCCATATTTCAAAATACATGGTATTCTTATCTGTGTATGTAATTGTAAAGCATTGTTGTAGAAATTATATTGTAGGTGTTTCTTTTGCAAGGGAGAATCATGACCAATTCATCTGAACATTTTAACTATGGATTTTGTCATTTTTTGTAACAGTTATAAACAAATATCACCCTGTATTTTAAAATAAAAAGCATGTGGTACTTATTTGACTGCTTGGTTTTGATCTGTATCACTGACCAACTTAAGTTGCATGGTTAGACCCATGTACTTTTGTATTGAATTTCCAATTCTTGCTATTTCACCTCTGATTCAGCGTGCTTTCTTTGTGTTTTCCAGGTGAATTATGGTAATTTTATGCATGGGTTGATGAAGGAGAATATCCAACTGAACAGAAAAGTGCTGTCGGAGCTGTCGATGCATGAACCATATAGCTTCAAGGCACTTGTGGACATTTCAAGCAATGCATTTCCAGGAAACAAACGCCCCAAAAAGGATAGTTCATCCATTGTTGCATGAGAATCTTCTCTTCCATTTTGTTTATCTGAACCTCTTGTACTTGTGTTCTCAAGAGTAGAACTGAGTATATCTTTGGTAATTTTGTCCATTTTATAAGTCAAGTATTAAAACCACTAGATTCAATATGAAAGACACATTGTGCTATCAACTTTGTGCCATTGGCATTCATCATTAGAGCTGTAAAACCATCTTGCTCATGAGCAATGTGACCGTTGATCGAGTCTCGAAATAAATCAAACAGGTGCATCAATTGTTGTTTAACAACTTCTATATGAGATTTTTTTCTTTCATTTTTTTTTCCTCTCTTTTATATTTTATATCTGATGTGCATTTCTGTTTTTAGATTCTTCATTTCTCACATCATTCGTTACAACTGATTCCTTTTTTTCAAATGATTCTGCAATTGTTTTTTTTTTTTTTCTTTCATAAGCCATTCCATATATTGATTGTACAGATGTTTAGAGGTGGATGACTAGCTAGTTTACCTTGAATATATTTCACAAAGATTATATAATTATATTAATACAATTACTTTTTACTAAAACATTTGCCTAAAATAAAAGTTTTAGTTATCATATTATGGACTAAGAAAAGTTAATATTTTTTTATAGAAAATGTCATTCATATTTCTTTCTTGATGAATTTTTGTTATCAATTAAGACTCAATATATGACTCAATATGTGAAATTCAGCTAGCTAGTTTCATAAACAGGAGGAGCTTGATCCTAAACATATCAAAATAGATTAACGATATTTGTCACATTAGTATGAAATCATAAATAAATTATGTTGATATTTGTCACTTAAGTATCGAAGGTACCTTATTGAGCACCTTCAACACTAATTTCTCAATAACTTGACCATAATTATGTTGATATTTGTCACTTAAGTATCGAAGGTACCTTATTGAGCACCTTCAACACTAATTTCTCAATAACTTGACACCCACCCCACTATGGGCATTTCCTCTTTGGCTAAGCTTCACTCCACCTTATAGATACAAGTTGGGAAAATGCTCGTTAGAATCATCATTCATCTATTCAGATTTCAAAGACATTAGAGTTTAAAGAAATAGACTAGATCATCTAATCCACCACATAAGATTAACCAAGATATATATTTTTTATGATCAATAACTTGTCCTTGTTTCTCTTGGAAAATATATGGTCCTAAGCTTGTTTATTCTAAATAATAAAAAAATTAAGAAACCCCTTTTACAATGTTTCTTAAACTGCCACATTCATTGTTTCAAAAGAAATTTCTTCCTCTCATATAATTTCCAAAAATTAAAAATGATAAATTTAATATCCTAAAAAATGATAATAATTTTTATTATTGGTGCATCCGAGCCACATTAATTAGTAGAATTGGTGAATAATTCTATTCAAAGTAAAAAATATAAACTTATAAGTAGATAAATAAATAAAAGGGACATATGTAGACGAGACTATTGTCATTTTAATTCAAAGTAAAAATTATAAACTTATAAATAGATATAAATAAATGGGATATACCTAATATACAAGGCTCCTATTAATACGAGGTTTAGGAAGGGCACGAGGCTTTCGTTAATCCGAGGTTGGACCAATGTGCAAAGTCTTATCTTTAAATATTTAAAAAAACTAACTTAAACATTTGTCTCGTAAAAAAATAATATCACTATTATATCAAGACTCACCCTCAAAAGTAAATAAATAAATAAATTATTATTATTATTAATTTAGATTTGGCATTCGACTTAATTTTTATTATTTTATTTTATTTATTTATATATAAGTGGAGATAAAAATAAAAATAAAAATAATAAAATTAAGTCGAGTGCCAACACCCAAATTGATGGGCATAATAGATCATTATCCTAACCGGATCGGGTCAGATTGAACGAACGGGTTCGGGTTAAGGTCGACACCTCTATGTAGGTCAAATCACCCTACCCGACAAGCCAGAGTTTGGCTCCGCAACACCGCTTCGTAGGAGAGAAAACGCTTCTCGTCGCGTTCCAGGCCGCGCCGGGCGCTCCTCTCTCCCCAATTTGCTCCCCTCCTCCAATTGCCTTACGATCGATCCGCATGGAGGAAGGCGGCGCGACCGCGAAGCCGAGGAGAGCGACGGGGCGCCTGTGCTGCACTTGTAACCAGAGGAAGGCCGCGCTGAAGCGTCCCAAAACCCTAGAACAGGTACTACCCTTTCCCATGCCTTTTTTTTTTGTTGACATCCATCGACTCATGAGTGTAATAGAAGATGAAATTTAGTTTCGGTGAAATTAGATAGTGGCTATATATTGACCATACGGCAGGAGTCTTGGGCACTGCGTTGCCCTTTCTTTACGATAAGGAATGATTGTGTACTCGAAATGGGTAATCGAGAAGTATCAGAGAGAACTTCTGAACAAAAAAGAAAAGAAAAGCTTGTAAAACCAGTGCCGAGATGTGAACTGTAGAGGTACATCTGGTGTATTTTGTGACCACCGAGTTCCACTTACATGAAAAGGAAAGAAAACAGATGACATCAGATCAACTTTATGAATCAAGATGTTGGACACTTAGAAGGTTATCATATATGGGACGTTGTTTCAGTTGCAGTGTGGGATGTTGATATAAATACCGATTTTGGCAAACTATTGGTCACCATATCATCTGGTATCACCTAAAAAGAAATGAAAAATAACACCTGATTGATATCAGACCATATGTCGAGATTTAAGATGAATGATTGTGCATAATATAACTGATGTAATTTACGTAGTACGGCCGAAGTGTGGATGTTTATGTTGAAATTTGGTGTTACGAGTAAGAGAATGAGTAGTCGATAGTAGAAATAAATAAGGTTAGGCTGAAATTACGTAGGATGAGTTGGGCATATCCAAAACAATGATATTCTATAATCTGCAAGCTAAAGAGGGTCAACTCACATTATGGGTTCTGTGAGAGGAAGAGGAACAACCCCCACTAAAAAAACTAACCCACCAAAAAGCATATCGGCCTTTACTTTGGCATATGTTAGTTTCTATGAGAAACTACTTCAAGCTCAATGAAGATTCAATTTATACTTTTCTAGATTTGTAGGGAATGCTTCTACAGCGTTTTTGAGGATGAGATACATAATGTTATCATGGACAACAATCTGTTTAAACCTGGTGAGCGTGTTGC